>JBBBDQ010000123.1:102500-370000 GCA_037127315.1 Ascarosepion bandense | reverse complement strand
ATTAATTCTAATCATATATATATTAAGGTATATTTTCTTTTTTTTACAATTCTTTCATTAATTATGATATACAAGAAACATTTGTTTACTTTTTCCTGCATAAACCCTAATACTTTTCAGAAAGGTCTGTCATTTTTATTTGTTTTTTTGTTTTTTGTTTTTGCTAAAGTCCAAAACATAGTGCGACTTAAAACATAGTGCGACTTAAAACATAGTGCGACTTAAAACATAGTGCGACTTAAACGTAGACTTGAAGGCTTATCTGAAATCTTGATCGCCATGATTTTTAGTTTCAGTTTTCGAATTACGGCAGTTTGTTGCTGTTGTTGCTGAGTAAAAAATAATGAACAGATTTCGGTCATTGTTCACTTAAACAGAAAAGTTGGCTGACCTGAAGAAAACTACCACTACCTTTAAATTTGTTGTTTTTCATTTTTTTCGGAAGTTTTTCAATGCAGTCTTGTCGATTACACCCTAAACTTTTTGATTGACAAAATAATTTGAAAAAATTTCAATATTTAAACAATTTTAGGTGGGAGAAGGTGTCAGATTTTCATACAACGTTATAGTAAATCGATCCACCATTTTGAAATCACTCGCCGGTACGACATTACCACACCTGGAAATTGTTTGATTATCAATGGTTTTTTTTTTACTTTTTTCAGTGCAAACTTATCGATTAATCCCTAAACTTTCCGATTGCCAAAAAAAAAAATTGTAAAAATGTCAACATTTTTACAATTTTTTGGAGAGGGGTTTCAGTTTTTCAAACAACCTTATAGTAAATCGATCCTGTTCATTTAACTTTCTTCACTTGCGCATATTCAACAACTGAATCTTTTGCGAATTTTTTGAATAAAGCCATTCTTGGAGTTTCCGAGGAAGATGCCATCGTAAGATTTAAAGAAAACTTGAAAAAGACAAAAGCAAGAGCAACAATTCACCTGGCAAAAGAAAACAAAAAACAAAGCGAACCTAACGCAAGTGGTTCTAAAATAGCGGATCGATTTACTATAACGTTGTATGAGAAACTAAGCCGCCACTTAACTTGTTTAAATATTTAAATTTTTCATTTTTTTTTTTGATAATTGGAAATGTTATGCAATAATCTATAAGACTGCGCTAAAAGAATTTTTATAAAAATGAAAAACAACAAATTTAAAGTTGGTGGTAGTGTCCTTCAGGTCCGCCCGAATGGCGGTGGTGGTAGTGTCCTTCAGGTCCGCCCGAATGGCGGTGGTGGTAGTGTCCTTCAGGTCCGCCCGAATGGCGGTGGTGGTAGTGTCCTTCAGGTCCGCCGAAAAGTTAATCCTCTTTATCCGGGTATATTTTTTTTACTAACCTTTTTTTATTAGATGATGGTTTGGCCTGGTGCTCTTGTTATATATGTGGAGATTCTTGACAAAATTCAAGGAAGGTTCTATAATGTTACCAGTCCCAACCTGGCATCTCCGCTTCAGTCTTGACTTGTCATCTCGGTTTTTCCAACGCCGTAACATTAATTCCCTGTGCCTTTTCGTTAATAATATTGTCATAGCAATTGTTCTAATGAGCTTTTCTCTTTGGTACCTCGACGTCATGAATTTAAGTGTAGTACGATGTGCGTTGTGGTGCAGTGGATATCGATTCGGAACGACAAATCGGAGAGCCGAGTTCGAATTCCAGTTAGATTCCTTGCATTTACTTACGCACAAATATCCTTGGGAAAGGTATTAAAGCATTTCTTCTTCCAGTTATGGGTTAAATAATAGGACAGATTGGGTTCTATAGCCTTGGTCGGCAACGAGTCTACAGCAGAAAGTAATGGCAACCTACTGCGGGATAATCTTCCTCCCAGTCAGTCATGCCTCTTTCGAGACATGATCGCCCAAATCGTCTATCACGTATGGCAGTTAACTGACTGACAGACGATGATGGTAGTTACAATTGCAAGGTGTAACCGTAGGTTCAATTCTAATACTTTCTTCTCTTGCACCTCTTTTTTGTGGAATTCACTTCCGGTTTCCTGCTTTCCTGACAAATATGAATTTCAATAATTTAAATGTAACATCAACTGGCTCTTTTGTCTTTCTGGAGAAGGTACTTTTATTGTCCTTTTTCTTCACTAACATTTTGTTATTTTCATTGATGATAGTTTATATATTACACGAATCGTGTAAAATCTTCTGTACAATAAAGAAGGAAGCTGATGATGGTTCCCCTGAAATAGGACAAACTTCCAATTTACCATGAAATAACGTGTCTGCCTTAATTGTTTCTTATATTTGCTCTATATGTATCTGTGTACGTATATGTTTAGCGCTCTTAGAGAGTTATTCTACCACTGTATATACAGGATACTCCTTTGGATTCTTGTATATCTACACCGCATGCTGATATATATATATATATATATATATATATATATATATATATATATATATATAAAACTTTATTCTAGACTTTATTCTTGTAGAAAGGACTAATAAAGAAAATGATTGACGTAACTCTTCTAATATTTTTCAACAGTTAAGAGAAGAGCACGGTTTACTAATTTTTTTTATAAATGAAAGAGAGTCTAACATATTACGATCGGAGCAAAGGACACAAAAGTTTTGCGACCTTCCAAAAATTCATAAAAAACAATCATTTTCCTTCACTACGCCCGATTTGTAGTGAATGTGAATGTTGTACAGTAAAAATCTTTGAGTGGCTAGATAGACTTTTATTTCCTATAACAAAGCATACTTCGTCTTAAGTCCGAGATACATTTGATCTTATTTCTAAAATAAATAAATTTTCGAAACGGAGAAAATGATTTTCATGGTTGCTTCTTTGGTTTTTTTTTCTTTTTGATGTCTCATCTATTTATCCTAATATTGACTATGATGAACTGATTAAGGCACGGAACAAAACTTTTGAGAAACTTACAAGAAAACCATCTCTATAGACCTAAATGTTTCGGTCATGAAACAAGTTTTAAGTTTGGGGAAAAAGTTTTCCACCAAATTAGAAATGTGCAATGGGGACCTTTACTGGCCGTTAACTTTGCAAATGTCTTTATGACAAATTTCGACAAAAAATTACTTGAAGCTTTCAAATCACAGCAGGCAATGAACCAGAACTTTGGCCAAGAATCATTGGTGATATTTCCGTAATCTAGGAAGATATACGGGAAAGTTTATTAAAATTTCTACAATTTTGTGATACTTTTACGCAAAAGAATAATTTTCAATCATAAATAAAACATACACCTAGTTTTTTCAAAGCTAATATTGAAGTTTTAGACACTAGTGTAACGTTCTCAATTGTCTAATGACCGAATTATTTCGCAATCACACATTTACCTACAACGCCGTTCTGATAATCTTTATTATACGATAAAATCAAACCCGAAGTGTCAATTTTTACAAGTCGAATTTGCTCGGAGATAAAAGATTACTGAAATATGCTAAAATTTTCGTTCAGTTAAGCGCGGTTATCGAGAATCGCGACTGAAACAAAGGTTACTGCGTGAATAATCACCAAATCGGAGGTTGGGAATAATAGTATATCAACAAGTACAAGACTCGCATGCTGCGTGAAGTAAATAGACTGCCAGTGAACTGATAGTCAGTATAATCACTCTCTGTATTTACCTCCTCCCCACTGAGTCAGATGCTCAAAGCAAAGCAATTAAAGTGGGGATTCCGAACCTTTAATCTCAGCCAAAAATATTCCGTAGACCCTGCTTAAGGTCGGGTTCGTGTCTATTCACCTCAGACGAGACTCTACCCTTCAGCGGAGCTTCATCTGGTTTCTTTTCCTTCCGAAAGCATACATTTGAACAAGATAGAGTTTTAATCAGTATGATTATTTTTTATTTACCACCTTCTCACCAAGGCGGATACGACACAAGGTCATTTAAAGTGGGGATTCCGAGACCTTAATCTCAACGAAAAATATCCCGTAGACATAGTTTAACACTGGGTCGGGCTCTCGTCTATTCACCTAAGGCAAAAATCTACACTTCAGCGGAGCATCATCTAAGTCTCTCTCTGCTCGGAAGAAGAGAGTTGAGCAAAAGAGAGTCTGGATCAAGTATGATCACATTCCTCTCTACTAGAATAGTGTCCACGTGTTTAAGAGGATGGTAACATTCCATTCCTGTATGCAGTTAGGTATATAACACAAATTGCAAATGAAATCGGTAAAAATGAGGATTACCATAATTTTATACCAAGTAAAACACCCAAGAATACCATCTGTCATTGGTACCGAACTTTTGCTGGAATTTTGAAAATACTTCACGCCACCTATGAACACATTGCGCAAAAAATATCAACTTTTCAAAGAGATTTTCCTTACCCGCTTATGGTTTTATTTCAAAAGAAATAAAAACAGACAAATTTTAACAAGTGTATGCGTTCACACTCAAGCAACATTGGAGGTTCTGATCGTTGTACTTCTGAAAGCATTCATAGAAGATTAAAATTCTCGGCGTTGTGCAGCATTATACAGTGAAGTTAATTCTATCAATAACTCAAAGGGAAAAATCATTGAAAAAGTATTGATTATCATTCAATATATGCCGCCCATTGTAGCAAACGATTTGTTTTGAAGATAACTTATTCTAGATTTTGATTTGTGAGTTAGGAGTTACAAGGCAGCAGAAATGGATATGATTTTCTAGATAACTTATTCTAGATGTTGCCTAGAGAGGCAGGGATTGCATTACCTAGGACTTGTTCTAACAGGAGATGGAAAGTGCGACACAGAGATCTGAAGGCGAGTTGGCATGACAAAGGACGCATTCCAGAAGCTGAGTAAAGTACTAACACACAGGAACATTTCACTAGAAACAAAGAAAAGAGTGCTGCATTGCTATGTGCTGTCAGTTCTTCAATACGGCAGTGAATACTGGACGATGTCATCGAAAATAAGGACAAAACTTGAAGCATCGGAAATGTCGTTCTACAGAAGGATACTGCGGATATCGTGGACTAAGCATGCAAGCAACGATGAGGTGTTGGAAAGAATGGCAACAAAAAGGAAATTAATATTGATCATCAGGAAGAGATAACTGAAGTTCTTGGGACATGCAATAAGGAAGGAGGGCTTGGAGAATCTGATACTGACTGGACAGATAGAAGGAAAAAAGACAGAGGAAGGCAGAGGATAACATATTTGTAGGGCCTGATCAGGTGGATGACGGAACGGGGGTTGCGAGTTGTAACACAAGCAAACATACTAAGAGCCACAAGGGATAGGGAGACATGGAGAACCGTGATAGCCTATGTCCTGAAGGGACAGGGCACATAGAAGAAGAAAAATATGTTTTAAAGTTACCGACTTCTAGCCTTTAAGGAGGCAGTGCCTACTCAGTCAGTCTGTTAAGTGCCATACGTGATACACGCTTGGGCGATCATATCTCGAAAGTGACATGACTGACTGGGCAGAAGATTATCCCGCAGTAGGTTGCCATTGCTTTCTCCGGTAGACTGGTTGCCGACCAAGGTTACTGAACCCAATTTGTCCTGTGATTTAACCCATAACTGGAAGGAAGAGACGGATTAATACCTTTCCCAAGGGTATTTGCGCGTAAGTGAATGCAATGAATTCAATTGGAGTTCGAAGGATGTTCCTCTACAACATTTTTTCTGGACTTTTACGTTTATTTTTTTATTAGTTCAGCCAAATCGTCTTTTTTATAGGCAAGTCTTTTTTTTGTCTACACGTGATTTTTGTGCTTAGTTTCTAGTGCTTTGTGAATTATTTTGATTTGGTTTTATCAGTTTATTTTAAAAGAATACTTTTTATTTGCATTCATTTCTTTTGATTTTTTTCTTTGAAATTTTTCTGTTTATTAGTAAGCCCAGTTTTTCGAGTTATATTTTGTTGACTTCTTAACATTTACACGTTAACAAGTTATTGTAATTTGACTTGATGTTTTTTGTTGTTTAATTTAAAAGACCATATTTTATTTGCATTGTTTTATTGTTCATGTCTTTTAATTTATTTGTCTTTTATTTTTTAAATATGTTTTGTTTAGAGGTAGACTTAATTTTTTATGTTATATTTTAATTTTATACGTTAAGAAGGCTTTAATTTTTTCCACATTTTAAAATTTTATTTTGCCCCATAAACCTATTTATCATCGTTTCTTTTTTCTGTTAAATCAATTACTTATATTTTACATTTGTTTCTATCCTTGTTTTGCCTAAAAGAACACAAACTGTTAAAAGGGGGCAAATTCTTTTTTAAATGACCGACAAAAGCCGGTTTGTTTGAATAAAAAAACTATGTCAGATAGTGTTTTATTTTTTTAGTGCTTTTTAACCAAAGAAAGAAAAACCAAAACAAGACAACCTAAAAAAAGACGACGTGAATAAAGACAAAATTATGACCAGATCTCAAAAACTAGAAAATCCTATCTACACAAAAAAGACCAAAAGTAACAACAGAAATAACAGCGGCAAAGATGATATAACGCCCGGAGAATCGCCCTCTTGCTGGAAACTATTCTGAAGTGCATTATCAACATCACGGGTTTCCTGGAGAGAGCCCCAAATTAAGAACATCTTGTCAAAGATAGGCTTTTGGTAGACTCCCAAGGAATTACAGAGAAAAGAATTGTGTCCGTATTTTTGGTGACAAGCGCTCACGCAAGACTTGTCACACTAACAAAGACGCAGTCTATGCTTTGTCGTCTTTAGGAGTTAAAATACAAAGAGCTCTCAATGGTACTTGATGAGGGAAATACTATTACCCGCGCCTTCTGTTTATGAGGATGCGTCCAGTCGTTGTTTAATCATGAAATATTTTATCCTACGTACGTGAATATCAAGGCAAGAGACGGACAAAGATTTCAGTGTCCGACGTTTTTCTTCAGATCTTAGGAAAGCACTTGGCTGCTTTCATGGCCAAATACGGGCAGATACTTAGCTTTTCCTCTGAGGATCTGAACAGGAGATAGTTAGGTAATTATAATGGATCAGAAAGCCATCATCTATGTCCCCAGCTGCCTGGATGTAGAGGGCGAGACAATGCTGGTGATTGTCTCTGGCGGTAACCAAACTTTCGGAAGTGGAATAGACTGGTCAACTATCCTCTTCTTGACTACATGAGGCCACTAAAGTTTTGGATCTCGCCAACCCAAATCCCCTTCTATCAAATCTGTTATATCTGTCTCGCTTAGGATGAGCATGTCAGGGACTGAAACCGGTGAGGCTAAACCCCCGGTTGTGTCTCGGTCCCTATTTCCGAAAAGCCTTTTCTAACCGCAATAGAAAAGGAAGAAGATGAATGGTTTCACTTGCATTCACTTACGCGCAAATATCCTTAAGAAATGTATTAATCCATCTCTTTCCTCCAGTTATGAGTTAAATAACAGCACAGATGGGGTTCTATAACCTTGGCTGGCAACCAGTCTACCACAGAAAGTAATGGCAACCTACTGCGGGATAATAATCTTCTGCCCAAGCGTGTATCACATATGACACTTAACTTACTGACTGGATGAGTGTATATTTTTGTGTATGCTTGGTTGAATGACTGGTTAATTTATCTAATTCCCGCATAAATTTTATCCCGTCAACTGATATTCCTATACATAGCTAAGGGATGTGCGGCTTCTTTTTTTTATATTACTAACAATATTTTGTTCAGTTACTTACAAATAGTTTTATGCACTCTATAAATATTAATTTAGGTATTTATTTTAAAAGTTGTTATTCCCCACTCACAACAGACAAATTATAGATATTTCACTAGTAAGGATTTGATAGAGTTCTCGAGGTATTATGGTGTTTGTAGTAACAATGACTAGTAAGAATGTGATGTTTTGGTGCAAGGAATGCTGTATAGTTTACTTGGGTCATTGTGGTTTGCTAAGTTATTATAGGACGGATGAAGGCCAACCTTCCCTATTGCTATTTTTGGCCTTGTGCAACATTTTTGTAGATTAAAAAAATATATCAGTTTGCCAAAACTCATTCTTTGTCGGACACTTTGCCTTCAGGCAGAGAGGAACCGAGACTAGTCTCGTCTGGGAAAAAATAGACAAAACTAGCCCCCTCCCCCATTAGGCAGAATCTCCGATAAATTTTTGACTGAGATTAAAGGTTCGGATCGCTCATGTAAAATTTCGATTTTAGCTACATTTAGACTTAGTGGGGAGGAAGATGAATATCACTTCGCCGAAACTCTTTCTTCGTTGATTCCCTGCTTTCGAGGGGGGGGGGGAGGAACCCTGATGAAGTTTTACTGAGGTAAGCAGACAAGATCTCGACTCTGCCTTATACAAGGTCTACAGGAAATATATGCCTGTGCTTAAGGGCTCAAATGACCTACGTAAAATTCGTCCTTGTGCCACATCCAGGCTCAACGAGGAGGCAGGTGAAAATTAGTTAACCAAAATACTTTGATGGACTCTCTGTCTTCAGGTGGAGAGGAACTCAGATGATGCTAGGCAAAAGTGCAGAATCTCATCTCGGGTAAAGCAGACAAGAGCCCTATCCCGCATATGGTGATTTCTAAGCATAGCTTAGATGTGGCACAATGCCAAATTATGGGACACCCAGTGAGGCTTGAACTCACTACTCAATTGTAATTATTCTAAAGAGACAAGCTTTCTAACCATTACACTACCTCGAGACGCCCAACACTACCCTTCGAATGTTGGGTCTATGAGAACTTTCGATAGAGTGTACACGCTAGGAATTGTCCACGGTAAAAATCAGCCTTGAGCCAAATCTCGCCTTTGTGGAGAATCTCGGTTAGATACCGAGTTCGTTGTTGGACTCTTTGCTTTTGGTTAGAAAGGAACCCAGTGAAGGCAATGCTGAAGGGCTGAGTTTCGTCTGCGGAAAATAGACAAGAGTCCGACGATACGTATGAGGGATCTACGGAAAACTTCTGCCCAAAGCGCGAGCTTTCGAAAAGCCCCTCGCTAAAATCGGCGTTGTGCCACACCCTACTATTGTGAAGTGGCTCGGGTAAATACTTATTTGGTCAATCGAAAAGAGAGGAACCCAGACGAGGATATGTCGAAGGGCTGAGTCTCATCTGGGAAATATAGACATGCACCCGTCCTCACGTATGCGTGGACTACGGGGAATATATATATATATATATATATATATATATATATATATATATATATTAATCGTTTCATCCCGAGCAAGGCATTCCACTGCCACTGTAGCGCAGGGGATTACATAGGGTCGAGGGAGTGAGGGGAAAGTATAGTTAGATATAGGAAATGTTAGGAGGGAGATAGAAAGGGTACCGAGAATGAGGGTTGGTTAGATGGTGAGAGTGTTTGAGAGAATAGATGCAAGTTAGCCTGTTAGGAGGTGTCTATTGACCTTACATTTAAACTCCTGGAGATTGTAGCCGTCGGGGAAGCAATTGTGTGGAAGGGAATTCCACAGCCCGGAAGTGCGAGAAAAGAAATTGTTGGAGTAGAAGTTGCGGTTACATTTTATCGGTTTCACTGTAAAAGAGTGGGATCTAGCTGCCAATCTAGTTTCTCGTGCAAATCCGTATCAAGGGGGCACCAGTGATCTAAGTTCATCGGAGCAGAGGCCGTGAAAATATTTATAGAAGAGACAAAGGGAAGCCACGTCGCGCCGGTGAAAGAAAGAGACTGCAGGCGGTCTGCCAAGTCGGTATATATATATATATATATTTAATTTTATTGAATAGTATAAGCATCTTCTTTATGTGCTGTCTCCCTTCAACAAGTAGGCGATCATGGGCATCCAGTTATCTTTGTCTCTTGTCCCTCTCAATATTTTTCCTCTTGATATCTCTCCCAAACACAGCTCCGCTATTTATTTGCTCCGACCGATCTAACAGGTCTCGCGTTGCTTTCCTCTGTCTCTTTTTTCCTCTATCTGTTGGGGGTATTAAATTCATCAGGCCCTCTTTCCTCATTACGTGTCCCAAGAAACTCATTTGTCTAGTCCTGATATTAAGTGTGAGATTTCTTCTCGTTTGGATAATTTCCAACACCTCATCGTTGCACACATGCTCCGTCCATGGTATCCTCAGCATCCTTCTGTAAAACCACATTTCTGCTGCCTCAAGTCTCTTCTTCATCCTTGATGAGATCGTCTAACATTCACTTCCATACAGAAGAACAAACATCACATAGGAATCCAGCATTCTTTTCTGTGTTTCCAATGAACTTTTCATGTCTTTGACCATGCCAATGTGTCTTTGGATCTTCATGTCTCACTTTCGATCTTCTGTCAAAACACTTCCCAGGTATTTGAATTTCTTTACTTGTTTTACTTTAGTTTCTCCGACTTGTAGTAGACTTCTTTTTGCTAATAATCATACATTCCGTTTTCTTGAAGTTTATGCTCTCGCCTTTCTTCTCGCTTTCTTTTTGCTACCTTTTGAAGAAGCTCCTGAATTTTCATTTTCATGTCCGCTATCAACACCGTCTCATCCGCGTATCTGATATTTTTGAGATTGTGGCCACTAATAACGAATCCCAGCAAGGCTTTTATTTCTCATAATTGCTTCGCTGTACACGTTGAAAAAAATCCGGTGAGAAAACACATTCTTGTCTTACGCTCGTTTTTAGTTTTGTATACCTGCTGAGTTCACTTCATATCCGTACACAAGCAGTTCGCTGCCAATATAGATTCTTGATTATCCTAAAATGTTTTCCAAAAATGTCGAGGTTGTCGGTCATCTCTATCAAGTCTTTGTGGCTTACTTTGTCGAACGCCTTTGCATAGACTATAAAGCACAGATAAATTTGTATTGCTCATTCAGATAGTATTCTGGGCATGAATATCGCATTTCTCGTTCTGGTATCTTTAACGAAGCTACACTGTTCTTGTCCTATCTTTGGGACGATTCTGCTGTGGATATTGTTCATTAGAATCCGGATGATGTGGCTTATTAAACTGATTGTTCCGTGTAGTTCACATTCCTTTACATCTGGCTTCTTAGTGTTATGAAAATTAATCTGTTTAGGTCCTCCGATATATTACCGCTGTTGTAGATTTCATTTATTATTTCTGTGAGTCTGCCTACAGCGAAGACTTCTAAGGACATCAACATCTCTATTAAAATTCTGTTTTTGCTTTGTTTGTTTTCAATTTGGCCATTGCCGATTCCACTTTGGTTTTTAATATTTCTGGTCCATCCCTATTTTTGTGCATTTTTGGCTGCTCTTTTTGTCTTGGGAGAAATCTCCGATACACTCGTCCCATCTCTGAACTATTTTTTCTTTTTCTAATATTAGTGTGCCATCATTTGCGTTTATACATCCTGTTGTTGAGCAGGTCATTGCCCTGTTAGCTGTTTTATTCCTTTTAAGCATATCTCCATTATTTATTGTGTTCAGTCTCTCTACTTGTTAGACAACAGTTTATCCAAATGTTTTGCTTCTATGCCGATATAATTTAAATTCATAAACCTTAAGTTATCATACAAATCTGTTCTTTTTATAATTTATTTTAATACTTATTATTTATTAATAGTTTTGATGAAATATTCAACAATGTCTTTATATTCATTATTTACAGCCCCCTGCTAACTTTCCACTGACTGTTTAAAGAGGCTAAATCAGCCGAATATGGTAGGTGTAGCAGAACTTCATAATCTAGCCCTTTAAGTGCATCTTTCGTTATGTGAACGACGAGTGCGGACATTGTCATGTTGAACATTCATACTATTTCGCCGATCATTTCTTTTCAACTGAATTGCCTCTTTGAATCTGTTCATTCGTTCAACATACAGCTCAGCATTGATTATTTTGAAGCATTTCATTCTGTACACAGGACTAAAGTCCCGAAAACATTTGGCATGTATTATTTAGGAAGGAAGTAAGGATTGTATATTATGAGGGTATGCAGAATAAACTTGACAGAAGAACAAATGCCGAAGAAGCTATCCTTTGTCTACTTGGTAGTCAGTCTCAAAGGAGTGTCTAATCTGAAATAAAATAACGTTAGACAAGAGATTCACCGGGTGATCAGAGTGACAAAGAATCCATGAGTGTGATGAGAACATTCTTTGAAAACACATCAGAAAAAAATGAATGAACATATATAATAACCTTATAAATAGAATAGAATATGTCAAACAAGCTTATCTTTATCTACTTGGCATTCCATTTCAAAGGAATGTCTAATCTAAAATAAAAGTTTAATAATGTTAGACAACAGTTTATTCAAATGTTTTGAGCAGTTTTGGGACCTTGATTAAGGAAAAAGAGACTGAATTTCCTCTTTAAGTTTGTTCATTTATTCAATATACAGCTTAATTTTGACAACTTGGTTGTGTTGAAGCATTTTATCTCTGTACACAGGACTAAAATCTCGAAATGCTTTGGTATATTTGTAACCTTGATAGAAGAGAATAAGTCGAACATGCCCATTCTTGTCTACTTGGTTTTCTCTTTTCTGAAATAAACTTTCAAAAACGTCAGACAAGAGTTTGAAAGGATCACCTGAGTTACCAAAAAACAAAAAATGTTACGAAAGATTATTCATTCGAATATTATCAGAAAAAACGAATGATTATAAAAAGTAACCTATTAGCTCAACACAGGCTGAGATATATATATATATATATATTTTATTCGTATCACCCCGAGCAAGGCGATAACGCCACTGATGTGCAGGGGGCCACGTAATAGTGAAAAGATTTGAAAAGAGAAAGACAGAAACCATATCCTAAGCAGGGAACAAGGGATGAGCCTCTTATTTGTCGTTGAGACATCTTTCTTTAGCCTCTCTACATTTGCTCCTTATTTCCTTGTGTAGTCTTTTGTATTCCGATCCATATCTTGGCATTGTTTTTTGTCTCTTTTGCATCATGCCAAGAATTTCTTCGGTGATCCGCTCGTTTTTCATCCGACGTGCTTTTTCTTTTTTGGGAGGATGTCGCTCACTGATGTTACGAGAGCCACTCTTAGTGCGTCCTATATTGAGCTTCCATTTCCAATTTGTCCTTTGTATTTCGTTTTCACACTCTCCGTGTACATTTCCTGCAGGTCCGGGTCATTCACGAGTTTATTGTACTGTAGTCTTAGGATTCTGTTAGGTTTCTTTAATCTCCTTAATTTTTTCCTTGGTTTGCATATATATATATCTACTTGCTTTTATAATAACCCCTTCTATTTCTCTATCCAGTTTTTTGATGCTAAGATGAAATTCATCAAGGACCGTAGATTTTTATAGCCCAAAATACTTTCGATCGCCTATATTATCCTCACGGCTGACCTTCAATGAAACATGTTTGAATAAAGATATGCTACCTGAATATATATATATATATATATATATATATATATATATATGGAGAAATGGTAAACTTTGAAAAAACAGTAGCTACTCACGCATCTACGCATCGTTCATTCAGTAATGAATTTGAACACTCAGCTACTGGCGTGTGTTTACATTGTATAAAACATGCTAAAGTCCGCTTTCCTCTACCTAGCGCCCATAGCTTAGAGGTAGAATCGCCGAACGTCAATTCGGTCAGGTTTAATCCTGGCTAGAAGCAATCGGGTGTTTATTGCACTGATGAGCTGTTATACAGCGAAACGAATCTGTCTGCTAATGACTATATATATATATATATATATATGTATGTATATGTAAAGAGAGAGAGAGAGAAAGAGAGAGAGAGGAAGAGAGAGTTGTTTACTCGTACTGATGAGCTGTTATACAGCGAAACGGATCTATCTGCAGATGACTATATATATATATATATATATAGAGAGAGAGAGAGCGGGAGAGAGAGAAAGGGAAAGAGAAGGGGAGAGAGATGGAAATAGGGTTAGAGAGGTAGGGGAACTAGACATAATATATTTTATAATTTATAACTGATTTATTTTGCAAGTACATTTAGACGACATTATGTACAGTGCAGATATTGCAAAGAGGTAAACCTGTCCAAGTTGTTTTGTTAGGTGAAAATTGGAGGAAGATTACTCCTTTTGTCCCGTAATAGACATGACGATGAGGCAAGACCTGCAAAAAGAAAATATTCCAGTAAAAGAGAGAAAGAAAAGAAACAAAAAAGGAGCGAAGCGAATTGAAAGAAAGAGACAAAAGAAAATAGCAAGCGACTAGAGAGAGTAAAAGAAATGAAAAAAAAAAAAAAAGAGAAAGAGAGAGGTAAGGAAAAGAGAAACAGAAGAGTTTGTGAGAAAGAATTCAGAAGAAAAGAGATAGATTCCTCAGAAGCATTGTTTCTAATCCGAATTTAAATCCGTTAATCGGTGAGAACTTCCCAGGTGGGTGGTCTGATAAGAGTACTTTTTTTTTACCATCTTCCCCGCCTCTCGCCGTGAGATAAACGTGATAGTCCTTTGATGTCGGATCAAAGGCGTTGGCCGCTAAAAAGGATCCGCATTTCTCTCATCAGGGAGTGGATAAAAGCCGACATATGCTGTTCAGAAAGAGGAGAAAGTGTATCTTCATGTGTATCTCTCTCTCTCTCTCTCTCTCTCTCTCTCTCTCTCTGTATATTAAGGTGGGACCAAAGACTAAGACCTGAATTCTGTTTTTAGCTCTGACAGGGTCTTTGACATTTCATGCCCTTAGAAAAGATTACTAGCCACACGAATGTTAGACCTCAGGCGATACCGAGAATTTCGAAAGCAACTTGTGCTAATCTGCGTGGTTCTAAAATAAGAGAAGATTATTTTTATAATAGTAATTAAATACTGCTAATTATATTAGTGTTATTATTAGTATCTAAGAGGAGACTGGCAGTTGCGAATAAGTAATAGAAAAACTACAATAATCACTAGTACAATGCTATAACCATTACTACTATTATAACTAATATTAACACATTTTATCTTCCTCTTTTTTAAGGGCTTACAGCTATAACTCGTTGATGTAACGATCAACGAAGTTAAGCAACGTCGAGCCTTGTCAGTAGCTAGATCGGTGACAGCATCGGAACAGTAGATGAATTATGCTTTTGTGTAGTTTTAGTGTAATAAATAATGACTTGGAGTTGTTAATCGGACAGCCGACTTGAAACGCAGGTTCCAGACATATCACCAAATTTAAGCAACGCAAACGGTTCAGAATAACAAGTACAGTAAGCTTGGGTGTAGGGTTAGTGTAAACAATAATGGCTCGGAGTTGGTAATCTATTTTAAGCTTTTAAAAAAATAGTTTTTAATATTGTCAATAAAAAAGTTATCTAAATTTACGAATACATGTACGTACATACTTGTAAATGTAGATGTTTATAATTTAGCGATCTTTACAATACATCGCTGACTTTTTATTTGTGAATTTGTGTCATTCAGCAGGATTCGAACCTGCGTCCCCTAACAACATAGGGGAGACCATCAAATGATCTGATGCGTCTTGACCGCTTAATCACGAATGATTTCACAGTTCAACTGAAGCCAAATCAAGCTTTATATTCCCAATTTTCTGATTTCACGTAAATAATCAATTCTAATCTGAAAGTGTATCATAATATAAAGGAATGTAAACAGAAAGTATTACGGTTAGTTTCGGAGATTAAGATGCATCAGATAAATTTTTAAAAATTTAATAGGGCTAATGATAAAACTGGTATTTTGCAATTTTGCAATTGTAGGTCTATCAACAACTGTCCGGTGGAAGACAAATGTATGTCTCCCCAAGTAATCTACCAAGCCAGTATCTCCCTCATAAACAACAAAAAGAATTAAAAAGTTCATATTAGAATTTCGGTGAAAGCACTTAAACAGCATTGCTATTCTCATAAACACCCTTTTTCCAGCCCCAATGTAAAATTCTAGACGTCTCTTTCTCCAAGATTTTGGGAAATGTAAAAAGAGGAACTCAACTTTATAGTGTGTTGGGGACTAATAGGTTCGACCCGCACTCCTAACAACTATTATGATAATTGGAATCTATGTTTAATCGAAAAAAAAAAATAATAACATATCCCAAGCAAAATCTGTTGTAAACTTAAGTAAAGAATTCATAAGCAAATATCATCATAAATTTAAGTTTTTAAATTTTAAATTTAGGTACTAACCCTCTAAACATAATCTAAATATAAATTTTCGTTTGACAGTTGTTTCTTTTTCTTTCCTCTTATTTACTGTAGAATTAATAACAATAATCATGAATGTTAACCTCTTTTAACCTTACCTTTTCTAGTTTAATCATTTGACATTCTTCTTCATATGCCGTGTCCCTTCAGGCGATTATGGACTTCCACTTGGCTCTATCTCTTATCACTTTCGATAATTTTTTTCTCTTGGCATCTCTTCTAACCCTCGCTTCGTCAATCATTTGCTCAGAACTATCAAGTACGTCTTGCGCTGCTTTCCCTTGTCTCTCCTTCCATTTGTCCGACCTGTGAGTATCAAGTTCTTCAGGCCTTTCTTTCTTATTACGTGTCTCAGGAACCTCATTTGTTACTTTATGATACTTATGACCAACTTTCTTGTTTTGATCCTTTCCAACACCTCATCGTTGCAAACGTGCTATGTCCATAGTATCCTCAGAATTCCTCTGTAAAACTACATTTCTGCTATTTCAAGCTTCTTCTTTATCTTAGATGAGATCGTCTAGCATTCACTTCCATACAGGACAGATATCGCACAGCAATTCAGCACTCTTTTCTTTGTTTCTAATGAAATTTTCTTGTTTTTCAGTACTCTTCTGAAATGTGTCTTTGGATCTCCATGTCGCACTTTCACTCATCTTTCAAAAGACTTCCCTTAAATTTAAAATTTGATTTTTATTAATCTATGATTTATTTCTCCTCATATCATTTGTTTATTTTCTCTTATTTGTCATTTACTACTGAAATGCTAAAATAATATTTCCTGTTTCTTAAATCCCCTTTTCACTCAGGTTCTAGCTTTTTTCCATTGTGATTCTATACTTTTATATATTTCATATATTTATTTTTTAAATATATTTCTTATGTTTTTTTTTACCTAAGTGAAAATTAATATTTTTGGTTTAGCATAATGCTGTCATTTTTTAAAAATCATTTCACCCCAAGCAAGGCATTCCACTGCCACTATTGCGCATGGAGTTATATAGGGGAAGGTAAAGAGAAAGAGTGGTTAGATATAGAAAATGTCAGAAGGAGGGTGATAGACGGATAAGGATACCGAGGCTGAGGGTTGGGTAGATGGGAAGAGTGTTTGAGAGAATGGATGCGTATGTAAATGTAAGGTCAATAGACTGGAATGGATGCGTATGGAAATGTAAGGTCAATAGACACCTCCTAACGCACGTTAGTGCGTTAGGAGGTGTCTATTGACCTTACATTTAAACTCCTGGAGATTGTAGCCGTCGAGGAAGCAATCATGTGGAAGGGAATTCCGCAGGCGGGAAGTGCGAGAAAAGAAGCTGTTGGAGTAGAAATTACGGTTACATTTTATTGGTTTCACTGTAAAAGGAGGGATCTGGTTGCTAATCTAGTATCTCGTGCAAATTTGAACCCAAGGGGCACCAGTGATCTAAGTTCATCGGAGCAGAAGCCGTGAAAGTATTTATAGAAGCCACGTCGCGACGGTGGGAGAGTGACTGCAGCCGGTCTGCCAAGTCGGTATCGATCACATTACAGACTCTCCGTTGTATTTTGTCAAGAAACCCGAGGAGAATAGCAGGGGCACCCGACCAGAAGTGGCAGCAGTATTAAATGCACGGGCGGATGGTAGATTTATATATGTGCAGGACAGATTCAGACGGAAAAAACATCCGGGCCCTGCACAGTGAACCGACTTTCATAGCAGCGGATTTAGCAATGGATTCGATATAGTCTTGAGGTCCGCTGAAAGAGTGAGACCAAGGAGGCGTAGTGTTTTACTCTCTGGTAGGTAAGCCTGGTCCATGCTAATGGGAGGTAGGTGCGATATGTCCTATTGTCTATTTACTCTCTTTGAAAATAATTTAAATTTTAAGATTTATTAAATATATATGTGTGTGTGTATGTGTTTGTGTGTGTGTGTGTGTGTGTGTGTGTATGTGTGTCTGTATGTTGTGACCAAGTGAAAGATTTAAAAAATAAGAAAACATGTGTTATAGAACTATTGTATATTTAACAGTAAATACAACAGAAGAGTATTACTCGACTAGTGTGTATGTCGTTTGTTCAGCCTCAATCAATTCAACTGTTTCTCGAAGGCCTCCTCTCTTACTAATCTTATAGTAGGCGGAAGAGTTCAACAAACCTCCACTATTCAGGCTGACTCCGTATGGAATCTTATTTCTAAATACTTATTATTCAAGCAAAAATAGTCAGAAACAACCATTTTGAAAAAGCTATATACAGGAATATGTTCAGAATGTTTTCTTTAGTTTTACGACAAACATTTTACGTGTTAGCAACAGTCTCTTTTATTAAGGTCTCTTTATTATTCCGAAATAATGAAAAATTGGATAAGTTTAATGGTAAATTATAATAATTTCCAAAATTCCAATGCTTATTGTGCTTTTCTGGTAATTCATAGTTCATAAGCGAGGTGACTGATTCTTTCCCTTTTTTCTTTAGACCTGGTATGAAATGAAAGATGTTCAACATCTTTTCCTTTTTGGGATAATTTCTAAAGGTTCCGCAAATTTCCTTTTTTAGGGACCTTCTGAGCTCTGGCACTGATTGCGGTATTGGAACCTCAAACGTATCAAAGACGACGTCCATAGTGTTATCTTCTTTGGGATTCCTATCGACTACGCTTTCATACTGTTTTCGAATTTGGTTTAAATGACGTTTGTGTATAAACTTCGGTCCCTGAATCATGTAAATCATGTTACCAATTTGTATGTCTAGTGTTCCTATCTCCCGGTGAGCTTTATTATTTACAAATACACGAAAAAGCTTTTTCAACGATCTTATAGCGCATTTTAAGTACTTTATTCCTATTTCCTGCTTTCGTTTCACTCGGAAGGAATTTGTCAAATGCCGATTTTATTTTCCTGACAAACACGACCTCCTCTGACGTCTTGGAAGATGGAGCGCTGCTATTAGGGGTTACACGATAGACCTGCGAAAACCGCTGTATTGCCGTTTCGTTGGGAGGACCTCTCGCCTTCCTCAGTGCTTTCTTGAAAGTGTCCACAAAACGCTCTGCTTGTCTATTACTTATTGGGTGATATGGCGCCGTGATAATATCTTCGGCTAGAGATGACTGACAAAATTCCTTAAATTCACCGAATGTGGACTGTAGTATTGTCTGTTATGATACAGTCAACAACTCCGAAACGGGAAAATAGCTTGTGCAAAAACTTTATTGTCACCTCCGCCATCGGCTTCTTACATTTCAGTATCTCTGGCCACTTGGAATAACTGGCGACAACGACAAGGTAGTAAAATCCATCAAGTAGACCAGCAAAATCAATGTGTATTCGCGACCACGAACAGTCGCTTTTAGGCCAGAGATTTAGTTTTATCCGAGGTGCTTTAGCAGCCGAAGCACACACTTTGCACAACCTTACAATACTTTCAATGTCTTTGTCCATGTTGGTCCAGCAGATATAACTCCTCAGCAGAATCTTCAGTCTTGAATTCCCGGATGGCCAACATGGAGTTCCTTTAATGATCTTTTCTTTAGCGTACATGGAATAACTACTTTGTCTTTACTTTTTAGTTTGTCCTTTACTTCTTTCATGAACTCATCATCGGACGCTTTGTCTATTATCTCATCAGTTGTAATAGGAAGCTCCCTTACAGTATTGCATAAGTTACTTTGTAGTTATAATTGAAGAGAATGCTCACCATCTTTGCAGTGCAATAGCAGTATGTGTTGGCAAACCCTTTTTTGATCCAAAGATACTAAAGAGTAGACGATGCTCTGTCTGCAACAAAAAATAAATTCCATAAATAATTTTATGAAATTTAGTCACCGCTAAACTGATTTCTAAGCATTTGAGGGGAACCATTTTCAGCTGGTAATAGCCTCCTTATAGCTGGTAATAGCCTCCTTATAGCTGGTAATAGCCTCCTAGATGCATAGGCAATTTACTTTACCGATTCATCTTTTAACTTGTATAAAATGCACGCCCCGATGCCGTATGAACTACCATCGCTGGCTACTAGAAAATAAATGTTTGTATCGTAAGGAGTTAGGAACAAATCTGATGTAAGGACCTCTTTTATTTTCTCAAATGCTTTTTTTGGCATTTGATTGTCCAATCCCACTCTTTATCATTTCTCAATATGTCATTAAGTGAAGCTATGACATTGCATTCTTGAGACAATAAAGTTGTAATAATTGGCAAGACCTAAAAACTTTGGAGAGCTAACACATTTTCTGCTGCTTGCATATTTTTTTTTATCACCATTGCCCGATCTGGGTCGGGACGTCTTCTGTCTTTGTCGATTATTTGCACCAAGTACTTAATCTTCTCTAAGAAAAACTCACACTTCCCGTCTTTTAATTTGAGTCCGTTATTATGGTTTCTTATGTGCGACTTGTGTTCCTCGATGCTCGAGTTTTTGATTAGGAGTCACCGAGATAGGCCACCACAAAATCCAAACCTTTTAACATCGTGTCCATGACCTGTTGAAAAATGGAAGGGGCGACCTTAACCCCGAACGGAAGTCTCAAAAATTTGTATAAACCCTTTTTTGTGTCTATGCAAAGAAGCTTCCAGCATTCCTCCTTCACGATATTTCCAGATATGCGTCGCTGAAGTCAATCTTAGAAACATATTTTCCTCCATTTAACTTAGCGAATATCTCCTCTGGATTTTAAGTAGGATAATAGTGATCCTTTGGGGCGCTGTTCAGCCCCGTAGACAATTTAGCACATACGCGAATTTATTATTTTTTTAAAATAGAAACTGTGGAAGATCCCCATTCCCTATATTCAACCTTTTCCAGAACTCATATTTCCTCAGGTCGATTCCTCGTTAATTTGATTTGACGAGGCAAATGGAACGTTACGTTTTCTTAACTCAAACTTAGCAGACATTTAACTCAAACTTGGCAGACATTTTTGTGCATTTTTCTAGTCCTCCACTGAAAACGTCGGGATTTTTTTAAAAGTTCACCATTCAACTTTTCTGCTTCCTCAATCAAATGTTTGACTATTTGAGATAATGAGTTAACAGACATATTCCAAAGTTGAAACTGTTCTCACCAAAACGTTTCGAACAAATTACCCCTATTTTTCATAGTATAAGTCTTTAGTTTTAAAGTTTTACCTTTGAATGACATGTTCGTTATAAGTTCGCCCCTAAACTTAATAGGGTCGCCAATTACATTTTTAGCTATTCGGTTCCTTTTTAACAAAGTCGGTTTACCCAGTTCTGTCCATAAATGGGTGACCATTTGGGAATACCAGGTGCTGTAAACGTATGGACCAAGAATGGCCCACCGGTCCTCCAGGTTTGGGGTTGGGTGCTGGGCTAACAACCTTGCTCCGTAAAAAAACAGTTTGTTACAGAAACAGCAACAAAAAGTTGCTACCCTATACACCATCTGTGTGTGATGGATGAATGATGACGATGAGATTATTAATGAATCTCCCCTCAATTTAGCATTCTATCGACAGGCACATTTCTTTTAAATAAGGGGAGAAAAAAGAGAAGGAAAGGAAAGAGAGGGAAAGGAAAGAGAAGGAGAGGAAAGAGAAATAATGGAAAGTGATAAAAAGAAATTAGAAAAAATAAAAATGAAAGACAAACGTAAAGAAAAAGAAAAGAAAGCAAGAAGAAAGAAAGAAAAAGAAATGTAGTAGAAGAAATAAAACGTGTGAAGGGAAAATAAAATAAAGGAAAGAAAGAGGAAAGAAAGGAAATTATTGAAAGAAAAGGAAAAGGAAAAAAATGAATTTAAATGAAATAAAAAAACATCCAAACGAAAGAAGTACAAATCAAATTAAAAAAGAAATCAGAATAGAAAAAAAAAAAAACAGAAGAAAGAAAGAAAAGGAAAAATTAAGAAGAAAGACAAATGTAAAAAAAGAAAGGAAAGAAAATGGAAAAAAAGAAAAAGAAATGAAAAAGGTAATGTGAAAAGAATGAAAGGAAAATAAAGGAATAATGGGGAAAATGAATTGAAAGAAAAAGAACAATATTGGAAAAAAGAATTAAAATGAAAGAAGTTAAAACAAACGATAGATATAAAAATGAAAGAAAAAATGAAACTAGAAAATAAAAAAGAAAGTAAAAGAAGGATAAAAAGAAAATGGAAAATGAAGAAGAAAGAGAAGGATAAAAAACGAGGAAGAAAAAGAAGGATAAATAGAAGGATAAAAAGAAAATGAAAAATGAAATAAAAAAAGGATAAAACGAAGGTTAAAAAGAAAATGATAATGAGGGACAAAAAGAAGGATAAAAAGAAAATGAAAAATGAGGAAGAAAAAGAAGGATGAAAATAAAAATAAACAACGAAGAAGAAAAACAAGGGAAAAAAGAAATTGAAAAATGAGGATGAAAAATAAAGGATGAAAATAAAAAAATTAGGACGAAAAAGAAGGATGAAAAAAAAATGAAAACTGAGGAAAAAAAGGAATGATTAAAAGAAAATGAGAAATGAGAAGGAAAAAGAAGCATAAAAAGTAAATAAAAATGAGGAAGAAAAAGAAGGATAAAAACAAAATGAAAAATGAGGAAAAAAAGGAAAGATTTTAAAAAAATGAAAAATGAGGAGGAAAAAGAATGATAAAAAGAAAATGAAAACTGATGGAAAAAAATAAGGATAAAAAGAAAATAGAAACTGAGAAAGAAAAAAGAAGGATAAAAAGAAAATGAAAAATTAAGAACAAAAATATGATATGAAAAATGAGGGAGAAAAAGAAGGATAAAAAGAAAATGAAAATCGAGAAAGAAAAAGAAAGATAAAAAGAAAAATGAAAACTGAGGAAAAAAGGAATGGTAAAAAGACAATGAAAAATGACGGAGAAAAAGAAGGATAAAAAGAAAATGAAAAATGAGGAAGAAAAAGAAGGATGAAAAGTACATGAAAAATGAGAAAGAAAAAGAAAGATGAAAAGAAAAATGAAAACTGAGGAAAAAAAGGAAGAGTAAAAAGACAATGAAAACTGACGGAGAAAAAGAAGGATAAAAAGAAAATGAAAAATGAGGAAGAAAAAGAAGGATGAAAAGTACATGAAAAATGAGAAAGAAAAAGAAAGATAAATAGAAAATGAAAAACGATGCAGAAATTGCTGAATGTAACAGATTTGGAAGCTGGCTACTGTCAGAACTTAATTCAGCAACCTTCTCAAAATGAAGTTGTTTTCAACGTGGCGGTTTGACCGTAACTATGACAACAGCATCAGCTGCTTGGCAAGCTAATTCAACAGCGAACATCAGGCAATATTATGAAAGGTAACATAAAAAGGAGAGAGCAAGAAAGACCACGGAAAAGAAAGAGAGCGAGAGAAAAAGAGAAAGAAGGTGAGAAAAAAAAGGACACAAGTCTAAAAAAAAGTGAAAGAAAAATATAGAGAAATAATGAATTTGAAAACACTATCAACAAGAACATTATCTCTAACTATTGTTTCTACTACTACAACTGTTGTTGTTGTTAGTGCTATTGCTGCTGATGATGATGATGACGATGATGATGATGATGTTAATAGCGGTGCGGTATTTTTAAAAATCTAATAACATGACGTTGCTGTAACGTTTCTACAATTTGACATAGAGTTTGAGAAAAGGTTTTTTTTTTCTAGACTATTCATATCGTGTCCTCAGCGTTGATATTAACGTTGTAAATTCGCTGGCTTATCTTAAAAGAGTATGGATAATGAATTCCAGGAAGGCACCAGACGTTTATTCACGATTCTTAATTAATGATTCTCAATTAAAAAAACCAAAAAAAGAAAAAACCAACAACAACAACAACAAAAAAAAAAAGAAAAAAAAAATTGGAAAGAAATTTCATACCTTCTATACAGATTGTTAAAGAAACATTCTGATGCAGTCCATAATGTGTCGGCTACACTAGGGGTCAGCAACTTTTTCTATGTGCCGACTTAGGATTTTGAAGTAACTCATTTTAATAGAAATAAACTAATCATAAATGTTTTATAAGTTTTTTATTTTTAATGAGAGCCTTGCCCTTGCATGCTCTAAGCCAGTTGTTCAATATAGACAGCATACTTTGTTAATTTGAGTTTTACACAAGTTCCTAAATGCTCAAGATTTGGGCAACTTCGTTGTGAACTTAACACTGCTTTCATGTGAGAGAAAATTTGCTGACAGAAATAAGTTAAACCAAAAGCCGAAAGAAGTACAAAATCAATTTTCTTCAAACAGATGAAAGATCTCAGGAGGGAAGTCCAACAGTTGAGAATAGCAACAAACTTTTTTAAATTTCTGTTTTCCAGAGACTTAGTGCAATAATTCGGGCCATTTAAAATTGGCTTGGCGTGCTACGGGTGACAGGGGAGACGTGGAGATCCATGATCGACTACGTCCTGAAGGGACAGGGCACATAGAAGAAGAAGAAGAAGGTTTGGCTTATTTACTAATTTATTTAGAACACTTTTTAATTTCAACGTATTTAGCTAAAACGAGTCCCTGAACAAATATCAGAAATACATTTGCACTAAATTCTGAGAGATTGAAATCGGCGCAATGCTTATTAACGACCGAGGCGAATGTAATGAAATTTTCACTATAAATTCTGGTTAAATTTATGCACTTCCATCTTTAATAAAGAATTGAATTTTTAAGAGTAACAAGTTTTATAAGAGGTTTAACCGCTTCACTGAATGTCAATTCGCTTATTTTACAGGCTGAAATATATTTCACAAATTTGGTGTGCTCTGTGGTGCCCAGTTTTTGAATAAGAACTTTCTTAGAGTCAGACCAATTTATGCAATCTGTGGTGTATAAATCCTCGAATCTTTTAAAATAGGAGGCGAATGTATATTGTCTATTGCGCCCCAGATCGTCTTTTGTGAGAACGCATTTTCGTTTTTACTAATTTGTGTTCAGTTTACCAATTTAAGCAAGTTTCTTTGCTCTTGTTACTTTCGAAGTAGAATTTCTTCGTATTTCTGATTTTAGTTTGCTTTTGAAATTCAAAATTTTCGGCTCGCTTTTGAATTTCAAGTCGTGCTTTCGCAGTTTGTTTTTGAATTTTAAGTTGCTTTTCTTGCCATTAAAATTTCCGTTGATTTTGCTGTTCAAGTTGGAACTTAATAATTTTGAGCAGGGTAGATTTAAATTCGTCCGTGTTTATTTATCCGTGTCTTTTTTTTTTTTTTAGGATTACCCGAATACAAATTCTTTTAGGATTAACGGAATACAAATTAAGTTCAAATGAAAACTTTTCTTTCCCATGAATAAAAAAAACCAAAAAAAAAAACCCTTTCGTTTCTTACTTAATTAAAGAAATAACAATTAATTGAAATAACAATTAATTTTCTACTCAGAGAACAACGAATTATTTTTTTCTGGAAAACATGAATTCTCATAGTTTAGCGGCTCACAATCAAGTTCAGTGTAATTTCGACTTTTTCCCTTTTCGGAATTACCAAATACCGTTGCGTAGAACACAATGTGACGAAAATAGAATATTTTCCGTTCGGTTTCCTTTTCTGGATTGTCAAGTGCTGTCGAATAGAAGAAAGTGTGGCGAAAAAGACAAACTATGCGTACAATGCTGAACCAATATTGACAACTTCTACGCAGTTCTTTTGGGGTCCATAGGAGTCCCTAAGAATCCTCATAGCCAAATTGTTGTGGCCCGTACGAATCCTCGTCACCAAATTGATGTGGCCTTGTTGGGGCCAGAAATTAAGACTCAAGACGGAATAGAATTAAACAAATATAATAAAAAAAAATCAGTAGTAAAAACATATACCAATGAGCGAGGGCACCTCGTAGTGAATTAATTGTTAGCAAGCTTCTCTCGTAGTAATAATCACAATTGAGTAGTGAGTTCGATTCTCACTGGGTGTCCCATAATTTCGGTCTTGTGCGACATCTAAGCTGCGCTTAGAAAATCACCATATACCAGTGATCGATTATTAACGTGACTGTTAGTCCGGATGTCAGAATTATCCGCTCTCACTTTCCGCTCTTTACAAAGTAGAACTGCAGCTTATAGTTTGGGAGAGTTCATGTGTCACATGGGTAAGTCATCATAACAATAATGTAAATACTACCTCATCTCAGATATACAAACAGAAAAAATTCATGTCTGATAACTGGCAACATCAGTACCTTCTAGAAAGTTTTGGCCATGTGTGATGGTTGTCATTCAGTCAGTTAGTTAAGTGCCATACGTGATACACGCTTTGACGATCATGTCTCCAAAGAGACATGACTGACTGGGCAGGAGATTATCCCGCAGTAGGTTGCCATTGCTTTCTTCAGTAGACTAGTTGCCGACCAAAGCTATAGAACCCAATCTGTCCTGTTATTTAACCCATAACTGGAAGGAACAGACAGATTAATACCTTTCCCAAGGGTATTTGCGCGTAAGTGAATGCAATGAATTCAGCTGGAATTCGAACTCGGCTCCCCGATTTCTCGTTCCGAGCCGATATCAGCAATGCACGCACATGCTAAGAATTATTATCATTAAAGTCACCAAAAAGAAAAGATATTCACCGATAGATGGCGAAAGAAGTGTTCTTTCCATACTGTCAGTTATCACGTTTAATATACTGCAGTCTTGGGAAGATAAAAAAAAATAACACAGCTAACAGATAACGAAAGACGAAATCACATGAGTAGTCGGGGTCATTGAGAAAAATTCCCTGGCTATTGGAAGACTAGCAGTATAGCCCGGCGTTACTCGGGTGTAATGAAAGCTTTAAAACTAATCCATGGTTCTGGAGATCAGACTCTTTGGACGTTGGCATGAAATATTAAAAAGCAATAGTTGTTTCCAGTTAAAGCGAAACCGTAGACTGAAAGAAAAATGAATGGATGTAAGTCAAATTTTGATTTCCTGGTATGTTTTCGTCGTAAACTGAATTTTAAAAGCTAAATAAGTCCTCTGAGTAAATGGTAACATGGCTGAGACTAAGAACTACAATTATACCTACTTAGAGCCAAACCCGAAGGAAAAACTAAAATAATTGGGCTGAAAAAATACAGATATACAGGCAGATAAACACACACACACACACACACACACACACACACACACACACACACACACACACACACACACATCTTGCCTTTTATATATATTATCGATTTTCTGCACTATTGTAAGAACAGCAACCTTGAAACTTCTGAATATCGTTTCTTATGTATTTGTCTATGAGTGTATCAAATTTGATTAAAATCGGACCACTCCTTCTATAACCCGATTTTTTTCGATTATCGATTTTTGATATTTATCGGGGATACCTCGTCACAAAACATAGCTAAAAACACTCGCACACGTTTATAGTACAACTGTGTAAATTGTCAAGAAAATTCGTTCAGCCGTTTCGGAGTCTATAGGTAACGGACACACACACAGACATACACAGACAAAGTTCTATTAAAAATAAGTTTAGACTCTGCCGGATGTATACACCAAGGTCATGTATGTGAAAGCTGGAATCTTTTCGGCAAAGGGAAAGATTGTTTTGAACCAAGAATTCATTAGTGGCAACAGAAAAGTTTAAGTTAGTTTCACAGAGGGGGAAGATATCAGGCGACTGTTCCAAGAGGAAAGATTCAACGCTGCAGAAGTTGAAACGGACACCACAATTATTAGTGAAGACAAGACTGAGTGGGTATAGGCGTTCTTTTTACTGATTTAATTGTTTCTTTTTGTCTTAAATGAAATTCGTTTTGACTAGAAAGACATAACAGACTTGGGAAGTGTTAAAACAGAAAACAGAAAGTGTAACTGACACAGAGATCCGAAGGCGAATTAGGATGGCGACGGAAGCATTCCAGAAGTTGAGTAGAGTATTAAAAAACAAGACAATCTCGCTAGAAACAAAGAAGAGAGTACTGGATTGCTATGTGATGTCAGTTCTTCAATATGGCAATGAATGCTGGACAATATCATCAAAGATGAAGGAAAAACTTGAAATGTGCTTCTACTGAAGGATGATACGAATATCCTGGATCGAGCATGTGAGCAATGATGAGGTCTTGGAAATGATGGGAACGAAATGGAAATTAAGACTGGGCATCAGGAAGAGACGGCTGAAGTTTCTGGGACATGCAATGAGGAAGGAGGGCTTGGAAAACCTGATACTAACAGGCCAGATAGAGAGAAAAAGAGACAGGGGAAAGTAGCGGATGACATATTTAAAGGACCTAATCAGGTGGATGGTGTAACAGGGGAAATCGTGATCACCTACGTCCTGAAAGGACAAGGCAAATAGAAGAAGAAGAAGAAGAAGAAGAAGAAGAAGAAGAAGAAGAAGAAGAAGAAGAATTGTCTCTATCTGTTGTCAATGGCTATACAATCCAGCCAGAAGTCGAAACTGATACCACAAATAATAGTAAAAGAAGTATGTGGTTTTTGTTTACTGGTTTCTTTTGTTTGTTTTTTTTTTAATCATTTCACCCCCAAGCAAGGTATTCTACTGCCACTGCTGCGCAGGGGGTTACATAGGGGAAAGTGATGAGAAAGAGGGGTTAGTTATAGGAAATGTCAGGAGGAGGGTAATAGACGGATAAGGATACCGAAGATGTGGGTGGAGTAGATAGAGAAAAATGCTTAAGAGAACGGATGTGAGTTAGTGAGATAGGAGATGTTTATTGAACTTACATTTAAATTCCTGGAGATTGTAGCTGTCGGGGAAGCAAGTATATGGAAGGGAATTCCACAGGCGAGAAATGCGAGAAAAGAAGCTGTTAGAGTAGAAATTTGCTGTTACATTTTATCGGTTTCACTGTGAAAGGGTGGGAGTTAGTTGCTAATCTAGTAGCTCGTGTAAATTCATACCTAGGGGGTACCAGTGATCTAAGTTCATTAGAGCAGAAGAGGCACAGATAAAGTCGTATTTCATTTTGTTATGGCTTTCATGAGATTTTTGGGGGGGGGGGAGAGAGAGAGAGAGAGAGAGAGAGAGAGAGAGTAAATGATATAATTGTCCCTGTAGCCAATGGCTGTACAAACCAGCCAGGACATGGCTGAGAACAGATCACTGTGTGGCCTCAGGGATTCCTACATACAAGTACACCTACATATGCGTGACATGTCACTAGAAATACCCCGATATTACACGTTTGTTAATCAGAGCAGCCTCTCTAAGCGTTACGAAAGCGTTCGGACTCATAAAGACTAGTCGAAAGCAACTTCCAGTAAACTAACAATCCGGTAAATTCACAATGGTAAGTCACAGCCATTGGCTACTCCGAGCACCAAAAAGTTAAGACAGAACATTGTATCATGGCAGAAGAAAGAAAGAGTCGTAAAACATCCTGAACAGGGAACAAGGGATAAACCTCTACACCTGTTCAATAGACCTGGAAGGAGTTCAAGCCGGATAATATGTGAATTTATCTACTCCTATTAATCTGTTATAAGAAAATTGAAAAAGGAAAGAAAAAAAATTATTATGATTTAACTTAGTAAATGTTCCAATATCCATTTTCTTGGAAACGCGTTATCAAAAAAAAAAAAAAAAATCCGTTCAGTTTCCCACACAAGGAAGAACTTTAATTAAATGTAGTATTAGGAAAAAAAACAATAAATTAGTTTTCAAAAATTAAGAAAATTAAAACAATAAAGAAAAGATGGAGATAAAGAAGAAACATTCAGGAATGCAACAGCGTAGAAAATGAAAATAATTAGTTTCTGAAAAGAATATAACAGAAAAAATTAAAAAAATTCATTTCAACGTTCACCAATATACATTAAAATGGGTGGAGACTTCAAGTAAGTTTTTTGCGCGAATATTGAAGCAAGCATGTGCGTTGTGGTGCATTGGATATCGGCTCGGAACGAGAAATCGGGAAGCCGAGTTCGAATTCCAGCTGAATTTATTGCATTCACTTACGCGCAAATACCCTTGGGAAAGGTATTAATCTGTCTGTTCCTTCCAGTTATGGGTTAAATAACAGGACAGATTGGGTTCTATAGCTTTGGTCGGCAACCAGTCTACCGCAGAAAGCAATGGCAACCTACTGCGGGATAATCTTCTGCCCAGTCAAGACATGATCGCCCAAGCGTGTATCACGTATGGCACTGAACTGACTGATTGAAGCAAGGATGATCTGGTGGACGCCAGCTTTTGGTAGTGGGTGACAACAGTTAGTTCTCAGGCAATAGCATGCTGGGATCGACATTCGGCATTTTCTTTTTCATTTTACTTGGTTTTTTATTTTTGCATTTGTAAATATTCTTGAACGATATCCACGCTCTTTAAAAATGCGTTGTCCTAGAAAAAACTCATTCAGTTTCACACATAAGGAAAAAATCTAATTAAATTAACAGTGAATTTGTTTGCAAAGAATAAGAGAAAAATTTAAACAAAGAATGAATGAATGAATGAATGAAGAAAGGAAAGAATGAATGAATAAATGAATGAATGAATGAATGAAGGAAGGAAGGAAGGAAGGAAGGAAAGGAAGGAAGGAAAAGTAAGAAATGAAGTAAGCAAGAGATGAAGTAAGGAAGGAATAAAGGAAGGAAAGAATGAATGAAGGAAGGATAGAATGAATGAAGGAAGGAGAAAATGAATGAAGGAAGGAGAAAATGAATGAATGAATGAATGAAGAAAGGAAAGAATGAATGAATGAATGAATGAAGGAAGGAAAGTATGAAAGAATGAATGAATGAAGGAAGGAAAGTATTAAAGAATGAATGAATGAAGGAAAGTATGAATGAAAGAATGAATGAAAGAATGAATGAATGAAGAAAGGAAGGAAGGGAAAAAAGTAAGTAATGAAGTAAAGAAGGAATGAAGGAAACAATGAAGGAAGGAAGGGAAGAAGGAAGGAAGGGAAGAAGGAAGGAATGAAAGAAGGAAGGAATGAAAGAAAGAAAAAAGGAAGGAATGAAAAAGAAAAGAATGAAAGAAATAAGGAAGGAAAGAATGAATTAAGGAAGGAAGGAAGGAAAAAAGAAAGAAAGGAAGGAAAAAGAAAGGAAGGAAAAAAGAAGGAAGGAAAGAATGAAGGAATGAAGAAAAGAAGAAAGGAATGAAGGAATAAAAAACAAGAAATCTAATGGCATAGAAAAGCGAAAATAAAAAACAGTCAGGGAAAAAAATCGAAAAAAAAAGTTTTCATTTCGCCAATGCCAATATACATTAATAGTGGCGGAGTTGGCGTAGCCGTCCAATCAGCATTATCACCGACTGGGTTAAAAGCGTTTCCGCGGTCTTTTGCGTGATTGTTTTATACCCTAAAAATCTTTTCCTACAAAGGTGATGTTGGTAGCCAGTGGCTGCTCTACCGCTATGTTTCTTTGCCCCACCTGTCCAAACCTTCACATCTAGGATCCCACATATCATGTACACTGAGTCGGCACATACTAATTCCCTTCATATTCCATTAGTAAAAAGTAAGTTATTTTCTAGAACTTCTGCAATGTGAAACAGACACACAGAAGGTTGATTCTCTGAACCCCACAATCTTAACCATTTCAAGTCGAATATCAATTGTTATTTATTCTACATATCCTCATAATATACAAACCTTACTTCCTTCCTATACATACTTACAAGATCCCCATTCAATGACCCGCTACATTGAGTGGAACTTAGGCTTTGTATTGAGTGTAGCTTTTTTCATAAACTTTGTTTTTGTTTTTCCATCAGTTCTTTTTTTACGTAGCCCCCTGCACATCAGTGGCCTTAACGCCTTGCTCGGGGTGATATGATTAAAAATATATATATATATATATATATATATATATATATATATATATATATATATATATCTCAGCCTGTGTTGAGCTAATAGGTTGCTTTTTATAATCATTCGTTTTTTCTGATAATATTCGAATGAATAATCTTTCGTAACATTTTTTGTTTTTTGGTAACTCAGGTGATCCTTTGAAAGTCTTGTCTAACGTTTTTGAAATTTTATTTCAGTAAAGAGAAAACCAAGTAGACAAGAATGGGCATGTTCGACTTATTCTCTTCTATCAAGGTTACAAATATACCAAAGCATTTCGAGATTTTAGTCCTGGGTACAGAGATGAAATGCTTCAACACAACCAAGTTGTCAAAATTAAGCTGTATATTGAATAAATGAACAAACTTAAAGAGGAAATTCAGTCTCTTTTTCCTTAATCAAGGTCCCAAAACTGCTCAAAACATTTGAATAAACTGTTGTCTAACATTATTAAACTTTTATTTTAGATTAGACACTCCTTTGAGATGGAATGCCAAGTAGATAAGGATCAGCTTGTTTGACATATTCTATTCTATTTATAAGGTTATTATATATGTTCATTCATTTTTTCTGATGTGTTTTCAAAGAATGTTCTCATCACACTTGTTGATTCTTTGTCACTCTGATCACCCGGTGAATCTCTTGTCTAACGTTATTTTATTTCAGATTAGACACTCCTTTGAGACTGACTACCAAGTAGACAAAGGATAGCTTCTTCGGCATTTGTTCTTCTGTCAAGTTTATTCTGCATACCCTCATAATATACAATCCTTACTTCCTTCCTAAATAATACATGCCAAATGTTTTCGGGACTTTAGTCCTGTGTACAGAATGAAATGCTTCAAAATAATCAATGCTGAGCTGTATGTTGAACGAATGAACAGATTCAAAGAGGCAATTCAGTTGAAAAGAAATGATCGGCGAAATAGTATGAATGTTCAACATGACAATGTCCGCACTCGTCGTTCACATAACGAAAGATGCACTTAGAGGGCTAGATTATGAAGTTCTGCTACACCTACCATATTCGGCTGATTTAGCCACTTTAAACAGTCAGTGGAAAGTTAGCAGGGGGCTGTAAATAATGAATATAAAGACATTGTTGAATATTTCATCAAAACTATTAATAAATAATAAGTATTAAAATAAATTATAAAAAGAACAGATTTATATGATAACCTAATGTTTATGAATTTAAATTATATCGGCATAGAAGCAAATGCATTGTCAGTTATATCAATCTTCTGGAATCTGTAATTTCTTTTACTAGCGCTTTAATCTGATCGTTTTTTTTTTAATCATATCACCCCCAGCAAAGAGGTAACGCCACTGATGTATACGTAAGAGTGAAAAGATTGGAAAAGAGAAAGCCGGAAACCACATCCTAAACAGGGAACAAGGGATGAGCCATTTCACCTGTTCAATAGACGTGGGTGGGGTATGAACCGGGCGATAATTTAGTCTATCTACTCCAATTGAAAAAAATAATAAAAGAAAAGAGTGAAAAGACTGGAAGAAAGAAAGCCGGAAACCACATCCTAAACAGAGAACAAGGGATGAGCCTCTTCACCTGTTCAATAGTCGAGGGTAGAGTGTGAACCGGGCGATAGTTTAGTCTATCTACTCCAATTGAAAAAGAAAAGAAAGAAAGAAAAAGTGAAAAGACTGGAAGAGAGAAAGCCGGAAACCATATCCTAAACAGGGAACAAGGGATGAGCCTCTTCACTCGTTCAATAGACGAGGGTGGAGTGTGAACCGGGCGATAGTTTAGTCTATCTACTCCAATTGAAAGAAGAAAAAAAAAGAGTGAAAAGGTTGGAAGAGAGAAAGCCGGAAACTGCATCCTAAACAGGGAACAAGGGATGAGCATCTTCACTCGTTCAATAGACGAGGGTGGAGTGTGAACCGGGCGATAGTTTAGTCTATCTACTCCAATTGAAAGGAGAAAAAAAAGAGTGAAAAGGTTGGAAGAGAGAAAGCCGGAAACCACATCCTAAACAGGGAACAAGGGATGAGCATCTTCACTCGTTCAATAGACGAGGGTGGAGTGTGAACCGGGCGATAGTTTAATCTATCTATTCCAATTGAAAAAGAAAGAAAGAAAGAAAAGATTGAAAAGGTTGGAAGAGAGAAAGCCGGAAACCACATCCTAAACAGGGAACAAGGGATGAGCATCTTCACCTGTTCAATAGACGAGGGTGGAGTGTGAACCGGGCTATATTTTAGTCTATCTACTCCAATTGAAAGAAGAAAAAAATAAAGAAAAGAGTGAAAAGGTTGGAAGAGAGTAAGCCGGAAACCACTTCCTAAACAGGGATCAAGGGATTAGCCTCTTCACCTGTTCAATGAAAAACAATTTTGATGCTCCCATCGAATATATCCCAAAGTCATTTTTTGTTTTTCTTTCAGTACCGACCGATACATACTTCATAGCTATTCAGTATTATTTAGAGAATAGAGTCTGGCATTGCAAGTTGTTTGAATTGGGTTAAAAGTTTTCTGTTTTTCAATTTTCCGAAACTAATATATTTTTATAATCATTTCACCTTAGAGAAGGCAGATATGCTACTGGTTCGCAGGGGGTTACAATGAGAGAAAAAGAAAGTTACGGAGATGTCGAAGAAATGGTAAGAGATAGATGGGATTCAAGTAGATAAAGATGGCAATTGACGTTGCATTTAAGCTTTTTGAGATTGTGATATCAGGGAAGCCAGAGAATGAAAACGAGTTTCACAAACGGAAAATGCGAGGAAAGAAACTATTAGAGTAGAAGAGATTGTTAAATATTTCTTCAGTAAAAAAAGTGGGTCCTAGATGCCAATCTAGTAGCACGAGTAAGTACATGTGGTCGGGGTACCAGGGAACAAAAGCCCGTCAGAGCAGTTACCATGAAATTACTTCTTGACAGAGGAAAGCCACATCACATAGGTGCGAAAGGGACTGAAAAACAGCTGCCAGGTCAGGATCGATTATATTGCAGGTCGTCCTTTGGATTTTATCGAGAACCGCAAGATAAATAACAGGAGCATCCGACCAGATGTGGTAAATATTCTGAAGATTTCTACTGCATTTTTTACCAAGGGCCGTTTTGGAACGCGTGATGGTACAGTGGTTATTGGCTCGGAACGAGAAATCGGAGACTAGAGTTCGAATTCCAGTTGAATTCGTTGCATTCACAGATATGCATATACCCTTGGAAAAGATATGAATCGATCGCTTATCTCACCAGCTATGGAACAGATTCGATTCTGTAGTTTTTTTGGCAACTAGTCTACGCAGAAAATAATGACAACTTGCTGCGGGAAAACGTTCTGCTCATTCAGTCATTTTTCTTTCATTTGCCCAAACGTGTATCACATATATTACTTAACTGACTGAATAGTTGGAAACATAAATAAAGCTTCTACTGGGCATAAAGTGGGGGATTGATATTTTATTGTCATAAAGCAATAAACTGATCCTCTTAGAATTAGTACAAATGAATATAATCATAAACGAATATAATGAAAGCTTCTGTTAGACCTAAAGTCGGTGATCTGTTTTCTGTTGTCATGAAGTAATAAACTAATCCCCCACTAATCGTTACTTATCAATATACAAATATAATCCCTCTCTTCTTTCTCCAGCTATGGGTTGAATAGCAGGACGGATTGGATTCTATAGCCTACCGCAGAAAGTAATGGTAACCTACTTAGGGAAACATTTCTTCGCTGCCAGTCATTTCTCTTTTAATCGGGGGGGGGGTGTATCGCGTATGGCACTTAACTGACTGACTGAGTGTTGATATGAGAATTTACTTTCTGACATTCCTAGATTGAGAAGGCGGCAGTTATATTAACGCCCTGTCTGTCCCGATTACAAATGAAAATGTAATCGATCAAGTGGTAATGATCTGATCGGGGTTGACTCCAAGAGCGGGGATGTCAGGTAAGTTTTTGATTTATTGATTTTTTATTTTTTTACGGTTTATTAAATTTGTATTTTATTTAAAGCCAGAACATCTTTTGGGAATTAATAATGACTTAGTAATGCAAGTCCTACAAATTAACCTATTGCTGGGGAAAAAGAGGTGAATTGATACCTTTCACATTAGTATTTGCGCGGAAGTGCGTATAACGAACCCAACAGGAATTAGAAAACGGCTTTCCGATCTCTAAATCTAAGCCGTTATCAATTACATCATCTGCATATCAAAGTTTACAGCACCTAGTATTCCCAAGCAGTTACTCATCTTCGTACTGATTATGCTTAACGTTGTTTAAATTCGGTGATCTAACCGCAACTAGTGTTTGAACTCGGCTCATCTATTAATAATTCCGAAGAATTATTCATTGCTTTACCCGTATAGTTAAGCTTTTTTTTCAATCGGTCTAAGTACTGACTAGTCTCGACATTACTTAATTTCAGTGATCGTACGAGAAAAGGTGATGTGGCCGTAAGTCTTATCGCATTTTCTGTCCTCAGTTGAAACATTTCATAGGAATTTAGTTTTTGTACTTTTTATTTTGGTAATACAATTCGTATGTTGGAATGCCTGCTTTTGCTGACAACCATACATTCTGTCTTTTTATAGCTGATCTACAGTTCTTTCTTCCACACCTATTCGCTTAAACTGTTTCTCTTACTCTTTAACTCTCTACCACGAGTGGCTCTCAGGCTTTGTACAAGGTAAACCTTATTGTTATTAAAATCCCCAAAATCAAAAAGACTGGATGGGTTTTCTATCTTTTGTTTGGGCATTAGGGGAAACCAAATGGCTGACACACTCGTGAAAGAAGCAACCAAAATGGTGATCACAACTCTTAAACTTCCAGTCACTGACTTCAAACCAAAATTAAAAAATACATAAGAAAATGGCAAACAATATGTGACACGTTCGCAAATAATTCTATAAACATCAACTTACAATTAAACTGGGAACCACAGAACCATTACCTAACCGAAGACAAGATATAATACGAAGCAGAATTAGAATTGGACATATGCACTTAACACCTGCCTATCTACTCAATGGTAGAAACTGCATTATGGTGTACTTAGTGCAATCAACTACTCACAGTCAGTCACATATTCGTTGACTTCAAAAAATATAAGATTCGGAAGAAAAGCTACCACGCAACAACCCTTGCCCTGCTATTCAAAGAGGTATCTGTTTCTCAAATAATAGAGTACCTAAAATAAAACGGACTACTTCCAACTTCTATAAATCAAAGACTAACTGCTTGATATTGATTTGATTATATCACCACTAAATGAACTTCAGTGATAGGAACTTTGTCACAGTTCGTTTGCAAATCATACATGTTGTGGACATGTGTAAACCGTTTGGCATTGAATGACCCACTGTTGTTGATGTGCAATAAAACCAAACCCTCCCTCCCTCCCTCTTATCTTTTATTGGGACTCAATTTCATCCCAGACTTCAAGTGAAACTCGTATATAAGAACCATCTTTAAAGACGATGGAAAGATTGTCAGTTTCTTTTGCCACTCCAGAAAGTAGCTAACTAATCCAATTGTATTTTATATTTACAAGAGAGAATCTGTAATGTGATCAATACCGACTTAGCAGACCGGCTGCAGTCACTCTCCCACCGGCGTGACGTAGCTTCTCTGTGCCTCTTCTATAAATACTTTCACGGCTTCTGCTCCGATGAACTTAGATCACTGGTGCCCCCCTAGGTACGAATTTGCATGAGGTACTAGATTAGAAACTAGGTCCCACCCTTTTACAATGAAACCGATAAAATGTAACCGCAATTTCTACTTCAACAGTTTCTCTTCTCGCACTTCCCGCCTGTGTAATTCCCTTCCACATACTTGCTTCCCCGACAGCTACAATATCCAGGTGTTTAAATGTAAGGTCAATAGACACCTCCTAACACACTAACTCGCACCTATTCTCTCAAACACTTTTCCCATCTACCCAACCCTCATCCTCAATATCCTTACCCGTCTATCACCCTCCTTTTGACATTTCCTATATCTAACCACTCTTTCTCATCACTTTCCCCTACGTAACCCCCTGCGCAATAGTGGCAGTGGAATGCCTTGGTTGGTGTGAAATGATTAAAAAAAAGTCAGAATCCAAAATTAAATATCAACTCAATATATGGGGATAAAGCGACCTAATTCTGACTTTTCTGAGTTCAAAGTTGTCCACTCGACCTCGTGGGTAAACAATTGTCTACTCCAACGGCAGTTCTGTCTCTACAGACGAATTCTTGCTAGTTTAACGATACACTATATTTCATGGAAAATGTTCAAATTTTAGTTTCACCAGTTCATACCTTCACATTTAGGGTTTGCCAGGACACGTACCAGGGTACATTCACTTAAATTCACTTTGTATTCCATTAATAAGGAAGACATTTCACAAAGACATCTTTTTCCCCAGAACTGTTACTTTGTGTAACTGACTCCAAAGTGCGTGTTTCTTGATTTTTAAAATCATTTTACTCCGAGCAAGACAATAAAACCAATAGAACGCAAGAGGTTACTGGTTTTCATTTTTGAAGCTTAAACTTGACTGCTAAGCAAGAAGCCTAAAGACAGTCCCAGAAGCGAGTATTACGATAAACAAAACCGTTAGCATAGTACTTACGGTTGCATCTTGATATTTCATATGTAAAGCGATGAAACCTTACACCCGATCTAGTGCTGTACTTAAATTCAAAATGTTTAGGGGTCACAGAGTTCATCAGAATAATTAACTTGAAAGTATTTATTGAAAAGCTAATAATTACCATGAAAGTATTTATTGAAAAGCTAATAATTGACATGAAAGTATTTATTGAAAAGCTAATAATTAACATGAAAGTTTTTATTGAAAAGCTAATAATTACCATGAAAGTATTTATTGAAAAGCTAATAATAACCATGAAAGCATATATTGAAAAGGTAATAATTACCATGAAAATATTTATTGAAAAGCTAATAATTTCCATGAAAATATTTATTGAAAAGCTAATAATTACCAAGAAAGTATTTATTGAAAACGCTAATAATTACCAAGAAAGTATTTATTGAAAACGCTAATAATTACCATGAAAGTATTTATTGAAAAGCTAATAATTACCATGAAAGTATTTATTGGAAAGCTAATAATAAACATGAAAGTATTTATTGAAAAGCTAATAATAACCATGAAAGTATTTATTGAAAAGCTAATAATAACCATGAAAGTATTTATTGAAAAGCTAATAATTGCCATGAAAATATTTATTGAAAAGCTAATAATTACCAAGAAAGTATTTATTGAAAAAGCTAATAATTACCGTGAAAGTATTTATTGAAAAGCTAATAATAAACATGAAAGTATTTATTGAAAAGCTAATAATAACCATGAAAGTATTTATTGAAAAGCTAATAATAAACATGAAAGTATTTATTGAAAAGCTAATAATTGCCATGAAAATATTTATTGAAAAGCTAATAATTACCAAGAAAGTATTTATTGAAAAAGCTAATAATTACCGTGAAAGTATTTATTGAAAAGCTAATAATTACCATGAAAGTATTTATGGAAAAGCTAATAATTACCATGAAAGTATTTATTGAAAAAACTAATAATAACCATGAAAGTATTTATTGAAAAGCTAATAATTGCCATGAAAGTATTTATTGAAAAGGTAATAATAACCATGGAAGTATTTATTGAAATGCTAATAATTACCATGAAAGTATTTATTGAAAAGGTAATAATAACCAAGAAAGTATTTATTGAAAAGCTAATAATAATCATGAAGGTATTTATTGGAAAGCTAATAATAACCATGAAAGTATTTACTGAAAAGGTAATAATAACCATGAAAGTATTTATTGAAAAGCTAATAATTATCATGAAAGTATTTATTGAAAAGCTAATAACAACCATGAAAGTATTTATTGAAAAGCTACGTTAGGGCGGTGGCGAAATAAACTGAAACTTAGACGGCAGGACAAGATCAATAACATTGCAGATTCTTATTTGCATTACCACGATTACAGCCTTTTCATGAGTCAACCGTGTTCAATCTCATATGTTCTCAGAATATGCACTTTATGTCTTTTCCATTTTCTTTGCAGCAAGCGCATTCATAAAAAAAACCTACATTGAGTGGCTCTTTAGATTTTGGTGAAAAACAATATATATAAAGTGAAACCAAATTTCCTAATTTAATGTATGTTTGTAAGGATTATAAACAATATAACGCAGGTTGGCCGGCTGCGCAAGCAATAAGAGTAAGAGACGCTTCAAAGATTTCACAGACATTGTGTGAATAATTGCGTCGAGGTGATCCCATTCTTCTTTTGAAAGAAAAATCGAAAACTATCTTGTTTATCAAAACTCGCGAATTGAATCTGTGCATCTTTTCCCCCTCGTTAATCCCAGTGTCACCTTTCCCGCCACCTGTTTGGTAATTGGTGAAGATGTCCCGGAAGGAGAACGTGTCTCGAGGGAGCGTTTGCCAAGCGCTGTTTAATGAATGGCGCCAAGTAATGCAACAATTTGCTGGCACTTCACGCAAGATCGTCTTTTAGGATTGCGTTCGGAAGTTCTCGCGTTGAAACAAAAGGTAACAAGTGCGATAAAGGGGCCGGCCGACGGCATTGCACGTGCGCGGATGGCGATGAGTCGAAACTTGCTTTGTGGAAAGAAAATGAGAACATATAAAAATCTATTTAGCAATCATCTAAGGAATCGTCTCTATTTGTTTTTTATCTAGCTAGCCTTCTCTCTATCTCTGTTCCTTATATATATATCTAAACTTATTTATGAATGGAACTTTGTCTCTGTGTGTGTGAGTGTGTGTCTGTGAGTGTGTGTTTGTGTCCGTTACATATAGAATCCTAAACGGCTGAACCGATTTTCTTGAAAATTTACACAGTTGTACTGTAAGCGTTTACGAGTGTTCTTAGCTAGGTTTTGTGTCGAGGTACCACCAATAAATATCGAAAATCGATAATCGAAAAAATCGGGTTATAGAAGGTGTGGTCCGATTTTAATCAAATTTGATACACTCATAGACAAAGACATAAGAAACGATATTCAGAAGTTTCAAGGTTGCTGTTCTTACAATAGTGCAGAAAATCGATAATATATATATATATATATATATATATATATATATAAAAGGCAAGATGTTTGTGTGTGTGTCTGTTTATCTGCCTCTATATCTGTATTTTTTTCAGCCCTTTTATTTTAGTTTTTGCTTCGGGTTTGGCTCTCAGTAGGTATAATTGTAGTTCTTAGTCTCAGCCATGATACCATTTACTCAGAGGACTTATTTAGCCTTCAAAATTCAGTTTACGACGAAAAAAACTTATTTGATATCGATACCAGGAAATCAAAATTTGACTTGCATCCATTCATTTTTCTTTCAATCTACAGTTTCGTTTTAACTGAAAAGAACTATTGCTTTTTAGTCTTTCGTGCCAACGTCCAAAGAGTCTGAGCTCCAGGACCATGGATTAGTTTTAAAACTTTCATTACACCCGAGCAACGCCGGGTTATACTGCTATATATATATATATATTAAAAAAGGATTAATTCAAAGATGTTGAATGGCCATTTCGATATGAAGATCCCCACGGGGGACGACACATCACCTCAGCAAAAGATGTTATATAGCAATATACAACAAACACGCATATATATATAAATATAAGTTGTATTTTTATTAATGACGATGGACCGTGTAGCCTAGTGAACAGAGAGTGAGAGCGTGCTTCCAGGGGTTGACGGGGGGGTCGTCGCTATCTGTTGCTCCTCTGGTCTGGTCTACTTTGTCCCTCTGTCTCGTCTCTCTGCTTCGTGAAATCCGTGCCCGAGGTCTTTTATAATCTCCAAACCGGTACTTCCGGATTTTGCCTCGCCCACGCACGCCCACGTAATTCTCAGAGACACCTGTTCTGTTTGCCTCTTGTAGCCATTTCCGCTACTGCCGGAAATAAGGTCAAACAAACATCCGTTCCTTTCAACGACCGGAAAACACCCCCGCTTGCATCAGCCTTTCCTCGGGTGGGGCCAGGTTGTTATATTACACAGAAAAATCCTTTCAGAAACTGGAGAAAAATTAGTCTACTTTTCCTTTTTAAATAGATTGCAAAGAAATTAAAAAATAAATAATAAAATAAAATAAAAATAAAGGGAAAGAAAAAGAAAAAGAAAAAGAAAACGAAAAAGAAAAAGAAAAAGATAGAATAAAATCAAATAAATAAGAAAAGAAAAAATTGATATCGTCTGGGTTCGCAAAAAAAAATATATATCTATCTAAATATATAAATATATATATATATATCTAAATATATATATATATATATATATATATATATATATATATATATATATATAAAGCATATTAAAAATATATATATATATATATAAATTAAAGACATCGTCTGGGTTCGCAAAATATATATATATATATATATATCTTGACGCTAGTATTTTTTAATATGCTTATTTCAAACGTATGCTTATATACTTATTCTTTGAAGACGTGGATTATCTATCATGTTTTTATGGATTTCCTTGTTTTCCATTTCGTTAAATAATATTTTCAACTTTTACTTTCATACTTCTTTTGCCATTCTCGTATTTTACTTGATACTTTCATATGTTTCTCTTGCTTTTAATATCGTGAGTTTTAAATTCTCTCTTTCCTCATTATCTTTTCGAAAGCTATAGTATGTAATTATAATTCGTGTTAGATCATTCTGTAAGTAGTACCCCTAACTTGTACCACAACCCTATCTTTTGCATCTGTGGTCTATCGGCAACTAAACCGGTTTTTCAACCAGTCCTTACTAAAAGTGCAGTAGGATTAAAAACAAGGCATGCTAAAGAGCGGATTAAATTTCTTGCTGAGTTAAAGACCATCTGGCACAATCATCATTTATCCATCACACCCAATGGTGCATAAGGCAGCAACTTTTTGTTGCTGTTTCTGTAACAAACTGTTTTTTACGGGGCAGAGTTGTTAGCCCCGCACCCAAACCTGGCACAATGGGGTAGGTGATTTTCTAAGCGTCGCTTAGATGTGGCACGAGGCCAAAAGTATGGGACACCAAGTGAGAATCGAACTCACTACTCAGTTGTAACTGTTTCTAGCGTGACAAGCTTGCTAACCATTACACCACGCCGATGTGCTCCTGGCTCTATTGGGTAGACTGTGCCCTAGAACTACGGTTGCTGCCAATGCGGCGATGGTACGGTATCAAGGCTTAACCGACGTGGCGTAGGGTTTCGTCGTTGGAATCAATGGTCATGTGTATGTGACCTAACGAGGCTTTATGTTAGAATAACTGTGGTGTCACCTAGAAAGAATGTTTTTGGTCAGACTTTCTGTTCCAGTTCACGCATCGCACATTTAATACCGCTTTGGCTTTCAATGTGAAGGTGTGCGACTTCGCAGTCACTTTAAGAGATTGGTGGAACCTTCTAAGGAATCTTGAAATTAGCCAAACGCTTAAAAGCAAGTTAAATTTACACGACTAAAATGAAAGTAATTCATGAATCCCGCGTTCATAATGGACCTAGAAATATTCATTGTTACTTTCTCAGCTCACGATGAGGATTTAGTAAATATTAAACATCTCAAATATCTTGGTGTATGAATTAGTGGTAATTGAAAATAGGACAAAGTGTGCTAGGGGTAGTTTCACCCGTGACTGAAAACAGCTACAAAACTATTGTGGAGTAGTTTTCGCACTGAAGGTTTAATGGTGCGATGTCAGTTGCTAATCGACTTAAAGCACCCAAAATGTTAGGAACTTGGTAATCTTCAACTGAAAGCTGACGCCTTAGTATTCGGCTAACTGCCGACTAATATCAACCGCCTAGTAGTTCTACTGAACTCCAATAGAACTCTAAAGAACTCCTATGAACTTCCCAAGAACTTCCCAAGAACTTTCTGTTAACTCTTATTGAAATAGGAGGAAGAGTCCATTATCTGAGGAATAGGTTTTTTTCCCCAAAACAAAAACAAAAATATGAATCTTAAAATTTGAGTGCGGTACTTTAATAGCCGCGTCAGATCGAAACTTTCAAATGAATGTCATGTCAAACCTATTCAGAAATGCCTAAACTGTCTTCCGTAAACAACCACCTTCTGAAATCAATAGCTAAAGATTATTACGAGCAACTTAACGCGCAAATACCCTTGGGAAAGGTATTAATCCGTCTCTTCCCTACAGTTATGGGTTAAATAACAGGACAGATTGGCTTCTATAAAATGGTTGTCAACCAGTCTACTTCAGAAAGTAATGGCAACCAACTGCGGGATAATCTTCTGCCCAGTCAGTCATGTCTCTTTCGGGACATGATCAGCCAAGCATGTATCACGTATAACACTTACCTGACTGAATATATTAGATAAAAATATAAGTAAAGTCTACTGGGAATAAAATTGGGGATCGGTTTTCTATTGTTATGAACCAATAAACTTATCCATCACTAATTACTACTTAATAATATAATATAATCTATATCTTCCTCCAGCTATGGTTTAAATAGCACGACAGATTAAGTTCTGTAGCCTTGGTTGGCAACCAGTCTACCGCAGAAAGTAATGGCAAACTACTGCGGGATAATCTTCTGCCCAGTCAGTCATGTCTCTTTCGAGACATGATAGCCCAAAGCGTGTAGCACGTATAACAATTAACTGACTGACTGAATCCTGAAGGCCCTAACCTGTTTCAAACATCGTGGACTGAAGATGCAATAAAATAAAATGGATAGCAAGTGAAAGAGAATATAATGATTTAATCAAGCTCAAGCAAGTGCAATCAATATAAATATCTGGAAGTGCTTTAATAGAAGATTGAATATGAGACACCGATATTCGAAAGTGCATTGGTTTAGCTAATGCAGCCTTTCTAAGATTTAAGCAAAAAATTCTTCTTCTCTTCTTCTTCTTCTTCTTCTTCTTCTTCTTCTTCTTCTTCTTCTTCTTCTATGTGCCCTGTTCCTTCAGGACGTAGGCGATCATGGTTCTCCACGTCTCCCTATCCCTTGTGGCTTTTAATATGTTTGCTCCTGTTACTCCTGGCAACCCCCGTTCCGACATCCACCTGATCAGGCCCTGCAAATATGTTATCCGCTGCCTTCCTCTTTCTCTCTTTCCTTCTATCTGGCCAGTCAGTATCAGGTTCTCCAAGCTCTCCTTCCTTATTGCGTGTCCCAGGAACTTCAGTTGTCTCTGCCTGATGCTCACTATTAATTTCCTTTTTGTTGACATTCTTTAAAATTTCGTTAGAAAAAAGAAAACAATATTAAAGTGTTATGTAATATTGCTTTTCCTATATGGCAGTAAAAGCTGGACAATCTTCTCACAGATGAAGAAAAAACTTGAAACTATTACAATAGCAGTGTCTATATTTCTGAGATGAGAGGACAAAATAACGAGATCAGTTCAAAATTCCAGTCACCTGAAGAAGGCCGGAGCGTACATCGTCTTGAATATGGCAGCAAATATGCGAACAGCCTGGACAATGCAAATATGGTCAATAATAGCGATGTGGTTCTACAGAAGGATGATGAGAATAGCATAAACCGAACATGTGAGCAACGATAAAGATTTAGAGAAAATGAAAATACACACACCCACAAAACAAAACAAAAAACAAACAAACTTTTATACTCATTAGAATGAGGCAGTTTCTAGAGTAATTGTCTCGGAATATTAAATTCTCACGGGACATACTGAATGTAAACGAGAACAGAGGAAAACAACTCCTAACCTACTTAACGAGATTGTGTAAATTGATGGCAAAACAAGGTTCAGGAGAAATAGCAAAAAGACCTGTAATATAACAATCTAGGCCCACCCGAGGAAGTGAGGAAGCGGGGGCGTTTTCCGGCCGTTGAAAGGAACGGATGGTTGTTTGACCTTATTTCCGGCAGTAGCGGAAATAGCCACAAGAGGCAAACAGAACAGGTGTCTGAGAATTACGTGGGCGTGCGTAGGCGAGGCAAAAAATCGGAAGTAGCGGTTTGGAGATAAAAAGACCTCGGGCACGGATTTCACGACAGACGAGTAGAGGCAGACAGACGAGTCTGGGCAGAGAGACAGAGTCAGGCAGAGAGCCAGACCAGACCAGAGGAGCAACAGATACGACACCCCCGTCAACCCTTAGAAGCGCGCTCTCACTCTCTGTTCACTAGGCTACACGGTCCATCGTTATTAATAAAAATATCACTTGATATATTTTTATATATATACGTGTTTGTTGTTTATTGATATGTAACAGACCTACTTTACTAGCAAGTAAAAAAGACAGAAAATTGTTAAGAGCCTTGATCGCCAAATTCCTGATTGGACATAGCACTCCAACGACAAAAGGCTTTTCTAATCTAACGTTTCGACTGTGTGTATGTTGAAGGTGCTCAGTTACATTTTTGCATTTTTGCCGTTCTTTTTTAAAATCCATTTTGGCTTAATGGTAGCTGGATAAATAGTAATAAATGAGTAAATATTGTTTAATTACCTGATCCATAAACTAATCTGATCACTGATGAGAACAATATTTATATCCACTGCACTACTGTTATGAAGAACATTAGTATTATATTTTCGGGGCCATTCTACACTGTCTTTTAGTTTTAACATTTGGTTAAGAAGTCGGATAATGAATGTGAGAACAATAGTTCGAATTTATTAAAGTGTTTTCTTTCGAGGTGTTTTTTCGAAAAGGTAATAACTGCCGATGAAAAATGGATTAATTTATTATTCGTGGTGAAATCGTATGCAGTCATCATTATCTATAACTTAGATTTAATGCAGTAAGTGAATTTAACAAGAACTGTTAGAGACCAGTCATTCAATTACTGCGTAATACTACAGTGAGTAAATGGCTCGTTTGAAGGGCACACTGAAAGGCAAAATATTATATACTGAAAAAGGAAATCTATCTATGATTTTGATCCATGAAAACACCTTTCTTCGATTTACAGTTAGATCGCCGGAAGAAATCAGAGAGCTTAGATATGAATTTTCATTTTTTCTCTAGATCTGTCATCTTTTTCCACGTGTAGAGAATTTGTCAGATCTGTTATTTTTCTGCGTGAAAATTCTTCATATTTGTCAGCTTTTTTTTCACGTCCAGATCTGTCAGTTTTTCCATGTGTAGAGAATTCTCCAGATCTTTTTTTGTCTGTGTGTAGAAAATTCTCCAGATCTGTCATTTTTTCCACATGTAGATAATTTTCCGGACCTGTCATTTTTTCCACATGTAGAAAATTCTCCAGATCTGTTATTTTTCTGCGTGTGGAAAATTTTCCAAATTTCTCAGTTTTTCCATGTGTAGAGAATTCTCCAGATCTGTTATTTTTTCCACGTGTAGAGAATTCTCTAGATCTGACATTGTCATTTTCACATATTTTATTTTCCATCTTTGCTATACAATTTAGTAAGATCGGCGTTTCAAACGATTTAAAACTATCGAAAAAGGCGAAAATCAAAAACTCGAAGAATGACTTAAGTCAAAACTGGAATCGTTCTTTTGTAATCGCACGTACAATTAAATGTATTACAAGTTCAGAGAAAGCCTCAGACATTTTTTATTTATGATTTTTAAATGGTGGGAACTATTACATTAACATAACATAAATAAAAATATAGTTCCGACAATTTCTTTTATAAATGATTCTCATTGGTACGTAAAAACAGGTATTTTGTTCAGTGTATAGTAAAGTCAATTTGATGCAAACCCAAATTTACAGGGTAAGTGTTAAAATAGTTATTATGAATGAGATGTGTGATATGAATGAACGAGGTGAAAAAAAAATGAAGCTTATGTAGACAAAGTGGATAGATAACGATTGACATTAAAGATGTTTACATTGTGTTCAGGGAAACATTCACATGGAAGAGTCTGTTCCACAAAGTAACACTTCTTGGGAAAAATTTGAAAATACTGATATATGTGTGTGTGCGTGTGTGTGTGTGTGCGGGTGCGTGTGTGTGCGTGATGATATGTGTGTGCGTGCGTGTGTGCGCGTGCGTGAACGTGTGTGTGCGTGTGCGTGCGTTTGTGTGTGTGTGTGTGTGTGTGTAAATAGAATAAGATAAAAAGTAATTCATGATGATGTTCTTTATTGGCATATTGCCAGTAAGGCTGAGAATTCAAAACAAATCAATAATTTAGGAAATGTCGAGGTATCTGAAGGACAATGTTGAGAAGCGGCCCCAAAAAGAAAGACGGCATGAGCTGTAAAAATGTATTGAAATCAACAGCCAAATCTATTTATAAATGTTTTAAGAGAGTGTCCCACACTCCCTATCTCTTATGTCGACTGACTATATTACTAGTCATATATAATGAGTGCAGGAGATATCTGTGGCTTGCCACCAGATTCCCAGTCTTGCTGTAGTGTACTCTTTATAATAAACCTCTCTTCTTTCATCTAGACTCGTGTTGCTGTTCTTTCACTCGAGTACCACCTTATCTGCTTGTAATTTCTTTAAAGGATGCAACAATAAACACAAAAGATTTAGAAAGGCAACAAGCGAACTCTTCAGGTACTTAAGAAAAGGTTTGTGTCTCAACTGATTCTTTTTCAAACAAGGTTAGCAAAATCTACAGTACATGTGAGTAATGAGGAATAATGAAGAATTTTTTAATAAATTCACCCAAAGCAAGGCGATAATAACACAAAAACCCAAGGGGCTATTGTGGGCGAAAAAAATGAAAAGACTTATGAATGAACTGGAAACCTAATCCTAAAAAGAAAACAAGGGATGACCAACTACTCTTGTTGAAAAAAGAGAGGAGTTTGAACTGGTCGATTTAATACAAGGCATACTGAAGGCAAGAGAAATCAGACAATTTAAATCTGAGGTACGACAAGGAAATGCCTACTAAATGGTTTCTTTGAAAAGTTCATGACGACATTTGAGGGAAATTAAAATACAAAACAAAATTATTCCATGAAATATTGATACAACTAAACATGAACCATTCTGTTGCACAAGTTTTCTTCATTTCTTCTTTCTCTTTTATCTGTTAGAAGATTGTCCAGCATTCACTGTCATATAGGAGGACTGATATTACATAACAGTTCAGTACTCTTTTTTCTAATAAAATTCTCAGTTCTATATAATCTGCACAGTCACTTTCTCACCGGCGCAATGTGGTTTCTCTGTGTTTTTTTCTACAAGTACTTTCACGGTTTTTGCTCCGATGAACTTAGATCTCTGGTTCCCCCTATGCATGAATTTTCTCGAGCCACAAGATTAGCAACTAGGACCCACCCTTTTACTGTGAAAACAATTAATTGTAAACGCAAATTCTACTCCCTCAGCTTCTTTTCTCGCACTTTCCGCCTGTGGAATTCCCTTCCGTTTACTTGCTTCCACAACAGCTACAATCTCCAGGAGTCTAAGTGTAAAATCAATAGTCTTCTCCTATCTTGCTAACTTGCATCCACTCTCTCATACTCCTTTCTCTGTCCACTCCCCTCTCAGTATCTTAACCCTTCTTTTACCCACTTCCTGACATGCCCTGTAACCTGTTACTCTTTCTCATAACTTTCCTCCTATGTAACCCCCTGCACACTAGTGGCAATAGACTGATTTGCATGGGGCGATTCTATTATAAAAAAATACAAATTTAGATTCCGTTTTGCCAGAATTTCGGTTGTTTTTCGGCAAAGAACTGATTAAGATGGGATTTTAATGTCATCCAAAGCATTAAAATTTGCGATTGACATTATGTTGCAAGGACCGAAATAAATGATAATCCGAAGGAGCCAAGCCTGGTGAATATGGCGGGTAGAGTAACGCATTCAAGCTAAGCTGCTACAATTGCTGCTAGGCCGCCAAAAAACGTAACATCTGATCTGATGAAAAAAAAAAAAAACACCTTTACTGTTTGCGAATTCTGGTCGCTTTTTTTAAATGCTGCCTTTTATTTATTCAGTTGCAAGCAGTACTTTTCAGAATAAACTGAATTATTCGGATGAAGCTAATAGTAAAATATTTCTTTCCAATCACACCAGATGTAGAGCATGAATTGTTTCAGTTGATGATCTGCTTTTGGCGAGAATAAAGTGAACTCATGTTGCTAATTCCAGGATTGTTTTTGCTGAACATTGTTGTAAATGACCCATTTCTCATCGTCCATCACAATTTGCGTGAAAACGGATGTATTTTCATTGCGTTTATACAGAAAATCACAAATAGAAATGCCACCTAGAAGATTTTTTTCACTCAGATCATTTGTTAATCGTAGTAATTTAAGTACCCCGGATTCATTAATAATGGATTTTGATAATCTTAGAATTTCTGCCAACTAACGCGTTATGTAATGTGGATTATTCTCAGTTCATGTCTTGATTTGGCCGTCAGCTGTAGTGGGAATCTGTCTGAACGTTCTTCATCAATAAGGCTACAATCACCAAAAATCAACCAGCGAATCCCTTCCGTATAATTAAAGAACCTTCATCGTACACAGCACATATCTTTTTTGTTTCCTGCGAGACATTTTTGCCTTTACGGTAATAAAAAAAAGCATCAAGTGTTTAAAATTCGTCTTATAATCTTTCATTTTCATAGTGATGAAAAATTTATCCGAATTAAGTAATTATAAACATTTTTTTTCAAGAGATAATTTGAAATATCCTCTAATCGGAAATGTAAGTATATTATAGCTTTCGATACATTTGACGTATTTTAACGAGTGGGAACATGAACGACTAAAGATAGGCATAGATTTTCCGAGCAACTCAATACAATCAGAAAGGGAGAGTTGTTATGAGATACGTAATGGGGAAAGAATGCCTAGAGAATTTAACACCCACGGAACATTATGAAGATATGGAAACCAAAGGGAAACAGAAAGAAAACTTCTTAGCGAGTTTGTCTAAATGAATGGCAGAACAGGGCCAAGGAAGAATGGTAAAAAAAAAAAAAAGAAAAAAAAGTTACTTAGACTAACGAAATACAGGAAGAAGCTGTCATTATCGTCCGTGTAGCGCCAATATCCAAGCAAGGTTATCATTGATATTAAGACGCAAAGTGTTACTGGGTGTAAAAAAAAAAAATGAAAAAAAAAAAGAAAAGAAAACGATACTGAGAAGACTTTAGTAAGTAGAAAAGACGATAGAAAATGTTTTAGGAAGACAAAAGATTACGAATGACGTGGCATCTACATTTTTGGAGAGTAGGTGGTGGTAAATCAAAAACCGGAAAAGGTGAGACGTAAAATCAAGAAACCGGAAGAGGTCAGACGTACAAGCAAAGAAACTATCAGAGTAGAACTTACTGTTATATCTAGCTCAATAAACAATAAATGATGAGGCATAGTTTCTACAATGCATGTGGTCGTGATACTGTGGCGATACCGAGCAAAAACAATGAACCGGATGTTTGCTCTGTAACGACCAGAAAGAAAATGAGCAAAAGTCGTCGTTGCGCATCCAGGTTCGCGCAGATGTTCCGGTTGAAAAATAAAAATTAATCAAATATTAAATTTCCATTTCGCGAGTCTACGCGGTTTTTATTTATCAGAAAATGGGAAGCCCAGAATCAAATACAAGTGTGAAATCTCAAATGATCACCTGCGATCCAAAAAGCCGAAATAAAAAGCCGAGACAGAAAGCACCCAGCAAGCAGACCCCAGGAGAAGTGTGGAATCAATATCCCCTTGACCTAAAGTCAAGTGGCTACTACGCTTGCCTCTTTCCTTCTGCCCTGTCTCAAAACTACTTACTGACCTAAGGAGCGACTACATCAAAGACATTCCTTACTCACAACGCTCCCCACATTCCTAAGCCTTAAATCTCTTTCAGCATTTATTTTGCCATGAACATTTTAACCTCCGTTGGACCCATACTTCAAGTTATTACTTTAATTGTAAAAACATTAATTGATATGTGTTATATATAAAATGATATTTTTTACTCAAATTGCCTTTCTTGATTTGTAATCATTTTATGACTTATAGTGGGCTGTCTACCATAAGGCCAAATTCCGTTAACCTGCAACAGTATACAATAATCCTTCACTAGAACGGACTCCCACTACAACTAGAAAAGGAATAGATAAGCAACCCACTATAAATTGGTTTACCCCGACGTGATATGAACACGAACAAAGACATTTCCACCAGAATACCACAGAAGAGAGCTTATTAAAACTACCACGAAAATATTTATAGAAAAGACAAGAGGAAGTCACGTGATGGGAAACTCTAGATGCCAAATCAGGACCGATAGACAGACCGATAGACAGACCGATAGACAGACCCTTCTTTAGTTTTTTCTAGAATCTCGAGTTATATCATCGATAACCAAATAAAATTATTCTTACAAAAATTAAGCGACACGAACAGTAAACATATTACAACAATTAATATATTTTACTTTAAAGAGATGCGACAAAATAATATATATTATTAATAATATAATTCCCCATTCGAATCATCATTAAACAAGAATTGACACTAGTTGACTTGTTTGCCCAAAACATATAACACTCACAATGTATTATAGAAAATGTCGTAAAATGTCCAACAAGAATAATACAAAACAATCAAAATAGCAAATAACGAATCTAAACTTATTTATAAATGGAACTTTGTCTGTGTGTGTGCGTGTGTGTCTGTGTGTGTATGTGTGTGTGTGCCCGTTACCTATAGACTCCGAAACGGCTGAACCGATTTTCTTGAAAATTTACACAGTTGTACTATATACGTCTGTGAGTGTTCTTAACTAGGTTTTGTGTCGAGGTACCTCGGATAAATATCGAAAATCGATAATCGAAAAAATCGGGTTATAGAAGTAGTGGTCGAATTTTAATCAAATTTGATACACTAATAGACAAAGACATAAGAAACGATATTCGGAAGTTTCAAGATTGCAATTCTTACAATAGTGCAGAAAATTTAATATCAATACCAGGAAATCAAAATTTGACTTAAATCCATTCATTTTTCTTTCAATTTACAGTTTCGCCTTAACTGGAAACAACTATTGCTTTTTAGTCTTTCGTGCCAAGGTCCAAAGAGTCTGACCTTCGGGACCATGAATTAGTTTTAAAGCTTTCATTACATCCGAGCAACGCCGGGCTATACTGCTAGTTAAACACGGCAAAATACAACATTGGAACTTTGTTAGTAGAATGGTAATACAGGTTTAGCGTGGAATACTATAATTCGCCCCTCGAACTGGGACTCGTAATGGTCGTTACGGTATCAGTGTTTGTAAACGACTCTCGGCTCTGTTCAGGGCGTTCTCCTCAGGTTACTCTCTCAGGCTACTTCCAAGCTACTTACGCTAACAACTGGCTACTTACCCTCACCGCTTGTGAGGGAGGTATATGTACTGGTTGGAAGAGATCATTCCGTTGTGGGTGATGCTGCCATGGCAGAAAACTACCCCCACAACCTCATAAATGTAAATAACTACACCTCAGATCTAAAAACGACTAATAAATTATATTAATTTAGCTGCGTCTCTTGTCATAAATCGATTATTTATATTGCCTGTATAGCGACAACTAACAACAGAAGGATGACAAACCACTTAAGTTATCTCGGGTGCCATAAAAAGTACATCGACATCCACAAGTATCTCATTTTCCCCATTAGAAAAGTTCTTGTTGATAACGCCATCATTCTCAATAAATCTAATGAATGACGACGTCTTTACGTTATAGAAGTTCAAGAAATTCAAACCAAGTCTCAACCTCTCTTTTTGAGGACGACAGTAACGTGCTTTTGATCTTTTAAAATACGCCCTATCATAGAATCCCAACCAGATTTCTCTCTAATAAAGAATTATAGTTAGATAGTTCATTTGATCGCTGTCTATTGGCAAAACTCTCAGTGACCATATCGGTACTATCGCTGTTAATATATGATCTAATATCGAGCACAAGACGTTGGAATTTAAATTTCGACAAATTTTAATTGCAATGCGTTATAACGATAGGAATAGGATAAAGTTCTTTTCTTCTTTTATGTGCCATGTCCTTTCAGGACGTAGGCGATCATGGCTTTCCACATCTTCCTGTCCCTGGTGGCTCTTAGCACGCTTTCTCCTGTTGCAGCATGCAACCCTCGTTCCGTCATCCACCTGATCAGGTCCTTCAAATATGTTATCTGCAGCTTTCCTCTCTCTCTTTTTCCCTCTATCTGGCCTGTTAGTATCAGGTTCTCCAAGCCCTCTTTCCTCATTGCATGTCCCAGTAACTTTAGTTGTCTCTTCCTGATGCTCAGTATTAATTTTCCTGTCGTTTCTCTTTTTTCCAGCACCTCAACATTGCTCATATGCTCGATCCATGATATCCGCAGCATCCTTCTGTAGAACCACATTTCAGCTGCTTTAAGTTTTTCCTTCATCTTCGAAGATATTGTCCAACATTCACTGCCATATTGAAGAACCGACATCACATACCAATCCAGTACTCTCCTCTTGGTTTCTAGTGAAATTGTCCTGTTTCTTAATACTTTATTCAACTTCTGGAATACTTCTTTCGTCGTGCCAATTCACCTTCGGATCTCTGTGTCGCACTTTCCGTCTTCTGTTAGAACACTTCCAAGTTATTTAAATTTCTGTACCTGCTTGATTTTAGAGTCCCTCACCTGTAATTGGCACTTTGGGGAAAAGCAATACAATTCTTGGTCAGATAAGTTTTTGCGCCGATTTCTAATTTTTTAAAAACCAAGTTCATCCAGGATGTATGTGACCTGACACTCCATACATTTTTCACAGATTGATATTCAGAATTTTCCTTCTAGACTGGTTGCTAACCAAGGCTAAAGAGGCAAGTCTATCCTGCTCGTTATCCCATAGTTGAAGGAAGAATGGAACGATTCATGCCTTTACAAACAAAAGCCAGTGCCATAGACTAGCACGGTTCGTTAGTTAGATTTTGTTTAGCGACATATTAACTTTTTCTATGGATGTCGGAATCTAAATATTTTGAACATAATTTTATGGCTTCAACTACAGATAAAATGTACAGTACTGTGCAAAAGTATTAGGACAAAACTATTTTATCTTTATGAGGCATCAAAATAAAGTTTAAAATCACCCCTGTCCTAACACTTTTGCACATTACCGGTAGTGTGCAAAAGTATTAGAATAGGGGTGATTTTCCTAAAAATCTCACAGAAATTCAAATACCGGGTGAAAAGTCAAGTAAATTGCTAATAAATATTGATTATTTAAAACTAGGTGTAAAAGAAATGTATTTAAAAAAAGCTATATTTAATGTTTCCTATTTTCTATTAAACATGTTATTTTGAAACTACTCATTATTCTATTATCCTTGGATATAACTGACTTTTTTCTTATTCCCCCCTCTTGAATTGATAAATATCATGTTACTTCGCAAGACATAATTTGGTAACAAATACAAGCTGCTTGGCAGAAGATATCGTTTAGATACATTGAAGAAGCTTGTGATGTCAATGCCTGACAGAATGAAGGCTGTGATCAAAGCAAAAACTTATACTAAATATCAAATTGATTTTGTAACAAGTATTTTTTCTTGTTAAAGCATTTGTTGAGGAAATCAAATAAATTTACTTTAATTAAATTGCTTATTTTCTCTCAATATGCCTCATAAAAGATAAAATAGTTCTTGTCTTAATACTTTGGCACATTACTGTATTATTGGTCAATTTTGCTATAAATGTATTTTTATACTTTCATATTGTTTTACTTTTGTTTGGGGATGAACTGTTTTCCCATAGGTGGGACCCTAATACGTCTTACTACTCTGGATCATAGTAGACATGGGAACAAGAACAATTGCGAGCTTTTCAAAACTACCAATTTCCCGGTTAGAGATCTTCCTGCCAGATGAAGTCTTTCGTCATACCCAGAACTAGACCAGCTCAGAATTTGAACTCGGTTACCTCGATTCCTATATCTTCGCTTTATCCGTTACAGTACCAGAAAGAATAACAATGTAAAGCAAAAGAAGGCACATTTTCGAAAGTGGATACTGTATAAAAAGCCGAATTGCAGATGTGGCTACTAAATTTTCAAATAACGGCAGCGCTACTAAATTTTAAAATACATTTCGTTTTATCTACAGACTAAGTTAATCCAGGCTATTTTAAAAGTATCCCCCAAAGTTGTATGGAAATGTACAATTTCGTAAGACTCGGCTTTGAAAAGCAGTCTCGTTTTGGCATGCAACACTAGATGCCGTAGTCTATTGGATGCTTTGGGAATTAGTTGCCATTTTTTTAAAAAATCTTTTTATTCAATATTTTCGGAGCCAAGAGAAAAGACCTAAGTTAATGCGGCCACTCCCAGTCGGTAATTCCGTGTTGCCAAAAAGTCAAGTCGCAATCTACTCGCCTGGGGAGTAATCAATGCATTTTACTTACAGGATATTAGATTATTTTTGAAATAGGCTACTCGGCTTGATAAGCGCAGTATCTTTACGTTTCTCGAACAACAATTTATGTCTAGCTGTCAGTCTGTCTGCCTGTCCTGTTTTATTTATAATGCAATTTTATATGTCAATTTTTCTGACTGAGACAAATTTACGAGTCTGAAAATTCATATGAAGGGATCTTTGCTATATATATATATATATATATATATATATTCTGCTCCAGCAGCTTCTTCTTTTCTCGCACTTCCCGCCTTCCATATTCTTGCTTTCTTGACGGCTACAACCTCCAGGAATTTAAATGCAATGTCAATACCCCTCTCTTAACCACTTGACTCAATTTTTCTTTCTACATCAACCTGTATATCTGTTCCTTTCTCTCTACCTTTGCAACTCTCATCACACCTGTATTCTCATCCTTCACTTGCTCCTTTCTCTGACACCTCCTTTAACTAGTTCGTCTTTCTCGTTACTCTCCTCCTATCTAATTTTTTACTCTTATGTAGCCCCCCTGCGCATCAGTGGCGTTACTGCCTTGCATGGGGTGAAACGATTAAAAAGAATAGATATATATATATTTAACCAATACGAGTCTTCTATTGTAGAAAACCTTAATTGTGCCGCTTACTTTAGTGTAGAAACATTTTCCATCGTCTCACTCTAGTTACCACACCAGAGTGTTGGAGGCCATCTACATTCACTCTTTAAAGCCCTCACTGTGTAAATAGAGAGATGATATGTTTGGCCTCCAACTCATTTTGTTTTAATTCCACCTACAACTTCTTCATGTTCTTAAAATGATAATTATTTCTTTCCACGATTTAGCTCTGTTGGGCGAGGTGCGAGAACGCTTAACTAGCGTGTTTTACAATTTTACTATTTAAAAATATCTTTTGGCTATTTATAACGCTAATTAAGTTCTGTACCAGCAATTATATATATATATATATATATATATATATATATATATATATATTTAATCATATCATTCCGAGCAAGGCGGTAACGCCACTGATGTGCAGGGGGCTACGTAAGAGTGAAAAGGTTGGAAAAGAGAAAGCCGAAAACCACATCCTAAACAGGAAACAAGGGATGAGCCTCTTCACCCGTTCAATAGACGTGGGTTGAGTGTGAACCGGGCGATAGTTTAGTCTATCTACTCCAATTAGTCTATATATATTATGCAGAAAATCAAATTCCGAAATTGGCATTAGCCGACATATTTGAAATTTTATTTGCTTAACATTAATATCTTTTTAATGGATACTCGTATTTGAGTTGAAATTCTGTTTATTTTTTATGTATACAGTTAAACAATACATTATAATTCCACTGGCTTTGATCGCAATGTTGACTTCGTTTGAGTTTATTTGCATTCGATACACGCTGTTTGCAAAATGTATTAAGGATATATATATCTATTGTGCGTCGTGGTGCAGTGGATATCGGCTCGGAACGAGAAATCGGGAAGCCGAGTTCGAATTCCAGTCGAATTCCTTGCATTCACTTACGCGCAAATACCCTTGGGAAAGGTATTAATCCGTCTCTTCCCTCCAGTTATGGGTTAAATAATAGGACAGATTGGGTTCTGTAGCCTTGGTCGGCAACCAGTCTACCGCTGAAAGCAATGGCAACCTACTGCGGGATAATCTTCTGCCCAGTCAGTCATGTCTCTTTCGAGACATGATCGCCCAAGCGTGTATCACGAGTGGCACTTAACTGACTGATATCTATTGTATAGACAGTATGCAGGTTCGATACCTCGCGGAAGATAGATATGTTCCAAACGATTTCTCAAAAGATTAAGACCAATGGAAAATATAATGTACTGTTTAACTATATATATATATATCGATATTTATATGAAGTCGAGGAAGCGTGTCAAATATTCTTTGATTCAAATCCGGCTGAATGGTAATTTGACTAGATCCGAAAGCTTGCATATCGATGGCAGAAAGTCTTGGAAAATGGTGGTTTTATTTTGAGCAATAAATTTTGTTGTTTTTGCGAGTAAAATTTTAATTTTTTGCAAGTGTTTACGAACTTTTGGGACAACCTAATATTTGTAGTCATATAATTCTCTAATAAAAATATGCTCACCAAATAGCAATCTTTACACACCTCTTAAGGACTATCACCGGGATTCCGTCGTATATATATATGTTCTAAACTATAATTTATAATATATATATATATATATATATATATATATATATATATATATATAATAAAAGTGTGAGAGGCCGTGAACGTTTTGTTTAAAGTGTATATTTATTGTTGTTGTTATTATACATGTTATGAAACATTAAGTGTCCATAATGATATTTGTGATGCTACGCGTGTTTCGAGTTTAAAGTTGACTCTCTTCAGGAGAATCAACTTGTGATTTTACATATCGAGTTCCTTTTCTTATATATATATATATATATAACTTATACTTATATATTTTCTCATAACTTATGCACTACCGGTAATGTGCAAAAGTATTAGGACAGGGGTGATTTTTCTAAAAACCTCACTGAAATTCAAATACACGGTGAAAAGCCAAGTAAATTTGTTAATAAATATTGATTATTTAAAATTAGGTTTAAAAAATGTATTAAAAAGAAGTTACACTTAATTTTTCCTATTTTCTATTCAACAAGTCATTTTGAAACAACTCATTATTCTATTTTCCTTGGATATGACTGACTTTTTCTTATTCCCTGTTTAACATGAGATACAATTAGATACATTGAAGATACTTGTGATGTCAATGCCTGACCGAATGAAATATGTGATCAAAGCAAAAGGCTGTTATTCTAAAAATTAAATTTATTTTCTAACAAGTATTTTTTCTTGTTAAAGCATCTGTTAAGTAAGTCAAATAAAATTACATTAATTAAATTGTTTATTTTCTGTCAATATGCCTCATAAAAGATAAAATAATTCTTGAATGAAAATAGCCTGAAGATACCACTCATGGTAAAAATATGGGTCACGAAATTACTCGTTTGCAAATGGAATATATATATATATATATATATATATATATATATATATATCCGAGTGAATAAGGAACGAAGAAAAATTGACAACGTCCAAAATATTAATTTAAAACAGTGCGAGATACATAATATAGAGCTGTGACCATTTATTATAAATTATAGTTTAGAACATGTACAAATCTTTTTCCACTACACAGTGTAGATTTTGTTTCGATATTGAAATTACAATGTCTCATCAGGTGATGTGGAAAGGAATGAAAAGCCTCTTTTCTTATATTTGGCGAGGTGTGTGTGGGATTTCGAAAAGAGGGATGGGTAGGGAATAGAGTTGATTAATGAATGTGTCGGGAATTTTGTAGACAGATCTAACATTAGAAGATGTGGTATAGCTTCATGGCTTAATGGCTGGACTTTATTCTTTGGGTTTAGTAGAAGGGGAGTGTAAGAAATGTAAGGGTGAGAAGGAATATGATTAGACCTATCTTTAATGTTTTTTGTGCAACTATACAATATTTTTGTATTTAACCTCAGTTTTTATAATTAATCCAATTTTGTATGTTTAATCTTAATTTTAAATTTAGGAAATCACTTTTTTTATGAAACTTTAAAATAGATCGCACTTTGTGGTATGGAATAAGTAAAATTTGATGTAAGTGTGTTGTTAATATTATAAAGGTTTATGGTCTCTAAGGCTTTTGTAGTATTTTTAGCATGATTATAAGGTTAGTTCTTTAATGTGTTTGCAGTTTATTGTGGTTTCATGCCTCTGGTTTAAAATCTGTTGCTATTCATGTATTTAATGATTTCAATTTTTTCTTGAAGACAAAGGAAATATGGTTCCTTTATTGATTTATAAGTTCTTGCTTGTTTGAGGATTTTCCATTTGACTTTAGGTGTTTTACTTTCGTTTTTTAACTTCCAAAATTATTTGGAGAGAGATGTCATGTTTTGTTTTCTTTGTTATTGAAGGGTGAGAGGTGATTGTAAAATCGCCTTTTAAATACGTTCATTGTGTTTCTGATATACATTTTCTCATCTTTGGGATAGTCCATGGATAAAATCGAACACACACACACACACACACACACACACACACACACACACACACACACACACACATATATATATATATATATATATATATATATCAGGGATTTCGTTTTAACAATTTTTAGGAATGGGGCATTGGTTTGGATTTCTACAGTTACAAAGGTTATTATTATGGAGCAGACTGGTATTAGTGTTGAAGTTATTTTTGTTGCATGCTGTTAATATTTTACTGTTATGAACTTCAATCATTTTTTCCAGATTGTTGGATCAGCTATAGCTTAGATATTTACATGATATTCATTATAAAGTCTCTAATATATGTATATACCTAAATGGGGAGTTTGTATACTTATGTGTAACTATATACATAAAAATAATAGTCGGTGAACTGATTTAAAATCTTACAGATATCATTGATATACACACGTGTGTGTGTGTGTGTGTGTGTGTGTGTGTGTGTGTGTGTGTGACACATATAAGTTTCATGCAAAAATAAACTATCGAATGAAAGAACGGAAATTATGACTAAGTGTAACCATACTAAAAAATACCTATTAGGTTCAAACAACCATGGATAAAAACTTTAAAATTTCTTGTAATTTTAAAAATTGCGCGTTCAAAAATTCCCTGCGACGTGAGCGTTCTTAAAAAATCGCTAAACGGTAAAATCAGTTATTGAAAATCACCTGAAGACACCACTCATAGTAGAAACCTGGGTTGCGTAATAACTCGTTTACAAATGGAAAATATTAAAACAGTTCTACAATATAATTGTATTGAACACTTTTAATACAAATGTGCACTGGTCTAATTTTATTATGCCCCAAAACTAATTAACCAATCAATCAATCAATCAATCAATCAATATATATATATATATATATATATATATATATAAACAACCAGACAGACAATATTTGTTAACTGGTCAAGGAATGCCATAAGGTAATTTGATTTATGGCCCCACTTATGATTCCACGTATTTTTCTTTAGTTCTAAAATCTGGAGAGTGCACATACTCTCGGCAAAACATGTAGTCTATAGCTTTTTGATTTCAACTTATTAAATTCACTCACACACACACATATAGGTTTAATGCAAACTATCTGTAACTTGAACAGAGCAGTTTCATGCTAATTCGTGAGGACACCGTTATGACGCCTTCAATCATTATGGCTTGTTTATTTATAGAACAAAAAAAAATGTCCAGGACCGATGAGTGAAGGTATCATAACTGTGTCCACAAGAAACTCCGAAATCGGCATGAACCTGTTTTGCATCAAATCTATCAAAGCTCTATCTCCAACCGAATATCGAGAAGTTTACGATAAAAAACGTGTTCGCCTAAATTAAAACTACTGAAAACATAAGCAACAATCTTGGCGCTAAACATTATCAAAACTCAACACTTTCTTTCTTATATATATATATCAGAAATTATAACATGAATATGTTATAATATCACTACAAAAGTACAGTTGAAATTTCCCCAAATTCAGCCGCTACATCAGTCACTGATGATAACATTCTCTCTTCTCTTTCTTCTCGGAAGCTTTTCTCTCTAGACCTCTTCTCAAACACCTTGTCATGACCTGACTAGTCAAGTATGCTAGTCAAGTGGTCCAAATAGAAATTGACGTTCTCTTCCTAGGCCTTCTTTGTGAGCAGCCTGTTGGTTCTTATCACTTCCACAGCATATTTTCATTCAATATCAAATAACTAGTCTAAGTCTTTCAGAAAGGTAGTTTGTTTCTCTTCCTCTGGTTTGTTGTCTCTTCCCTTGTTGTTGACAGTTTTTCTGTACTCCTCTGTCCTTTCTAAACTCTACAACCTCTGCCTATTTCCTCCTGCTTTCCTGCCTGTTGGAAGTCTTCTTCTGTGGTTCCAAAATTTAAGAACACTGGTTAACCCTCGGACCCCGCAAATTACCGCCCTATCAGCCTTCTTCCGATCTTTGGCAAAGTGTGCGAAGCCATTATTAACGCCGAGGTCGTTCAACATCTCACAGACCACAGGCTACTCTCGGACAAGCAATATAGCTTCCGCTTCACCAGGTCTACTGCTGATATGCTAACGACCATCACCGAGTATATATATCGGGCTCTCGACAAGAATGGTGAAGCGCGAACCGTCGCCTTGGACATATCTAAAGCGTTCGACAGAGTATGGCATGCCGGCCTTCTAGGGAAACTGCGAAGCTACGGCATAACTGGACTTTTGTTGGGCCTAATCCAGTCATTCCTCTCTAACCGTACTTTGAAGGTGGTATTAAACGGACATGCCTCTCAGAACTATCTTACAAACGTGAGTGTCCCCCAAGGCTCCATCCTAGGTCCTACGCTCTTTCTAATGTACATCAATGATCTCCCCGATGCCATAACATCCCAAGTACGTATGCACGCCGATGATACCACAGTTTACTCTCACCTCCATCAAAAATCTGATGTTGGTGACAAGGCGAACCTCGCTGTCGAGCTTGAAAAGGACCTCCAAACCGTGGTGGATTGGGGTAAGAAATGGCTCGTAAAATTCAATTCTTCCAAAACGAAGCTGCTGTCAATTAACCACCACAGACAACCGCACCTCCTCCACCCCATTAGCATGGAACAGGCTTGCCTCCCAGAAAGTAAAACACTACGCCTGCTCGGCCTGACACTCCCAGCGGACCTCAAGTGGAATGACTACGTCGAATCCCTTGCTAAATCCGCTGCTATGAAAGTCGGCTCTCTGTGCAGGGCCCGGAAATTCTTTCCGCCTGAATCTATCCTGCACATATATAAATCTACCGTCCGCCCGTGTATTGGATACTGCTGCCACATCTGGTCGGGTGCCCCTGCTATTCTCCTCGGGTTTCTTGACAAAATACAGCGGAGAATCTGTAATGTGATCGATACCGACTTAGCGGACCGCCTGCAGTCACTCTCTCACCGTCGTGACGTGGCTTCCCTGTGCCTCTTCTATAAGTACTTTCACGGCTTCTGCTCCGATGAACTTAAATCACTGGTGCCCCCTAGGTGTGAATTTGCACGAGATACTAGATTGCCAACTAGGTCCCACCCCTTTACAGTGAAACCGACGAAATGTAACCGCAATTTCTACTCCAACAGCTTCTTTTCTCGCACTTCCCGCCTGTGATTGCTTCCCCGACGGCTACAACCTACAGGAGTTTAAATGTAAGGTTGATAGACACCCCCTAACACACTAACTCGCACCCATTCCCTCCAACATTCTCCCTACGTACCTCCTAACTCGTCTATCACCCTCCCTCTGACATTTCCTATACCCAATCGCTCTATGCAACCCCCTGCGCTGTAATGGCAGTGGACTGCCTTGCTTGGGGTGATATGATTAAAAAAAAACTTTTCATGGAAAATCTTTAAGTGGTTGACTGCATTTGGTCAAGTTATTGTTTTGATCCTTGCCATACTCCAGAATGGCAAAAAGACATGCACTGTATCATGGGCTAGAGACCTATTGTCATTGCTGGGATTTTCATTTCTCGAATACTGCAACACCTGGCGATTAGTAGGAAGTTGAGAACTACTGATGCTGGAGAAGAGTTGTTTAAAGAGATACACATCACTGGACGACCTTGTTACAGGAATTACCACCTTTCTTCTTTTCTCAGTTGGTTAATCTCGTTCACTTGTATCGCTGACCATCTTCCTGCTGCGTAGTTGTCTTCAGATGCCATAATGTCAGCGGTTCACAAACAATCTGAAGTGAAGACATAATTGGTTTAAACCTATTTCTCAATGTAATTTGTGGTATATGTGCAAAGAGTTTGTCTCTTTAACATAGCAGATCCATGCCGACTTCAAAGTTTCGTTCGGACACCGTTATAATGCCCTCACTCGTAAAGGACGTTTGCAAAAGGCTCTGACGTTACATCATAACGGTATATCTATCCCCTGATATCGGGAAATTTGTGATGAAAGACCTTCTTGCCAAAATGCATTTTATCAATAAAACCATTGAAAAATAACAACCTTAGCGCTAAATATTATCACAATTGATCATTATAAATATTCGGCATACAGAAGCTCTGCATCATACATCAAACCATCAGTTAGTCAATTAAGTTCCATACGTGATACACGCTTGGGCGATCATATCTCGAAAGAGACATGACTGACTGGGCAGATAATTATCCCACAGTAGATTGCCTTACTTTCTGCGGTAGACTGGTTACCAGCCAAGACTATAGAACCCAATCTGTCTTGTTATTTAACCTATAGCTGGAGGGAAGAAACGAATTAATACCTTTCCCAATTATATTTGCGCGTAAGGGAATGCAAGCAATTCAACTGGAATTCGAACTCGGCTTTCCGATTTCTCGTCCCGAGCCGATATCCACTGCACCGCAACACACATCCGTCAAGCCATATGCAGCCTATTTTTACGAGCTAGGGAGCTAGTTGATTAAAGGGAAGGGGGAAATAGGCCCTTCAAAGTTGATTTCTTTAACTATAATCACTTGGATGATTTACAGTCGTAATCAGTATTTTAATCATAATTTTATTGTTTATATGATGCAAGAATTCGTTTTCCCACCAGATATATTCATCTTATAGAGGAGGGCAATCCTAAAAGAACGAGAAATCCTAAGAGTGTTTATGTGAGCAAAATCAACATGTGATAGACTGATTATTAGAACTCTAACAAGATAGTGAAGGAAAGCAAGAATAAAGAACTAATCATCCATTACAAGATGGCTGAAGCCATAGTTGTTAGTAAAACGAACAGCCCAACAATCAAATTACAAACTGGAAATGCCGAAATAAACAAGTACAACAATTAAATATCTGAGACGTGTTAACAGAAGACGATACTGAAATCTGAAGGTGCAATGAGATAGTGAAAAACATCTTTCAAAATATAATCAATCTAGTAAGATAGACATTTTCCAAAATCATCGAAAATATTAAAGAATACAAGAGGATGTTTGGTAATCTCCTCACAAAGATTTGAAGTAACAGAAATAATGTTCTACAGAAAGGGGCTCAGAATACCATGGACTGATAAAAGTTTTAAAGCAGATGGAAACGAAAATAGTGTTTACACTTAACACCATGAAGGGAGTTAAAATTTATAGGGTATGTAATGAAGAAAGAGTACTAAGAGAATTTGACACTCACAGAACATATTGAAGATAAGACAGGCAGAAGAAAACCATCAAATTGACCAAGCGAGCTTGAGGAAACGAATGATCGAGGTTTAGAAGAAATAACAAAAAGAAAATTTATTAAAAGAGCTACAAAAACAAGATAATCGTTGGGAGCCGAATCGCCCATATTCAAGAAGGACACGGCATCCAAAAAGAAAAATATGGGAGTCTTGGAAGAAATACTGCAGAAACATCTTGACACGTTAAATAACTAAAACAGAAAAAGAAGGACGATTCAACAATTACAAAAGACAATGTCAAGAAGGACAGTCCAGAAAATTAATCTCTTGGTAGATGTTATAATCAGTCAGTTAAGTGTCATACGTGAAACACGCTTGGGCGATCATGTCTCAAAAAAGACATGACTGACTGGGCAGAAGATTATCCCGCAGTAGGTTGCCATTGCTTTCTGCAGTAGACTGGTTGCCGACCAAGGCTATAGAACCCAATCTGTCCTGTTATTTAATTCATACCTAGAGGATGAAGACATGTATTATATTATTAACTAGTAATTACTGGGGGATCAGTTTATTACTTCATAACAAGAGAAAAACGATCCCCCACTTTGTGCCCAGTAGAAGTTTTAACTATTATATTCATTCAGTCAGTTAAGTGCCATACGTGAAACACGCTTTGGCGATCATGTCTCGAAAGAGACATGACTGACTGGGCAGAAGATTATCCCGCAGTAGGTTGCCATTGCTTTCTGCGGTAGACTGGTTGCCGACCAAGGCTATAGAACCCAATCTGTCCTATTATTTAATTCATACCTAGAGGATGAAGAGATGTATTATATTATTAACTAGTAATTCGTGGGGGATCAGTTTATTACTTCATAACAAGAGAAAAACGATCCCCCACTTTGTGTCCAGTAGAAGTTTTAACTATTATATTCATTCAGTCAGTTAAGTGCCATACGTGAAACACGCTTGGGCGATCATGTCTCGAAAGAGACATGACTGACTGGGCAGGAGATTATCCCACAGTAGGTTGCCATTGATTTCTGCGGTAGACTGGTTGCCAGCTAAGGCTAAAGAACCCAATCTGTCCTGTTATTTTACCCATAACTGGAAGGAAGAGACGGATTAATACCTTTCCCAAGGGTATTTGCGCGTAAGTGAATGCAATGAATTCAACTGGAATTCGAACTCGGCTCCCCGATTTCTCGTTATATAGATGTAATAATAGACAGCAGAAAATAAGACATATAAATAAGAGTATGCATTGGTTACATAAAAAAGCCCTACAAAAACTAAACGAAGTATTAAGATAAGGAAAATACTGAAAAAAAAACAAAAAAAAAACACGATATATTGACGGCAAGAGAGGCATAAAGAAAATGCAAGTAACCTATTTAATAAGCTTGTGTAAATGAATGGCAGAATTAAAATGAGATTAATAATAAAAGACTTTCAGAAGTTGCAACTCACAGGACATATTGAAGGCAATATGAGTAGAGGGAAAAAGTTAGTAACCTATCTAACAAGCATGGTGTAAATGGATGGTAAAACAGGGCCTGGGGTTGACAATAAAACTGTTGGAGAATTTGACACTCACAAGACATTGAAGACAAGAGGAGAAGATGAAAACAATGAGTAACCTATCTAACGAGCATGTGTAAATGGATAGTAGAACGGAGCCTGGGATTGTTGGAGAATTTGACACTCACAAGACGTCTTGAAGGCAAGAGTTGTAGGGAGAAACAGTGAGTTGCCTACCTAATAAATTGTGTAAATCGATGTCCGAACAGGGTACGCGTTGGAAGATATGCAACAATATTCGTTTAGATTTACAAAGCCTGTATGTAGTTGGGAGCTATGATCTCCGACGTTCTGAAGAGTGCATGGTACCTAGACGAAAAATAAAAACGAATTTGTGTTTATTTCTTAATAATCAGTGATCATCTTTATCTAAAAACAACAACAAAAACAAAAAATCTCTGCTTAAACATACTGCCAAGTAATCAATGAAGACGTATAAATATTTTAATTTGTGCTTAAATCCTTATGAATGAAGATATTTGTTTTAATTTGTTCTCTCGTTATCACGTCCCCTACTTAAGAAAATAATTATAAACTTGTTCAACTAAATCAGCCTTCATATCTCAACGAGAGACATATGATACTTCATTAAGTGAATCAAGATGCGTTATTTTTTTACAATGTTTGTGCAAAAATAATTCAATATCTATCAATTGTACACGTATTGCGCAGCATCAAGTTACCCTGGGCTGGCGTCCAACATTAGGTCAGATATTTGTTTACTTACTTTTGCGTATGTCTTAATAAATTTTTGTCAGTGTAGATACAAGACAAACATACAAACAGCAAGATAGATAGATAGATAGATAGATAGATAGATAGATAGATAGATAGATATGAACAGAATGAGATAGATAGATAGATAGATAGATAGATAGATAGATAGATAGATAGATAGATAGATAGATAATGAACAGAATGTGATAGATAGATAGATAGATAGATAGATAGATAGATTTATTTTTTTTTTTTTAATCATTTCACCCCGAGAAAGGCAGAAACGCCACTGATGTGCAGGGGGTTACATAAATGTAAAAAGATTAATTAGAAAAGAGTGAGAAGTACAAACTAGTTAGAAAGGAACAATAGAAAGCTGAGAAAGCAGGTGCAATGACAGATACATAAGCGGAGAGAAAGTGAAGGTTATACAGGGGAGGGGAGAGAGCTAGAGTCCAGTGGTTAGTAGATGAGTATTAATGGATAGATAGAGAGATAGATAATGAACATAATGAGATAGATAGATAGATAGATAGATAGATAGATAGATAGATAATGAACAGAATGAGATAGATAGATAGATAGATAGATAGATAGATAGATAATGAACAGAATGAGATAGATAGATAGATAGATAGATAGATAGATAGATAGATAGATAATGAACAGAATGAGATAGATAGATAGATAGATAGATAGATAATGAACAGAATGAGATAGATAGATAGATAGATAGATAGATAGAGAGATAGATAGATAATGAACAGAATGAGATAGATAGATAGATAGATAGATAGATAGATAGATAGATAGATAGATAGATAGATAGATAATGAACAGAATGAGATAGATAGATAGATAGATAGATAGATAGATAGATAGATAGATAGATAGATAATGAACAGAATGAGATAGATAGATAGATAGATAGATAGATAGATAGATAGATAGATAGATAGATAGATAGATAATGAACAGAATGAGATAGATAGATAGATAGATAGATAGATAGATAGATAGATAGATAAGATAAGAACAGAATGAGATAGATAGATAGATAGATAGATAGATAGATAGATAGATAGATAGATAATGAACAGAATGAAATAGATAGATAGATAGATAGATAGATAATGAACAGAATGAGATAGATAGATAGATAGATAGATAGATAGATAGATAGATAGATAGATAGATAGATAGATAATGAACAGAATGAGATAGATAGATAGATAGATAGATAGATAGATAGATAGATAGATAGATAGATAGATAGATAGATAGATAGGCAGGCAGCTATTCTAACACATTTTAGAACATTATTTAAAAATGATGACACTGTTTGGGTAGCATTGTGCAAATCTAGTTCTCACTGGAATTAATTCAAACAACGTTCTTGCTTTTCTTTTGTGATCGTCATCTTTGCTGCAGACAATAACAATCTGATAATCTCCATTAACGTCATTCAAGCAGAAAAACTAATACAAAAAAACAAAAAAATGTTGGATTCAATCCACGTCGTTTCTCACAAGGTCAGCAAAGCGATTTCAGGATTCTGTCGAATATTGTTCGTACTGACCTTGATTACCTCACATAATTTAAAGCGATAGATAAATAAAAACAATCTTAATCAAATACAGAGCTGAGCGATAAGAAAAACAGAAGACAATAGATTTTTAAAAAGAAAAAAGTCAGCCTTTATTAGGTAGAATAATGGAAGATGCTGTGTTGAGCTATAATTTACCATGCGGTTTAAGCAGTAGGACACTGGTATTATACACATGTCTCTTGTCTGCTTATCTTCTGGTCAGAGGTTCAAATCATTTACTTCATAATTCGTATCTGGCACAAGTTCATCTGTTCCTGATGACTAGTAAGAATTTTAACTGTGTAAATTTTATAAATACTAACGTAAATAGTTGATTTTTAAGATGTCTAAGATATTAATGATTATTAATTATTGAAAATTCTAGGTCTGTATTTAGACTACGGCTATATCGTGTTGAATGTACCGGTTAAGCAACATCGAACCTGGTCAATACTTAAATGGGTGACCATTTGGGAATACCAGGTGCTGTAAACGTAAGGACCAAGAATGCTTCACCGGTCCTCCAAGTTTGAAGGTTTGGTGGTTGGGTGCATGGCTAACAACCCTGCCCCGTAAAAAACAGTTTGTTACAGAAACAGAAACAAAAAGTTGCTGCCCTATGCACCATCTGGGTGTGATGGATAAATGATGATTTAATTCTAAATTGAGGTAACCGCCTGCTTTCTGATTATATCTGGTCATGTAACCAAATTCACATTCCCACAGTTATATACCGTCCTGGGTATGACGATAAACTACATCCTGCAGCAAGGCTTCTGATCGGAAGACTGGAGGTTTTCAGGAGCATGGAACCACTTCTTAACTGCAAGTGTTCCCAGGTCCACCTTGATCCAGTGTAGTAGCAACTGTTGGGATCCGTTATGGGCAAAAATTGAACCTCCCAAACAAAAATCAACAGTATATTTTTTATGCTAAAATCTACAACAATAATATTTATAGCAATATGACAATCAATGAAAAAAAAAAAAAGATATGAAAACAAATGTTTATAGTAAAGTTACCAACAATACACTTAATGATCAACAAACTATATATCTAAAAAAAATTCTTTACTCTGAAAGTCTAAAATTATATGAAAAACATTTGTAGCTGAAAGCATAAAATTACGTGAGAAATATTTTGATTTAGGCTAACAACACTTCCCCATAAAAAAACAGTTTGTTACGGAAACAGTAACAAAAAGGCACTGCCGTACACACCCTTGGGTGTATAAAGGGTGAGGTGATGATAGAGATTGATATGCTGCTAAACGAACAACCCAATCAATTAAACATTAAAACATGCAAGTGATGACACATCTTAACAAAGCATTTGGCGAGAAGACGGAACAGACAGAGGAATTGATTGGAGGCTTTAATATAAGCCACTTTTACTTGCAAATCCAATATCGTTTATTGGTTATGTATTCTGCTGTAATAAACATTAGTTCACCTCACACCTCCGAACTGAAAGGAAGGAGAATAGGACTTACTTTAAGTATTTTATTTTGGTCGTACCTTTCTTTTTAAACCAATTACAGCAAAGCTAAAAATCAACCAAGACAAGTCATTAAAGGCTAAAACTGGAACATAATCAATGCTTTATTTCAAATTATTTGACATTAGAAAAAATTGTCTTCACTATTTTGAACAAATATCTTACGAAACATGAAAAACAGAACAAAAGACTTTTAAAAAGAAAAAAAGTCAGCCTTTATTAGGTAGAATAATGAAAACGACTTTGTCTAATTTTGTAACTGCAAGTTTACCATGCTATTCAAGCAGCGGGACACTGGTATAATATGGATTCAGGGTACAGTTTCAAATCACAAGAGGATTTACTTGTTAAATTCTTATCTTAGTTTGGTACAAGGTCAAAGTTTGCTGATGGATTTCAACTCTGCAAATTTTGCATAAGCTTATATAAGAAATTTCTTTTTTAAATGTCCAACGAGGATGTACGTTGTGGTGCATTAGATATCGACTCGGAACGAGGAATCGGGGAGCCGAGTTCGAATTCCACCTGAATACCCTTGGGAAAGGTATTAATCCGTCTCTTCCCTCCAGTTATGGGTTAAATAACAGGACAGATTGGGTTCTATAGCCTTGGCTGGCAACTAGTCCACAGCAGAAAGTAATGGTAACCTACTGCGGGATAATCTTCTGCCCAGTCAATTATGTCTCTTTCGAGACATGATCGCCCAAGCGTGTATCAGGCATGGCACTCAACTGACTGAACGTATGTGTACTGTGGTGCAGTAGATATCATCTTGGAATGAGAAATCAGTGAGCTGAGTTGGAATTCCAGTAAAAGTCGTTGCATTCATATACACGCAAATACCATTGGGAAAAGTATGAATCCGTCTCTACTTCCGCAAGCTGTGGATTAAATAGCAGGACAGATCGGGTTCTTTACCTATATGGCAGATCGTCCACCGCAAAAAACTCGTCTACTGCGGAAAAATCTTCTGCTATGTCCGTCTTGTTACTAAATAGATATGATCGCTCAAACGTGTGTCGCGTATGGCACTTAACTAACTGACAGTTTGTATATTAACATTTCAAAGTGCCCAGTTTTTTTTTATGAGCTTTCCTCCTTAGTCACTAGACTTTACAAATCGAAGGGCAGAGCAAAATTGACAGGGCGTCTTTATCATTTAACAGTTAGAATTGTTGTTGCTTAACTGTAAGTTCCATGTTAACAGTTTCTTTTCTCGCACTTCTCGCTTGTGGAACTCTCATTGAAGCTTCTTTCTTGTCATTGATCTTTAAAAACTTAAATGCAACTTCAATCTCTATCATCTAACTTCTTTGTTCCTTTTGATCTTTCTCACCAATTAACCGACTTGCGTCTTAGTAGCAGTATTGCCTTGCTTGAGGTGAAATTTAAAAAAATTCAGTTGGACAGTTAATCAAGGAAAATGTATATTTGTATGTAAAAAAACAAAACAAAAAAAAAACGACCATGTATTAACTGTCTATTTTAATAAAAAAAAAGGCGTATCACGGATTTGTTTACTTGAGAATTTGCTTAGATCAACTCTAAATATTTGAAATATTTTTCCCGTTCTATTTGTTATTACTTCTACACACACACACACACACACACACACACACACACACACACACACACACACACACACATATATATATATATATATATATATATTAGTTGAAAATATGGATTGAAATCCGACGAGATGATAAAACAACTAAAGAATTGGGAAGGAAAGTGTCTTTAATCTACCAAGTTTCAATTTATTACGTTTCTCCGGTGATTTGTTTACAAGACACAAATTTCGTGTCTTGTAAACAAATCTCTAGAGTAACTAGATAAAGTGAAAAACAATTAGATTAAAAACAATTTTCTTTCCTGTTAATTTCTTATTATATATATATATATATATATATATATATATATATATATATATATATATATACACACTAGCAGTATAGCTCGGCGTTGCTAGGGTGTCATGAAAGCTTTAAAACAGGTCCTGGAGCTCAGACTCAGCCTAAAGAATATTTGTGTGAACTTTGGTGAGAATCGAATAAAAATTGCGGATTTGTATAAAGAACATACAGACAGATAAACAGATACACACACAAACATCTTGCCTTTTATATATATTATCGATTTTCTGCACTATTGTAAGAACTGCAACCTTGAAACTTCTGAATATCGTTTCTTATGTCTTTGTCTATGAGTGTATCAAATTTGATTAAAATCAGACCACTCATTCTATAACCCGCTTTTTTTCGATTATCGATTTGCGCTATTTATCGGAGGTACCTCGACACAAAACCTAGCTAAGATCACTCGCAGACGCTTATAATACAACTGTGTACATTTTCAAGAAAATCGGTTCAGCCGTTTCGGAGTCTATAGGTAACGGACACACAGACACACACACACACAGACACACACATACACACACAAAATTCCATTTATTTTTGAGAGAGACAGAGTCATCCATCTAATTATCCGACCGAGGGCAATCGTGTTCAGCGAGTCCCTGTAAACTACATGATCATTTAGATAGTTGTATAGCATTTGCGTATATGCGTTGTGGTGCAGCGGATATCTATTCGGAACGAGAAGTTAGGGACCTGAGTTCGAGTTCCAGTTGCATTCATTGCATTCACTTACGCGCAAACATCCTTGGGAAAGTTATGGGTTTAATAACTGGTTGCCAATCAAGACTATAGAACCCAAAAGATTGGGTTCTATAGCCTTGGTTGGCAACCAGTCCACCGCAGAAAGTAATGGCAACCTAAGGTTGGAAAATTTTCTGCCCAGTCAGTCATGTCTCTTTCAAGACATGATCGCCCACACGTGCATCACGTATGACCCTTAACTGGCTGATGGCATTTGCTCTGTCAGGGCTACACACGGTTTAGAATTTAGATATTTCTCTTTCACATTTTTTAGTAATCAAGGCTGAAGAGTTGAAGGTTTGCTTCAATTTAACTCAGGACTGGAGAGAGAGAGAGAGAGAGAGAGAGAGAGAGAGAAGAGATGGAATCATAACTTTCCCAGAGACATTTACGCGAAAGTAAGTCTAACGAATCTCGACTTGAATTCAATGTCAGTTCTCCGATTTGTCCTTCAGGACAGCTATCCATCATTACATCACCTACACACCCACAGAAAGATATATGATACCTATTCGCCTAAAATTATTAGAAGACAATGAAATAAATTTGCTGAAAACTTATATTGTGTTCTTTATTGGAATTATTTCTGTAGGACGATTTATATTGATCGAAACACAATATACGTTCAGTAGAATTATAGGAGACCCACTAAAATGAATATCGTTGACGTATTAATTCATTCAAATTTCTATTGTATTCGTCACTAAAATTCTGAAAAGATGGCTTTATATACAATATATAGTAAACGAAAAATACAAACAGACAGAATTTTATTTGTGTTAAGTATAATAATCATGTAAGCGAACATATGAACTTAGTAGATGTCTAGACAAATATATTGATTAAAAATGAATGTAAAAGTACACCCGAATAACTTCAGTTAAATTAAAGTTGTGTCTGTCAATGCATAAATGTAAGCAAATTGGCTAAGATAGAAAGAAAAATAAAAGGGCGCCTAGGTGTTAGGGTAATAGTTAACGACTCTTGCCTGGTTGGATCCTCTTTAAGCTCCTATACAAAATTCAACATTAAATAACCGAATAAGTGTTCTGTTAGATTGGCGTTGGGTAATTGGAAATATTTCTAAAATATCCTGTATCAATTACTGTTTTATAAAACAAATAAAAGAAAATAGAGAAACAATAATAGTTTCCTAAAATGAATTTGGTGCCAGCCGTATATGTGCGTTGTGGTGCATTGAATATCAGCTCGGAACGTGAAATCGGAGAGCCGAGATCAAATTCCAGTCGAAATCATTGTATTCACTTCTCATAATTTCCAACCCCCGGGGTAAATTACACAAGTAGGGTAGGAGCCCATATTTTGTGGGTAATGGATGTTTGGTTTGGGAAGAGGCAATCAGCTTATAATTTCACACTCTGTCCGCGGAATAAAGATCAAAAAACGTAGTATACTTAACGTGGCAAACGACGTCCGAAAAGCCCTTTCAGTCACAAAGCCAAGAATAAATAAACTGGCACTGGCACAGGCAATACAAACTCAACACTCACATTAAGAATCACGGCTAGGTTACGGTTACTATAATACTATACTATATAGTACTATAATACTATACTATATAGTACTATAATACTATACTATTGTATTGAATGATTTCCATTAACTTTGTCTGCTTTTGGTGTATGAAAATATAATTACTTCTTTTGTTATATTACGGGTATTTGTTCATTGGGGTAATGGATAATAGTGAAATTGTATTTTGGGGGAATCGCAGCAAAAATGTTGGGAACCTATGACTTACGCGCAAATATAATATGGAGACGGATTAATGCAATTCCCAAGTGTATTTGCGCGTGAGTGAATTCAATGAACTCTTCTTCTTCTTCTTCTTCTTCTTCTTCTTCTTCTTCTTCTTCTTCTTCTTCTTCTATGTGCCCTATCCCTTCAGGACGTAGGCGATCTTGGCTTTCCACGTTTCTCTATCCCTGGTGGCTCTGAGCACGCCTTCTCCTGTTACACCATGCAAACCTCGTTCCGACATCCACCTGATTAGGTCATTCAAATATGTTATCCGTTGCTTTCCCCTGATTCTTTTTCCCTCTATCTGGCCTGTTAGTATCAGATTCTCCAGGCCCTCCTTCCTCATTGCGTGTCCCAGGAACTTTAGCTGTCTCTTCCTGATGCTCAGTATTAATTTCCTTTTTGTTTCCATCATTTCCAAGACCTGATCATTGCTCACATGCTCGATCCATGAGATTCGCACTCACCTCTCCGATTTTTCGTTTCGAGCCAATATACATTGCGACACAAGGTACACGAAGAAAAAAGATACCTACTGGCTTCCGACTCCCGACGGCCCTTTCGTGTGCGTGAGCGCTCTCCGACTGCTCTCCTGCCCCACACCAGCGTCACCGTCGAAAAATAAAAATATAAAATTATATTTTTATATATACATATTCCTCGTTGTTTTCCAACGTTTGCATATAAAACACTGGGGTATTGTCTTCTGAATATTACGACCTTGTCTCACCAGATCACTTACGGCTGCGTAGTGAGTTCGATCCTCACTAAGTGCTTCACACATTCTCCCTTGTGCCACAAGTAAGCTACACTTATAAAATTACTATTAAGACACATCGAGATGGCGTAGTTAACAAACTTGTCTCACTAGATGAATTACTACTGAGTAGAGAGTTCGATCCTCACTGGGTGTCCCATAGTTTCGACCTTGTGCCATATCCAAGCTAGAAAATCTCCATATGTAACTTCGAAGAAATTTTTATAGTAAGAGAATGTTAACAAAATCAAAAAACACCAACCCACCTTCAAACAAAATTCGGTAATGGCTCGCCACAACTTTCTATCCATGTGACATTTAACAGTGTTTCGCTGTTTGCAAACTGCCCGTTCCATCATCCATGCATATGTAGGTGCTCATCCCCAATCTCCTTTTCATTATGCCCTGCGAAAGTTAGGTTTTTCAAACCATCCTTTCTTACTAGGTATCCAAGAAATTTGAGTTTTTGTATCACCAGTTTCTCGTTGCTTACTTCATCCGACAATGGAATTCTCAGTATTCTTCTGGAGAACCACATTTCTGTTGCCTACTGTTTTCTCATCATCTGTGTGGAAGAAGGATCTTACATAGCAATCAGATACTGTATATTAGTAACGAATTTTTTTCTGTTTCTTAATACATTGCTTAGTTTATAAAAATCATCTTTTGCTAATCCAATGCGTGATCAGATTTCAATGTAGTAAATAGAAACATATTTGTGGTGTAGGGGATATTAACTAGGAACGAGTTCGAATTCCAGTTGGATTCGATGCATTCACTTTCTCTTGGAAAAGGTATGGATCCGTTTTTCCTCCATCCAGTTATGGGCTAAATAGCAAGACATATTGGGTTCTATCGCCTTGCTTGGTAACCAGTCTATCGCAGAAAGTAATGTTAACCTACTGCATTAATATATTCTACCGACCAATCAGTCAGTCATGTCTGTTTCGAGTCATGATTGCCCAAGCGTGTATCACGTGTGACACTTAATTTACTGGCTGATATATAAACACAATAACCTGAATCCTAACTCATGTATAGTCATTGAAATATAACATTGTCGACTCACGTCTAAAAAGACTGATTCTAAATAAAACTTAAAAAATGTTCTTCTTAAATTAAATTAATGACTAGATTGCAACAGTTCTGTGCATGACAGTAAATTGCATCCGGCAGCAAGGCCTCCAATTGGGAAGTTGTGAGGAGTATGAAACCACCTCTTAATTGCTGTTGTTCTCAGGTCCATCCTGACCCGGAGTGGTAGCGCCTGTTAAAGTCCTAGCTATGGGCTAATAATTAACACCCCAAACTGAGGTTAAAACTCTATAAAAGTATAAAAATACACCTTTATAGAAATATATACATAAAAATAGACTTTTATAGAAAAATATACATTTTTGAAGGAAAAATATTGCCAACAATTTATTTTGAAGAGAAAATTATTACCAAAATACAGTTTTAAAGGAAAAAACATATTCCCAGCAAAACATTTTTGAATGCAAAAACTAAAAGACATTTTCAGTTTTCAAAAATAAAAAAAAGAAGTAAAACGAGAAAAATTTAATTAAAATCTGACTAAATAAACCTTCTCACTATAACCGAACATTAAAAAATACCTTAAAAGCCCAACTTTTTGGCATTAAATAATCCACAGATGTTGATATGCCGTTAAACAAAACTCAAAACTCAAACACTAGACTGCAGCCATTCCTGCAATGTGCAGGCATTGTTATGATTATAGGTGCAGTCAATGTGATAGACAACTCGTACTGAAATTCTGTGTAACTTCAAAAAGTTATGAATTCGATTTTTCTACGTCTCTATGGCCTTGGTTAGAAACCAGTTTAAGAAAATAAAACTCTGAATTCTAGACCTTGGAGAAGGAAACCTCTTCTATTTAAGAGTGAATCATTATCTATCATACATAACTTCACCTTTTATTTCCTCTTCGTATAATCATATCACACACTGCAGTGAGTAATATGTAACCTGAGTGGCTCTTGAGCCTTGTATATAACAAAGAGTAAAAAATATTTAAAAAACTTCCTTTCCTTGTTTTAATTTTTATGATTGGTCATGTACAATATATTAAATTTTTTAACGGCCACGTTGCTTCTTTCTCTTCGTTTGCAGCTGTTTTGCGATTTTTGATAATTAAAACGTCTTAATCTACCAAGGAGAGACATTGCCAGTCTCCCCTTTCTCTTCCATCGCCTCCCTCCCTACTTTTACTCCCAGCAATTTCTCACGTTTTTCTGCACGTGGTCATTATTATCTAATCAGCGAGCGAGGGCTTGTTAATGAGGGATTGTTTGGTGCCCGCTTGTGAAGGAATATTATTCGCGAATTCAGGTTGACACGCAGATTTTGGAATCGGGATTCTTTCTCTCTTTAATTCAAACAGATTCTCTGTTAAGTCGTTTTTTTTTCATATGAGTTTTTTTGTCTTCTTTCATTTGTATTCTTTCGTTCTTTCTTTCTTTTTTAATTTGGCTTCTTTCTTTTCACATAATTATTCCTCTTCATTTCTATTTTTCATTCATTATTCACTTCGCATTTTCAATATTTATTTCTTTTTTGTCTTAAGATTGCTCTTCTTCTTCTTCTTCTTCTTCTTCTTCTTCTTCTTCTTCTTCTTCTTCTATGTGCCCTGTTTCTTCAGAACGTAGGCGATCATGGCTTTCCACGTTTCCCTATCCCTGGTGGCTCTGAGCACGCCTTCTCCTGTTACACCATGCAATCCTAGTTCCGTCATCCACCTGATCATGTCCTTCAAATATGTTATCCGTTGCTTTCCCCTGTCTCTTTTTCCCTCTAGCTGGCCTGTTAGTATCAGATTCTCCAAGCCCTCCTTCTACATTGCGTGTCCCAGGAACTTCAGCTGTCTCTTCCTGATGCTCAGTATTAATTTTCTTTTTATTTCCAACATTTCCAAGACCTCATCATTGCTCACATGCTCGATCCATTCTATAGAACCACATTTCAGTTGCTTCAAGTTTTTCCTTCATCTTTGATGATATTGTCCAGCATTCACTGCCATATTGAAGGACGGACAGCATGTAGCAATCCAGTACTCTCTTCCTTGTTTTTAGCGAAATTTTCCTGTTTCTTAATACTTTACTCAACTTCTGGAATGCTTTCTTCGTCATGCCAATTCGCCTTCGGATCTCTGTGTCGCACTTTTCGTCTTCTGTTATAACACTTCCCAGGTATTTAAATTTTTCTACCTGCTTGATTTTAGTATTCCCGACCTGTATTTGGCATGTTGGGCTGCCCTTTTTACTGATGACCATGCATTCGGTTTTCGTGCAGTTTAATTGTATTTATTTCTTGTTACTCTCTTCAGCTACCTTCTGTAGGAAGTCAGTAGTTTCCTTTTTGTGTCTGCTATCATCACTGTATCATCTGCGTACCTTATGTTGTTTAAATTGTGGCCTCCGATTACGAATCCAGGCATAACTTCTAGGGTCCTCATAATTCTCTCGCTGTACAAGTTGAACAGATCCGGTGAAAAGACACATCCTTGTCTTATGCCTCTTTCTATCTTTGTATATCTACTCAATTCATTACCTGTCCGTATGCAAGCGGTTTGCTGCCAGTAAAGATATTTATTTCTCTCAAGTCTTTTCCAAATATGTCCAGGCTGCCGAGCATCTCCATCAATTCGTTGTGACGTATTTTGTCAAACGCCTTCGCATAATCATTCTTCATTTGTATTGCCCTTTCGGAGAGCATCCTAATCATAAATATGGCATTCCTTGTTCCCGCGTCTTTAACGAAACCACATTGTTCTTGTGCTATCTCTGGCCTGATTCTTCTTCTCGCTCTATTCATCAGGATTCGGACGATCAGTTTTGTTATATTGCTCATTAAACTGATGGTTCTGTGGAGTTTGCCCTCATTTGCTCCTGATTTCTTAGGTAGTGCTGTGAAGATTGACTTGGTGGGGCCATAAATTTCATTTATTATTTCAGTAATTTTCTCTATACCAAATTCTATCAGCAGCTCTATGACTATGCCATCTGGTCTGTTTGGTTATTGCAGATTCCACTTCAGACTTTAATGTTTCCGGTGCGTCCTCATGTTTGCGTATTATTGGTTGCTCTCTCTTGTCGTAGAAAAGATCTTTTATATATTCTTTCCATCGTTGGAGTATTGCCTTTTTCTCCAAAATGATTGTTCCATCCTTAGATTTTATACATCCTGTTGAAGAGCAAGTTTTTTGTTCAGTCAGTTCTTTTATTTCCGTACGCATGTCTGCTTTATTATTCCTGCTCAATCTCTACTTCTGCAAATTTGTTATTGAGCCACTTCTCTTTAGCCTGTCTGAATTTTCTTCTTATTTCCTTGTGTAGTTCCCTGTACTCCATTCCATGTCTTGATATCATTTTCTGCCTCCTTTGCATCATGTCCAGAATCTCTTCAATCAACCACTTGTTTTTCTTTCTGCGCCTAATTTCCTTTGGGAAAATGTTGTTTGCTGATGTCACTATTGCTTCCTTTAGCGCGTCTCATTTTGTACGATTTACTTTTTCTTTCTTAATTTTGTTTTTCTTTTTACATAATTTTGCCTCTTCTTTCTTTCTATGTTTCATACTTCCTCCATTTTGCTTTTTGTTTCTTTGTTTTTTTCTTTCTTTCTAGTTGGTAATTTTCTCGTCCTCTCATTTTTTCTTTGAATTCATTTTCCTCTCTTTTCTTTTAAAATTCTACGTTTCTTTTTCGTGTTTTTCATTTTTATTTACTCTTATTTTCATTGTTTCTTTCTTTCTATCTTAAATTTTCCTTCGTTTCTTTCTTTCATTTTTAGCTTTGCACTTTCTTTCTTTCTTTTTATATTAAATTTTCCTTCTTTTCTTTCTTTCATTTTTAGCTTTGTTCTTTCTTTCTTTCTTTCTTTCTTTCTTTCCATCTTAAATTTTTCTTCCTTCTTTCTTTCTTTCTTTCTTTCTTTCTTTCTTTTTTACTTAATTTTGCTTCTTCTTTACATATTCCTGCCTTTTTATTTCTCTGTTTCTTTTTTATTTCTATGTTTCCTACTTCCTCCACTTTGCTTTTTCTTTCTTTCTTTCTTTCTTTCTTTCTTTCTTTCTTTCTTTCTTTGCTTGACAGTTCTATCTTTTATCACTCCGTCTAATCATTTATTTTCACTTCGTTCCCGGAAAACATGAAATTTATTGTACTTTTCCTCGCTGAATCCAGCTAATTGTCAGAGGAATATTATTTCATTTTAACCCATTAACGGCCATCATAAATTCTAGTGGAAATTATAAAAATAAAAACCCTGTAACAAAAATAGATATCCAAAAATCTTTCTGCATTTACTATATGTACACTACCGGCCATAATTATTTGGCCTCCACAGTTTTTCAAAAGAAATGATGTATTTCATTCTATTTTTAGTATTTATTGCCAAATGAAAACAGAATAATGTTATCATTACTTTGCAAAATTTTACAAGGCAAGGAAGCAAAGATGAACTTGTCCAAATCACCAAAATTTTTTTTTATTTTTCATTGATGAAATTGCAATAGAGGTAATTATTAAATATTTATAAATTCATTTGATGCATATATTATTGTGCAATATTAAAAAAGGAACCATTCTATTTTCATTTACAATTATTCACTTGGCAATGAATACTGAAAAATAGTAGAAAATACATAATTTTTTAAAACATTGGGGTTTCCTAATAATTATGACCGGTAGTGTAAATACAAATTCTGGTACAGAATATAAATTTCTAATCATAGGATCTTTTAGTAAATTATGGTTTAAACAACATTTCTAAGCTTTAATTATTTACACTATTATTTGCTATATAATAATTGACGTTGTGTATTTATTTATATTGATATACTGTCTAAAATAAATGCACCATAGATATAGATGAATCTAATATTGAGTATCTTACATTAAGATATAAGAAAGAAAGAAAAAAATAATCCAAACACCTGTGCGTGACAGGAGAGAAACATATTATATATAGAGAGAGTGTCTCCATGGCGCAAAAAATAACAGCAAGATGTTTTTATCGATATGACGTCTAAAATGATGGCAACATATATATTGATCTATCTGTTATTGAGCATGTTACATTAGGACACGAGAAAAAAAATAACCAAAAATTCTGAACGCGACAAAAGGGAAATATATATATATATATTCTTCACTACTCGATGACATAATTATTGCAAAAAAAATTAATAAGGCTCTGTTAAAGATCCAACTCACGACACGAGCTTTCATAACTGGGAGTAAAGTTTAATAACTGGCAGTAGAGAGAATGAATTGAGTCGACGCTGCTTTGCTATTTCTTTCTTTATGAGCGTGACAGGAAGTATAAAAAAATAATTTTTTTGATGATGTTGAACAAAAACACAACTCTGTCTCTACACGCCGTTTAAAGATCGCATTTGAGAAAAGTGGAACGAGTGGATGCCTAGCAGGGAGGGTCATTCAGGTTACCATCACAGGCTACCGAGAACTGAGACCCCACTCATGAGCTCTTGTAGATTGTTGTAGTTAACTGACAATATCTCCCTACCGTTTTCTCATTAGACTTTAAGGGAAAACAAAGTATATGCTTACTGAATATATTTAATAAATTCAATGTAATACATTTTAAAATATGATCTGGAAATGTAAGGTCAATAGACACCTCCTAACACGCTAACTTGCATCTATTCTCTCAAACACTCTGACTGGACAGAATATTATCCCGCAGTAGGTTGCCATTACTTTCTGCGGTAGACTGGTTGCCAGCCAAGGCCAAAGAAACTAAAATGTTCTGTTATTTAACCCATAACTGAAGGGGAGAGACGGATTAATACTTTTCCCAAGGTTATTTGCGTGTAAGTGAATGCAAGGAATTCAACTGAAATTTGAACTCAGCTCCCCGATTTCTCGTTCCAAGTCGATATCCACTGCACCACAATGCATATCATATGACACTAAGGTGGTTAATAATCGATAATTCAAAGAGCATAAGTGCTCGGCCGCATTCTTAAACACAATGCACACAATTGGCACCTTACAAGAACTTGGAAAGCATATCTATTTCAGGTAATGGTTAAACAGTTTTACGAGCATTAGGATATAACTCTGGGTTGGTATTTTTAAGAAAAGTCACTTAAATTTTGCCCGGACTGATAGGTAGCCTTCATACATTTCACAACTTCTGATGAGTTTTGAAACTTCTCACTCTGTGAAAGAGAGATTACAGTTTGTCCTCTCTATTGAAGAAAAATTCAGATAAGGGACGATCTTCATCGTCTAACGTAGAGTTAGAATCAAGTTTAATGAAAGTAGTCTTACTTGTCATCTGAGGGTGTAGTAACATCAGAGCTATTTATGATAGTTGGATTTGCTTCTATTGAGAATTTTATTCAAGAATTTTCAGAACTCACAGGAACCGAGTCTTTGGTTCTCACCTTGGCTTAGACTGAATATGCATATCCGCTCTTTGCGTCTCCAGAAACGTCCTTGTATTTATTGGGTGAAATCACGGATGTCAGAAGAGTCTCACTACATTGTGAAAGAAATGATGATAATGTTTACCTTAGGCTGTGGCTGTAACACACTCTAGCGTCAACAAAGATGTGCTAATTGGTTTTTGATGGTATTTATTCTTTGGGAGAAAATTGTCAATTTTTGAGAGGATCCAGTCTAAGATGAGGGAAGCTATTTTGTTTATATTATTAATTTATTCTCAAGCAAAGCAACAAAGCCACGAAGAAACTTAGGGTTACTGAGTGTGAAAGGCTACACGAAAAAGAAACCATTATTAAAGAGCCAGCGCAATAAAAGAAGAGTAATTAATTCAGTCAGTCATTTAAGTGCCATACGTGATACACGCTTGACAGATCATGTCTCGAAAGAGACATGACTGACTGGGCAGAAGATTATCCCGCACTAGGTTGCCATTGCTTTCTGCGGTAGACTGGTTGCCGACCAAGGCTATAGAACCCAATCTGTCCTGTTATTTAACCCATAACTGGGGGAAGAGATGGATTAATACCTTTCCCAAGGATATTTGCGCGTAAGTGAATGCAATGAATCCAGCTGGAATTCGAACTCGGCTTCCCGATTTCTCGTTCCGAGCCGATATCCAATGCACCACAACGCAACATTGCATTAACCCCCCCATATATATATATATATATATATATATATAATAGAGGATAGAAAATCCGATTGCACACTAGAATAGAGAAAGTTGCCTTCCATTTCTTAAGTATTCCGAAGTAACAATAGGTTCCCGACATATTCTCATAAACCATGCCTCTTACCACTGCCCGTGCATTGAATACTGCCGGCATATCTGGTCGGGTGCTCCTGCTATCCCCCTAGGGGTTCTTGAAAAAATCCAGTGGAGAATCTGTAATGTGATCGATCTAGACGTGGCAGCTCAGATACAGTCACTTTCTCACCGGCGCAATGTGGCTTCTCTGTGTCTCTTCTACAAATACTTTCACGGCTCCTGCTTCGAAGAACTTAGCTCACTGGTGCCCCCAATATATGAATTTACTCGAGCCATAAGAATAACAACTAGGTCTCACCCCTTTACTGTGAAACCAATAGAATGTAAACACAAATTCTACTCCACCAGCTTCTTTTCTCGTACTTCCCGCTTATGGAATTCCCTTCCGTTTACTTGCTTCCCTGACAACTACAATCTCCAAGAATTTAAATGTAAAGTCAATAGTCATCTCCTATCTTACTAACCTGCATCCTCTCTCTCATGCTCCTTTCTTCGTCCACTTCACTCTCATCCTTCTTTTACCCACTTCCTGACACACCCTATAACCTGTCACTCTTTCTCATAACAGAACTTTCCTCCTATATAACCCCCTGCAAACTGTAACTGCTTGTAAACTGCCTTGATTTGGGCGATACGATTATTAAAAAAAATAAAAATAAAAATAAAAATCTTACTTTGTGAGACCTTCACCTCGACTGACTTTTCCATCTTATACAGGGAAGAAGATATTGTAAAATGTCTGATGCAGTATTTATGTAACAACTCCTACAAATAACACCACTTTGCCACATCTGCACAAGACAATGTAAAACAGCAGAAAGACTTCATTTTTATCTGTGCTGTCCATATGTCAAGATGGATGAAACAATGTCATTGCTTCAAATAGATTCTTAGCCTTTATAGATATGTATATATATATAAAGTGAACATTGAAATCAACACTCAGAGGCGACAGACTGTTGATGCTAGGGGCAATCATCAATCCTGATAATTCATTCTAGCATAAAACACTCTGTAGCCTCTGAATGTTGACTTCAATGTTCACTCTTATGTTTACATACGCTCTATCTCTGATGTTGAGCACTTTATCCTATAAATATAGCACCCATTAAAACTATATATATATATATATATATATATATATATATATATATATATATATATATTTATTTATTTTTTTTTTAATCATTTCACCCCGAGCAAGGCAGAAACGCCACTGATGTGCAGGGGGTTACATAAATGTAGAAAGATTAATTAGAAAAGAGTGAGGAGTACAAGCTAGTTAGAAAGGAACAATAGAAAGCTGAGAAAGCAGGTGCAATGACAGATACATGGGCGGAGAGAACGTGAAGATTATACAGGGGAGGGGAGAGAGCTAGAGTCCAGTGGTTAGTAGGTGAGTATTAACTTTGCTTTTAAATTTCTGGAGGTCATAGCCGTCAGGAAAGCAAGAATACGGGAGTGAGTTCCACAGGCGGGAAGTGCGAGAGAGGAAGCTGCAGGAGTAGAATTGTCGTCTGCGTTTGGCTAACCTGACTGTGAATGGGTGGGACCCAGTTGCCAGTCTGGTTGCACGGGTAAACACCTGTAGAGGAGGCATCAGTGACTTAAGCTCATCCGAGCAGAAGCCATGAAAGTATTTATAGAAGAGACAGAGGGAGGCCACATTTCGACGATGGGAAAGTGGCTGCAGACGAGTCGCCAGATCAGTACCTATCACATTACAGACTCTCCTTTGGAGCTTGTCAAGAACACTGAGGAGAACAGCAGGGGCACCTGACCATAAATGGCAGCAGAAAGATAGCGTTATTGAACTTATAGCGTTTTTGTGTTTTCAAGTCTTTCTTTGCTGTCTTGATTCTCCTCAAACTAAGAAAAATACTTTTTATCTGTTTAATTTTATTTTATTCAATCAATTCTTCACTTCTTGCTGTGAACAACATAGCAAGTTGTAGTCTTTATATTACAATACAGTAATTGTAGTTCCTAGCTAGGTACCTACATGTGTCACGCTTCTGCTGAATTGAAAATGTATTTTGCACATGCATTATATTTCTGGAGAAAATCTTTCTAATGAAAGAAAGAATAAGGCAACAAAGAGATGTAGCAAGAAGACAAAAACAATTAGAAGCAGAAGAGAGAGAAGCAATCTATGGACACAATAGAGAATGAATGCAAGCAAGGAAGAATGAAAGAAAAGATAGAAAGAAGAGATAGAGGGAGCTTTATATTTAGGATTATTATCACAATATATTGTTCAAGTAAAGTTCAGACATTTAATGATGAAATATAGGAATTTCTACGGATATTTTATTGTTATAGAATTTGCCATTAACTTGTTCAGTCATTCCTCTTCGCAGTGGGCCATTCTTTCTTTCTTTCTTTCTTTCTTTCTTTCTCTCTCTCTCTCTCTCTCTCTTTCTCTCTCTCTCTCTCTTCCGATTTCAACTAACCCAAGATGGCGGGTAACACAACTAAATTATCTGGGAAAAGTAAAGCACGTAATCCTAGTTCGGTATTTCTGCTCAAGTTTTGCATTCTGTCTTACCTACCTGGTATGTTGATTTCTGCTTTTTATTTTAATTTTTGTCTGTTTAATTTTCGACTGTTTAATTTTTGTCTTTAATTTGTCTGAATTTTTTAACAGGGGTAGTATTCTGCTATTGTAAATAATTTTTGCGTTTAAATCTCGTTTCTACTTATACTAAGTTAAAACTTAATTTTTTTTATTATTGGAGAAGATAGTACCCACCATCACCTAGTTTTACACTCCACCCCCTTCTTTTGAACAGGAGTAGAGGTGATCGCCTTGTTTCTTGTTTAGGAAGAGGTTTCCGGTACACTTTCCTTCGACTTCGGTCGTGGTTTCCGGCTTTCTCTTCTCCAATCTTTACACTTTTCTTTTTTGTTTATTTTTTTTTTTAATTGTAGTAGATAGACTGAACTATCGCCCAGTTCACGCTCCACCCATGTCTATTGAACAGGTGTAGAGGCTCATCCCTTGTTCTCTGTTTTGGATGTGGTCTCCGGTTTCCTCTTTTCCAATCTTTCCACTTTTCTCTTTTGTTTATTTTGTTCAATTGGAGTAGATAGACTGAACTATCGCCCGGTTCACACTCCACCCACGTCTAGGTGTAGAGGTCATCCCTTGTTCCCTGTTTAGGACGTGGTTTCCAGCTTTCTCTTTTCCAATCTATTCACTCTTACGTAGCCCCCTGCACACCAGTGGCCTTACCGCCTTGCTCGGGGTGATATGATTAAAATATATATATATATATATATATATATATATATATATATATATATATAATACTCACGGAGTTTTAAAAACACCTTACAATTAGACAATTTGGTAGTTTTTAAAGTAAAAGGTTAAATTTAAGTAACTATAATGTACTTGCTTTGATACATCGGTTTTTCTTCAGGAACGTTCGTCTTTCTCATCAATATACTGTTTCAGGTTACTAAAATTTTCCAATCAATTAAATCTTCATACAGGTTCTAATTGTTAACTTTGCACAAACTAATTCTGTGAACAGAAAGTATGCAACAGTTACTTTGAAAAATTGTGGGATTACGACAGTATTTTTTGTATTATTAATTAATTGTTTTAATTTTATAATACTTTGCACAAAATTGTAAAATCAAAGCAAGCTAAACACCACGATGCAGACACAGACTGAAATGTTATTAAAAGAAGTCTTCACTTAAAGACAAATTGCCAAGAACTTTAAGATGTCTGGGCGTGGGGTGCAATATTCCTTATAAAGGTAGTTAGAAACTGATGAAAATGTTCACAGAAAAAGAATTTGAGCACCAAAAGTGACAACTACTGCAGAAGATAATCACTTTGTTACCGAGGGCAAAAGAAGTAGAAAGAAAACTGCCTCAGAGTTGACAACTGGACTTAATTCCTCTCGACAGCAACCAGTGTCGTTCTCAACTATTGAAAATTCCATTAGATCAGTTGGGTTCATAGGGCGCGTAGCCATCAAGAAAGCTTTGTTATCAAGGGCGAATAATAAAAGAAAGGCTACTGTGAACAAAAAAAGAAGGAAGTATTGGACATTGAAATCATTAATCAGCTGTGAAAAGGACTGCTGAGGACAAATTTGAATTTTTTGGCAGTCAGAGAAGATTGTATGTGATAAAAAAAGACCAGAAAAGAGACGGAACGATTAATATGTAGTTCCAACAGTTAAGCCTGTCATTGTGCGGGGGAGTTTTGCGACTGAGGTACCAGGAAATTTGATTCAGATCAAGGTAATCATGAAAAGATAACAGTATAGCTCGATTTTGCAAAGAAATATTTTGAAATCTAGTTTATGCATAACTGTAAAAAAATCACTATCCAGTTCATTCTTTTAAATGCAATACTTAGCTCGAGTTAAAATCAGTTAAAATAAAGGAACGATGTTTCGGAAGATTATGACTTCTCTGGCTTCTTTGCTATTAAATTAATTTCGGATGTATTGGACAAGTGAGAATAACCAATGAGTGAGAGTGAGCTTTTTGCAGTGCTTCAATAATACTTAGGAATGTATAGAAATGATGTCTATAATTTGTAAATTAGTAATAAAAGCAAGTGGCAGTTTTAGCGAGGAAAACAAAATATGACGCCATTGTATGATATTTTTTTATAGTAAATTATTTATTTCTTTTGTCAGAATCAAAGCAAATACACGGTAGTTACTGAAATGTTATCGTTTACTTTACAAAATGCAAAAATATCTCATTTTAAGTTGTTTTTTTTTTAAGAAATGTAGAGTGGCCCGATACTTTCCGCCTGTAGTGTGTATTTTACTACTTTACGTCTATGTCACTAATGCATGCAAATTTATAGATTTTTTGTGTTCCAACTCGAATATCACTTTTATTTTTCCTTGTTCCTTCCTAATGCACCAATTTAGCAACTCTACGCTCTACTATGTCTATTATTGTACATTGAAAATACAAACGTAAGACTTGGCAATTAATTGCAAATGACAGGCCTTTAAAGTGAGGTGCGCAGAGGAGAGGGTAAAAGTGAGAAATTGAAAATTAACGAAACGGAAAATGTCGAAAAAGTAAAGCCGAAATGGGATAGAAATGAAAGAGAGCGAGGAGTGGGGAAAAAGAGAGGAAAAGAAAGGAAGTGCGGAGAGAGAGAGAGAGAGGGAGAGAAAAGGAAGATGAAGAAAAAGGAGAGGAATAGAAATCGCAAAAGAGGGAGGTGAAAGAAAAAGACAAAAAGAGAAAGAGAAAGAATCACAGAGGAGAGAGTGGCCAAAACCAAAGAGAGAAATGGAAGTATATGGAGAGGAAGAGAAAGAAGTAAAAGAGTAGAGAGAAAGAGAGTTAAAGAAAGAGTAGTGGTGAACGAAATATAAAAAAGAGTTGAGCAGAAGAACGTATGAAAGAGAAAGAGACATAGAAAAAGGGAGAAAAAGAAAAGGGAAAAATAGAATAGATACAAAAGGAAAAGAAATGAGAAAGTGAAAAAGAAGCAGAAGAGAAAGAGAGAGATAGAGGAAACAGAAGAGGAGAACAAAGAGAAAAGAAAAAGAAGAGAAACAGAAAGAGTGGAGAAAGAGAAAGAGAGAAAACAGGGAAGAAAATAAAGAATATGAGCATGAGAAGGGAAAGAAAGAGGGGAATGAAAGTGAGAAAGTGAAAGGGTAGAAAATGAAAAATAATCAGGCACCCGGAGATCGAGAAGAAGAAGAAGAAGAAGAAGAAGAAGGAGGAGGAGGAGGAGATTTGGAAGGAATATATGACTCCTCAGGAAAAAGAACAGGAACGAAAGTGCATAAGTAGATATAAAAAGGAAAAAATATGAAGGAAAGAAAATTTCAAATAGAGACGAAGGGACGGAAAAAAAAAGATACCGAGGATAAATAAAATAATGTTAAACCCCCTGCGCAATAGTGGCAGTAGAATGCCTTGCTCGGGGTGAAAAAAAATATATAGAACAAAATGGATGGAAAAAAAAAGAAAAAAAATTAGAATTTACAGAAAAACTAACAGTGAAGAAGAAAAAGAATAATAATAAAGTAATACAGTAAAGGAAGAAATTAGAAAAAAAGAAGATAGAAGAGAAGAAAAACAGAATGTCGAAGGAAAGAAAATAGAAGGGAAGCAAAAGAAGGAAATAGAAAGGGAAGAACAGGAAGATAGAAGGGATGATGAAGAAGAAGATAGAAGTTAAGATAGAAAGGAAGAAAATGAAAAGAGACGAAAAAAATAAGAAGATAAAAGAGAATAAAGGATAGAATAGAAGAAGACAGAAGAGAGAGTAAAAAAAGAAGAGAGATGAGATGCAGAAGAAGAAAAAGTTAGAAGGGAAAAGAGTAAAAATAAAATGAAAGATTAGAAGATCGAAGGGAAGAAGGAAAAAGATAGACCGGAAGAAGAAGAAGAAGAAGAAGAAGAAGAAGAAGAAGAAGATTATAGTAGTAGTAAAGAAGAAGAAGGTGAAAATATGGTAGTGAAGAAAAGAAAACAGAAAGAAGTTGGTGAAAAAGAAAATTGTTGTTTTTACTATTACTGTTGTGAAGAAGAAGAAAAGGAAAAAAGTTTGAGTTTTTAGTTTTGTTTAACAGCATATCAACACCTCTGTGGGTGTTGATATGCTGTTAAATGCCAAAAAGGTGAGGTTTTAAAGTATTTTTTTAATGTTCGGTTATAGGGAGAAGGTTGATTTAGTCAGATTTTAGTTAATTTTTTTTGTTTTTATTCTTTTTTTTATTTTAGAAAACTGAAAATGTCTTTTATTATTGTATTTAAAAATGTTTTGCTGGGAATTTTTTTCCTTCAAAAATATGTTATGGTAATTTTTTCTTCAAAAATATTGTGAATATTTTTTCTTCAAAAATGTATATTTTTTTCTATAAAAGTCTATTTTTATGTATATATTTCTATAAAAGTCTAGTGTTTTCACAGTGTTTTCATAGTGTTTTCACACCAGTTTGAAGGCTAAACACTTGCCAACAACTGGCACCCTAACAGGTGCTACCACTACGGGTCAGGGTGAAACTGAGAACAACAACAATTAAGAGGTTGTTCCATGCTTCTCACAACCTCCCAATCAGAGGCATTGCTGCTGGATGCAGTTTACTGTCATACCAAGAAGAAGAAGAAGAAGAAAATGAACAACCATGCCATGAATCTAATTGTGAAGGAGGAGGTGAAAATATTGTAGCTAACATGGAGAAGATAGAAAGAAAGAAGGAAAAAGAAGAAGAAAAGTAATAGTAATGAAAAAAGGAAGAAGAAAAATATGCTAAGTAAGAAGGAAAATATACAAGGTAGGAAAAAGACTGAAAATAAAAAAGCTGGTGTGAAGGAAGGTAGCATTACAGTAAAGAAGAAATTAAATAAAGAGAAAAAAGAAAAAATATGAAGAAGAAGAAAAACTTTCTGGTACCGAAAGAGAAGATAGAAGTGATTATGAAGAAGAAAAATAAAATCGGAAAAAAACAAAGGAATAATAACAACAAAATAAAGAAAAAGATTTAAGTGAATGAGACGAATAAAAATGAAAAATGCTACTAAAGGAGAAAAAAAGAAGAATCAAAAAGAAGATAGTCGTGGTAGTAATCGTAATTGGGAAAAAAGAAGAGGGGTCAAAGAGGAAAAGAATGTAAATAACGTCAAGGATGATATTTAGAAAGAAAAAAATATGGGAAAACTAAGTGAGGAGAAGGAGAGATTTTCGTCAAAGTAATCATGCGGATGCAAATTATGTAGAAACAGGAAGAAAAAAAAACAAAAAACGCAGAAACAAAACAAACCAAACCATATAAAAAATCAACACAAAAAAGAAAATTTTGACCAGGCGCACCCCCAACAAAAAAAAGTTGTCATCACATCAAAACTATAAAAAAGGAAAACAAAAAAAAAAAGAAAAAATCTATCAGTTAAGCTCCAAAAAAATACCCCCCCCCCCAAAAAAAAACAAAAATAAAAAAAAGACATGGCTTCAGGGCCGACTGATCAAAAATTACTAAAAAGACGACCTTGTCACTTGCGATCTGCAAATGGCTGACAGTGGGCCTCAAATTCTATGGCAACCATTTCATAGCAGCAGAAGCCAAGAAAAGGTAATTTTAATGCTTCAGAAATCCCTAGGCAGTTGACCTTTGATCTGAGATCGAAGTATTTTTACACGAGTGTCAGTCTTCGTTACGGTGCTTGCTGTAACCTTCACAGAATTCTAAAAACAGGAACATCTCAAGATTAAAACGAAGGAAATCGCTAATACTTGCCGATATTGTACATCTTCACATTTCTTGTTTTTCTGATTCACTTTTTGATTCAATCCTTTACGAAGTCTTTTGCATGAGACATGACTTATGGCCAGATTTTTCTTTCAAGGCTGTTTAACGTATTCCGTTGAAAGAGTTACACAGGCACAGATTGGGTTCTTATAGCTCTGATTGGTAACTGTCATGGACCCGGTTAAGAAGTCCAGCAAGAAATAATATAACAACAACCAAAATAGAAAATAACGATATATGTATATATTAAAAACGAGCCAAATACAAATACGTAGAATCCTGTTAGTAGAAAGAATAAATACGGGTTAGGAAGTAATACTAGAACTGGGACTCGCAATGGTCGTAACGGTAGCAGCCTTGCCTATCTCTGCCTATCGATCTGCGTTATGCTGTTCTCCTGTGGATCTCTCACTCTCTCTGCTTATCTGCTCCCCTCTTGTGAGGGAAAGTATATGTAGTTGTAGCAAGAGTTCAGTTTGTTGTAATGGGTGATGCCACCATGACAATAACCAGTCGACCACATAAATTAATTGCAACCTAATGCGGGAAAATCTTTTGTCCAGTTAGTCATGTCTCTTTTGAGATATGATCGCCCAAGCGTGTATAACGTATGGCACTTAACTGACTGACTGACACTCTCGGGAATCTGTTCCACAAGGTAAAAGAAGCTGTCCGAGAGGACAATGCGTATGATTTGTTCCAGTGTACATGGCATAGAGAGTCGTAACCTTGAAAGTTTGCGCTGGTGGAACTAATATTGTTTCATGGAAATAGCCATAGAGTAGCGAGAGGTTTGCGACGTTTCGTCCGTGGAAAAGAAGTTACGGGTGTAAAGTGAAGATTAAACGACTCCAGCCGTTTGGAGACATGTCCAACCATTTAACAGCAGGCAAAGTACAAAAGATATGTGGTATGTTAATTCACCAACGCCAAACATGTCCACTTTAACACCTCTAATCGATTAATATCAGAATCCATGAAAGTTATGCCTGATAATTTAGCAGTACTTATTAATATTATTATGTCATTTTTTCATCATATTTCGATTTCTGCTTTGGTCTCACTACCAAGCAAGTCTGCGGGGAGACCTAATACCATTGTTTGTTTACAGCTTTTCCATAATGTTTGCACATTGCCCAATGTAAATATTGCCCAACTCTATCGTGGCGATTTTTATATTCATTTGGGGCAAGCACAGAACAGCCTGAGATTAGGTGGTCTATTGTTTCTTGGTGTTTATCACAAAACCTGCATTTTGGATCCATATTATTATGCATAATATTTGCCTGAAAGTTTCTAGTGAAAAGACTTTGGTCTTGTGCTGCAAGAATAAAGCCTTCAGTTTCAGACTTTAATCCAGATGCACGTAACCATCGATGAGTATTAACTTTGTCAACATTGGATTTATTGGCACGTTCTGGATATTGGCCATGCAGAGGTTTGTCTTGCCAGCGCTGTTTCATCTGTTCAAGAGCTTTATCTTTGGCTTTCATTTTCAAATTGTTTGCCGCAATAGTTGGTTTTTGGCTTCTGTTTTGCTTTTCTACAGAATCTACTAACTGTAAATCTTTTTTGTATTTGCTGCCTTCTTTTATTATTGAATATTTTATCTTTCTTTCTTCTTCTTCTTCTTCTTCTTCTTCTTCTTCTTCTTCTTCTTCTTATTATTATTATTATTATTATTATTATTTCCTTGAATTTCTGTTGTACACACACATTTCCTTCCGGGTCTCAACGAGAGATCTAAGTTCAGAAATGATTTATCACATCTTCCACTGATACATTTTTGTAAAAAAAAAAAAATCAACAAAAAACACACCCACTATAATATCACACACATTTTATATTATTATTATTACTATTATTATCATTATTATTCGTTTTCTGCTATGGTCACTTTACGTACCAAGACAGGTATTAGTGTGTTAAGGATACATTTTATCTGTTACTCTATCTCCAATAACACTATTAATGTTACTTGGACTATGTTCTTTTTAGTGTGTGTGCTGAATTTTTTTGTATATCCCTTAAGCTAGGGTTTCCAGGGATTCTTTCAATGTGTTGTTTTGTTCCTTTTTTGTCATTCCAAGCGCACCTACTATCACTGGTACTATTTTTGTTTTCAATTTCAGCATTTTTCTACTTCTATTTGATTTTTCTATTTTTTATTTCTTTTTTCTATCTTCTTCTTCTTCTTCTTCTTCTTCTTCTTCTTCTTCTTCTTCTTCTTATTATTATTATTATTATTATTATTATTATTATTATTATGTCATTTTTCATCATATTTCGATTTCTGCTTTGGTCTCACTACCAACCAAGTCTGCGGGGAGACCTAAGGCAGGTAGTGGCGTGTTGTTATGACTCCATTTCATGTTTTTCTATCTTCCCTATCATCCCCAGCATTACATAGATAACGTTTTCCTTAGTGTGTGGGCTGTACTTAATAAGACAATTTTTTGTATATCTCTTAAGCTGGGGTTTCCAGGGATTCTTTCAATGTGTTGTTTTGTTCCATTTTTTATCATTCCAAGTGCACCTACTATCACTGGTACAACTCTTGTTTTCAATTTCCACATTTTTTCTATTTCAATTTCCAGGTTTTTATATTTTGACAGTTTTTCAAATTCCTTGGTTGCTATGTTACAATCCGCTGGACAAGCCATATCAATTAATAGACAAGTTTTCTCCTTCTGGTTTTTAACAATAATGTCTGGCCTGTTTGCTTCAATTTTTCTGTCTGTGTAGATGGTGTAATCCCATAGAATGGTTACATCTTCTATTTCTGTAACCGGTGCTGGATGATGTTCATACCAGTGTTTGTTTACAGCTTTTCCATAATGTTTGCACATTGCCCAATGTAAATATTGCCCAACTCTATCGTGGCGATTTTTATATTCGTTTGGGGCAAGCACAGAACAGCCTGAGATTAGGTGGTCTATTGTTTCTTGGTGTTTATCACAAAACCTGCATTTTGGATCCATATTATTATGCATAATATTTGCCTGAAAGTTTCTAGTGAAAAGACTTTGGTCTTGTGCTGCAAGTATAAATCCTTCAGTTTCAGACTTTAATCCAGATTCACGTAACCATCGATGAGTATTAACTTTGTCAACATTGGATTTATTGGCACGTACTGGATATTGGCCATGCAGAGGTTTGTCTTGCCAGCGCTGTTTCATCTGTTCAAGAGCTTTATCTTTGGCTTTCATTTTCATATTTTTTGCTGCAATAGTTGGTTCTTGGCTACTGTTTTGCTTTTCTACAGAATCTACTAACTGTAATTCTTGTTTGTATTTATTATTATTATTATTATTATTATTATTATTATTATTATTATTATTATTTGTGATTGAGTAATTTTAAATGCCTAATTACCAAGTCCCCTTAGGATTCTACGAGCAAAAATGATATGGTTGTAGAGTTATCTATGCTCATTTGAGACGTTTCATTTAGATGCAAAGGGTTTTGTGGATGGTATGTGCTTTTTCTGTACAAGTAATCTTTTGTAGCACTGAGTTGCTAATGGGTCCAAGAATTTTACACAGATGATTTTCAGTACCCTTCTTTATTTTCTTCTTCTTCTTCTTCTTCTTCTTCTTCTTCTTCTTCTTCTTCTTCTTCTTCTTCTTCTTCTTCTTCTTCTTTGTGATTGAGTAATTTTCAGTACCCTTCTTTATTATTTTTTCTATCTTCTTCTTCTTCTTCTTCTTCTTCTTCTTCTTCTTCTTCTTCTTCTTCTTATTTGTGATTGAGTAATTTTAAATGCCTAATTACCAAGTCCTCTTCGGGTTCTACGAGTAAAAACGATACTATAGTAGAGTTATCTATGCGCATTTGAGACGTTTCGTTTAGTTGCTAAGGGTTTTGTGTATGGTATGTGCACTTCTGTACAAAGTAATCTTTTGTAGCTCTGAGTTGCTAATGTGCCCAGGAATTTTGCACACATGATTTTCAGTACCCTTCTTTATCATACCCAATGTCCCGAACACAACACGGATAATCGTAGGTCTAAGTTACCACAATTTTGCTACTTCGATATGCAGGTCCTTTTAACAACAACAACAACAACAACAACAATAATAATAATAATAATAATAATAATAATAATAATAATAATAATACTTGTTATTATTATTATTATTATTATTATTATTATTATTATTATTATTATAATGTAAATAACAGGAAAGGAACAGAATGACGGGAGATTTCCACAATATTTATACTAAACTGTTTGATTAATTCCTAAGAGTAATTAATCAAATTAATTAACAGGAAATTCCAAGATGTACAATATCACCATCATATAAAGCACATTTCAGTTTCATGCCTTTACGCTGGAAGTTTTTCCTTCTTTTTGACATGTTTGTTACAAGGAAAGCCGTTTTTTTTTTATTAAAAGACAAACAATGTTTGGACAAACCCTTTTAAATTTTTGCAGATTAATATGTTTTTCTACATCACAAAAAATTAGAAATATAACTTAAAAAACATTGTGGAAATATTGTTTAACGTTGTCAAAAAGAGCGCTTTGTCTTTTCTTTTTCTTTTATTAAATCACGCACTTTCTCTTAAATATTATTATTATTGTATTTTTTCGACTTTGCGCAGTACAAGTTGTTCTTATGTCGCAACCAGAAACTCCAAGAAAAAAAAAAAAAGATTATTGTATGATTAGATGCAAAAAGATTGTAATTGTGGTTACCGGATAAAAGGAAATCAAAATTTGTGTATAGCCCATAATTATGATATTTTAGAAATTATATATTTGAGGGCGACCAGAATGTATTTTTTTTCAAAGCCAAAATAAACAGGTAACGCTGATGTATTGAACTGCGACATTCTGTTGAATTCTATCTTGAGATTTTCGTATTTACTTTGTTTACCAAACATTTTACGACTACTACTACTACTACTACTACTACTACTAATAGTAATAATAATAATAATGATATTATTATTACTATTACTACTATTATCATTATTGTTGTTATTGTTGTTTCAAAATCATTATATTCGGATTTGTGCTATGGTCGCACTATCTACCAAATCTGTTGGAAAACTTAAGGCAGGTAATTGTGTATTTTTATGGCTATATTTCATTATTTGTTTTTTACGTCGATAACATCTCTAGCGATACAGCGAAGAACTTTTCATATTTCTTCCTAAAACAATTTGTTTTGTGGTTCTGATTTGATTTTCTACAGAATCTACAAAATGTAAATTTCGTTCTTCTTTCATGATTGAATTTTTTTTTTTTAATCATCTCACCCCAAGCAAGGCATTCCACTGCCACTATTGCGCATGTGGCTACATAGGGGAAGGTAAAGAGAAGGAGTGGTTAGACATAGGGAATGTCAGGAGGAAGGTGACAGACGAGTAAGGATACCGAGGATGAGGGTTGGGCAGATGGGAAGAGTGTTTGATAAAATGGGAGCAGGATAGTGTGTTAGGAGGTGTCTATTGACCTTACATTTAAACTCCTGGAGATTGTAGCCGTCGGGGAAGCAATCGTGTGGAAGGGAATTCTACAGTCGGGAAGTGCGAGGAATATTTTTCTTTCTGTTTTCATGTTGTTTGACTAATTGTATCTTCCAATCCTTTGTTGTTTTCATGTATGTTAGTGTTGTGTCGTGGCTCGTACCAGTCGCCCGGTTGTATAAAAGACAATGTGCGCTTAGCACGGGGGGAGGTTGTCATTATCACGGACTACTGGAACACCTGCTACTGCGGGAGACTGTAAATATTGTATATATATCTTGGTTGTACCACGCTGATAATAAAGTAGTTTATCTACATTTCTCTGCGTATCTCTTCATTCCACGATACAACAGTTAGTAAGCCAATAGCTGTTGTTTGGTATAACAATTCTATCTAAATCAGATCTCGCTTAACTTATTTACGAGATATGCATAGACGGTCTGCATAAACCTTTGAATGATGTATTTTATGCATAGAAAGAAACTTTATTGTCTCATAATCCATTCGTCATTTAGATTCCGATTCAAGATGTTGAAACCTCTTGGAGGACAAGGTCATAAATGGCTATGATTCTGTTCTGGGAATTCAATTCAGTTCTTAATATCAGTCTCACCTTTCTATAGTACTCTTTTTCCATCACTCTTATTTACACTGAAAATATTATAAGTTTCTTTCTCTTAAGCTTTGATTGTTACCCCAGAATCTAATCTAATATAAGAGGTTTGTTGTAGTGATTCTCGTAAAATTCTACCTTTATTGCATTTATCCAAATCGAGTTCCATTCCAGTTTTTGTTGATTCACCAATTCTTTTTAATTCTTTAATTTCTCATCAGGCACCTTCGTACATTGGTTAATTTATTTTCGTTAACATGCTTTCTAATTGCTTGTGCACAATTTTCTCGCCAAATGTCGAATGTTGGTGAGTGATGTTTTTCTGAGAGTTGTGCAACGCTTCATAAAATGTAATCATAACAATTTTATAGTCAAGCCACCATTTTATCTCCTCTTTCTTTAAATTAATGCTTACTACCAGAACCCGTAGAATTTCCACGGAAGGATAATTATGATTTCCTGGAAAAATTGTACTTTGTCATACTACAAATGATAGTAATGTCTTCAAACATAAAGGTTTTGGATAAAAAATAACGATTACACAGAGTGTAATTTTATTAAAATATCTATAAAAGTAACGTGCATAGCGGCTACTTTACTGTAATCTTATATTATATTAAGTGGCGTATGCACAGACCATAACCAAAATACTGTACGCTATTTTGTGAGAGATTTTGAAAGAGAAAATGTTTTCTTAATCCTGAAAGATCATGTCTCCTGTGTCTATTGTAAATAGAAAAGACCAACTGAGTAATGACCAAGGGTGTAAAGGCTAGAAATTTTGTTATTAGGTCGCGTGATACAACAACAAACTTACCCATTTTTACTATATTGTACAGCACACACACAATTACTGCTACAGCCACCATCTTAAGCTGCTACTGCTACGGTAATGCTATAGGTTCTCTCCTCCTACTTTCTCACTCTTTACTACCCTTCTGTTTGGCAAAGGTGAGAGGAAGGCCGAGGAGAGTAAAAAGATAGAGGGGAAAGAAAAGCTCTTGCAGAGAGTAGGTGTGTTATCTTTCTTCAGTGGCGTAACAGACGGAGGAACTAAATAACTAACTAACTAACTAAAGAAGGAACAAGCAGAATTGTATCCTGTTTTTTTCTCTCGCTGTAACATCCTTTACATTAGTATCTGTTCTCCCTTGCTTGGGGTGAAATGATTAAAAGAAAAAAAATGTACTTGAATTTTTAATAGAGTCCAAATGTCTTGAAGACGAATGACTACGCCTAGAAAAATTCCAATGAATTTAAATAACAATGACCGTAATTATTGAGGAAAGAAAACCTGGAGAATATGTCACTCAACGGACATACTGAATGCATGTGGAACAGAAGAAAGGAGTAAATAATCTACCTACGCCGTTTGTGTAAATGGTTGGCGGAACTAGAATAAAGAGAGACCTCAAGTGGAATAACTATATAGAGTCCATATCTAAACCCGCTGCTAAGAAAGTCGGTTCTCTGTGCATGGCCAGGAAGTTTTTCCCGTCCCAAACAATCCTGCACATATACAAGTCTACTATCCGCCCGTGCATTGAGTATTGGTGCCATATCTGATCTGGTGCTCCTGCTATCCACTTAGGTGTCCTTGACCGAATCCAACGGAGAATCTGTAATGTGATCGATCCCGACTTGGCAGCTAGGATACAGTCGCTTTCTTAACGACGCGGTGTGGCTTCCCTGTGTCTCTTCTACAAATACTTTCACGGCTTCTGCTCTGATGAACTTAGCTTACTGGTGCCCCATACATACGAATTTCCTCGAGCCACAAGATTGGCAACTAGGCTCCACCCTTTTACTTTGAAACCAATAAATTGTAAACGCAAATTCTACTCCAGAGCTTCTTTTCTCGCACTTCAAGTGGAATTCTCTTCCGCATGCTTGCTTTCCTGACAGTTACAATCTCCAAGAATTTAAATGTAAAGTCAATAGCCATCTCCTGTCTCGCTAGCTTACATCCTCACTCTCATTCTTTTCTACATCCACCCCACTATCATCAGTACTCTCTTCCTGACATCCCCTGCAGCCTCTGATAATATTCCTCCTCGTTCACCCCACTCTCATCAGTAATCTCTTCCCTCTCCTACTCTCTTCCTGACACTTCCTGCAACCTCTCACTCCTCAACATTCCTCCTATGTAACCCCCTGCACAACAGTGGCAGTAAAATGCTTTGCTTAGGGCGACACGATTATAAAAAAAAAACGATAACCAAAAGGTAATACTAATATCTACAAACTATAGGAGGATATGGACAATCATGATAGTCTGCATAATGAATCGACAAGGCATGTAGAAAGACAAAGGGAAAACGAAAATCTGGCATAGGTTGAAGACTATATCCGTAATTAACAGCTTTTTAGATGATAGACTCTTGCTCAACTAGAGATGCTAGAATCATTTTTCGGTAAAAGTTAAAATAACTAACCTCGAGCATTGGTTGGCCAGTACCAGCTTTTCACTGCTTGGCCCTTATCAGGCGATGTAAGTATGTGTAGTTGCTAAAGCAGCGCTGCTATAAAGAGAAGAATAAAGGTATTAAATGCAAAAATAAATACACGATGTAAAATGGCGGAAATTAGTGTCTGTATTTGGTTTCGCGCCAAACGAACGTGCATAAAATGAAAGAAGTTAAATCAATGGCTATAAAAGCTAACAAGAGACGACGAATTGAAAATGAAAGTACAACATGACCAATGAGAAAAGAAATACGAAAGAAGAAAGTAAGTGTGCAGAAAATGGGAAAGCTTCTCTAGTGGGGGGGGGGGGGGGAGAAAAAAGAAAGAAAGTAAGAAAGACCAAAATAAAAAAAAAAAACAAGGGAAAGAAGAACGAAATAGAAAGCAAATGGGAAGTGTGTTGGAGATAAAAGAAAAAAGAAAAATGAGAAAAGAAGAAGAAAAGAAGGAGTAAAAAAAAAATAACAGAAAGAAAGAAAATGAAAAGGAACAATGACGGGAAATGAATTAAAAGAACAGAATGTATCATAAAAGGCAAAATGAAGAAGAAAAGAAATACCGAAACAAGAAAGAAGTGCTGAAAGAAAGAACATACGAAAGAATGAAAATGAATAAACCAATGACGAAAAATGAATTAAAAGAGTAAAATATAGAAGAAATGTCATCCTGAAAAAAAGAAAAAAATAACGAAAGAAGATGAAAAAAAGAAGTCTTGAAAAATACACCAAAAGAAAAAAAAAAAGAATAACTAAAAATTAATTAAAAGTGAAGAATTTAGTATAAATCACAAACTGAAAAAGGAAAAAAAAAGAACCCCCCAACCACCAAAAAAAAAAAAAAGAAAAGAAACATAGACGTAAAGAAACAAAGAAAAAAAATACAATGATACAGAATTAATTGAAAGAGGATAATGGAGAATAAATGACAAACTAAAAAAGAAAAAAAGAAACAACCGATAGAAAAAGAACGAAAAACCAAAACATGCGAAATAAATAATATGAAAACTGAAAACGATGTAGAAAAATGAATTAAAAGAGGAGAATGTTGTATGAATAATAAACTGAAGAAGACAAAAGAAGAAATGCCGAAAGATGAAGAAGAAACTAAGTAGAGAAAAACAGAACGAAAAAAAAAAATAAAATAAAAAGAACAACGACGACAAATAGATTAAAAAGTATAATGTAGAATAAATAGCAAAATAAAGAAATTAAAATAGAAATGGCGAAAGAAGAACAACAGAAAAGCTACAGTCAGTCAGTCAGTTAAGTGCCATACGTGATACACGCTTGGGCGATCATGTCTCGAAAGAGACATGACTGACTGGACAGAAGATTATCCCGCAGTAGGTTGCCATTGCTTTCTTCGGTAGACTGGCTGCCAGCCAAGGCTATAGAACCCAATCTGTCCTGTTATTTAACCCATAACTGGAAGGCATGGGCGGATTAATACCGTTCCCAAGGGTATTTGCGCGGAAGTGAATGTAATGAATTCAACTGGAATTCGAACTCGGCTCCCCAATTTCTCGTTCCGAGCCGATATTCACTGCACCACAACGCACATAAAAATTTAAAGGAAATGAAAAAATATAATGAAAAATAATTTAAAAGAGAATATAGAATGTGACAAATTGAAGAAAGAAAAAAAAATGCCGAAAGAAAAGGATAGATAGATAGATAGATAGATAGATAGATAGATAGATAGATAGATAATGGGCAGAATGCGATTGATAAATTCATACAGATATTAACATAAATATGAGCAGAAAGTGATAGATAGATAGATAGATAGATAGATAGATAGATAGAACGTAGGGGAAAAGATAACACTGGAAAAGTTTATAATACGCCTAATCCCTGTCTGACAAAGTATGGACATCTATTTCCATTTCTGAAGTTGTCCAGTTTTTATGAGATCTGGAAAAGTTTTAAGAGATTTGGTTTAAAGTGGGGACTAACTGTGGCAATGTAGGTATTTGTATCTCGTTGCTAAATCATTGTTCGTCTCATATACCTTTAAATGTAGTTAGTACTGCGTTAAACAATTTAGGTAATAATAGCAGACAAAGAAGCATCCTGTCTGAATTTCTATGGTTCGGAATTGCAAGTATCTGCAGTCGTCTAATGTCCTATTTTTTATATTATCGCAACGCTATGGCAACGCTGTACCCTGTGGTTCTATTTCGGTATCTTCCGATTCGGGTAAATTACGGACCGCGATTGTTCTCCATCCACTGCCCATGTTGAGGACAACATTTTCGTTTCTGTGTACTTCTCAGTTATTTCTAATTCTGATCCCACTCTTTCGTTCGGTCCAATCGATTCCAGGGCTTGAACTCGAACAATACAATTTTCAATTCATCGTAATAACCATCTCTGCTCTGAAATGTATCGTAATGTCAACAAATGTAAACATCTACGTTTACTTAAATACGAGTATCGATCAAAAATAATGTTCGAACAAATCATTTCAAATTGTCGGTTGTTTATAACTAAGTTTTGGTAATCTTAGTTAATTTCCGTAACATGTTTATCTTTGTTGACATTACGATACTTTTCTGAGCAGAGATGGTTATTACAATGAATCGAAAATTGTGCTATAGGCTTAATTTGACTTCGTTTAGACTGATCGTCATTCGTGGTCCAGAGAACTAAGACGCGCTAGATCAGTCAGTCAGTTAAGTGCCATGCGCGATACACGCTTGGGCGATCATGTCTCGAAAGAGACATGACTGACTGGGCAGAAGATTATCCCGCAGTAGGTTGCCATTGCTTTCTGCGGTAGACTGGTTGCCGACCAAGGCTATAGAACCAATTCTCATTCAGTCAGTTAAGTGCCATACGTGATACACGCTTTGGGCGATCATATCTCGAAAGAGACATGACTGACTGGGCAGAAGATTATCCCGCAGTAGGTTGCCATTGCTTTCTGCGGTAGACTGGTTGCCTACCAAGGCTACAGAACCCAATCTCTCCTGCTATTTAATCCATAACTGGAAGGGAGAGACGGATTAATACCTTTCCCAAGGGTATTTGCGCGTAAGTGAATGCAAGGAATTCAACTGGAATTCGAACTCGGTTCTCCGCTAGATCACTTGGTAATATTCCTCTATGTGGATAGGGGCCGCAGGTCCGAATCCTGCCAATTGATACAATTTGTTTTTCTAACAAAACATCATCGTAAATAATCAGCCCAGTAGAAATAAATATATATTACTGTTTGATTATAAAACAGAATATCTACTTAAATACGAGTTACGAACAAAAATAATGTTCAAACAAATCATCGGTTCGATAAATATATATATATATATATATATATATATATATATATATATATATATATATATATATATATATAACCATTTTACTCCAAGCAAGGCTGGACCGATACTGGTGTGATGGAGGTTACAATGAGAGAAAACACAAAATTACAGGGTACAGGGGATGACGAAGAAAAGGATATGAAATGGAAGGAATTTAAGGAGATGAAAGGCATTTTGAGAGATAGAATATGACAATTCTCTCGGCTACAACCTCCAGGAATTTAAATGCAATGTCAGTACTCATCTCTAAACCACTTGACTCTAGTTCTTTCTACACTACCCTGTATATCCTTTCCTGTCTCTCCACCTTTGCAACTGTCATCACACCTGTGTTCCCATCCTTCTCTTGCTCCTTTCTAACTGGTTCGTCTTTCTCTTCACTCTCCTCCTATCTAATCTATTTACTCTTATGTAGCCCCCTGCACATCAGTGGCGTTACCGCCTACACGGGGTGATACGATTAAAGAAAAAAAAATGACGCTGTCCTTAAAATGTTGGAGATTGCAGCTATAAGCGAAGCAGAAGCTTCACAGACCGGAACTGCGAGAAAATAAACAGAGTAGAAGTGGCAGTAAGATTTGACTATTTTGACGGTAAAAGAGTGGGACCTAGTTGTCAATCAAGTAGCAGAAGTAAATTCATGTGGTCGAGGCACCAGCAAAGAAGATCGTAAAGCAGAAGCCCTAATATTTGTAGAAAAGACAGAGGCAAGCCACCTCCTGTCAGTAGGAAAGTTACTGAAGCCGAGCTACTAAGTCAAGATCGACTACGTTGCAGATGTGTGCGACTCATTTAATCCCAGACTCTATTGTCTGGGACATATTTTAATCCGCCGGCCATTAGTTCGCTCGGTCGGCTACCCCGCGCCACTCGTTTACAACGTTCCTCAGTAGCCGAAAACAACAAAGAAATATCACATACGTCGTCCTCATTTAATAAATATTTATCAATTCAGAGTTGTAAGTATATTTTACTTTTTGCTTTAAGCCTTTTTTAGCCTATGTATGGATGTGGGTCGTGGTGCAAGGGGATATTGCCTTGGAACGAGAAATCGCAGTGCCTAGTTCAATTCTAGCTGAGTTCGTTACATCCACTTACGCACAAATACTCTTGGGTAAGATATTAATCCATCTCTTCTGCCTATAGCCGACTAGCAGTATAGCCCGGCGTTGCTCGGGTGTAATGAAAGCTTTAAAACAAATGCATGGTCCTGGAGCTCAGACTCTTTCGGTGTTGGCACGAAAGCCTAAAAAGCAATAGTTGTTCCAGTTAAAGTGAAACCGTAGACTGAAAGAAAAATGAACGGATGTCAGTCAAATTTTGATTTCCTGGTATCGATATCAATTTTTCTGCACTATTGTAAGAACTGCAATCTTGAAACTTCTGAATATCGTTTCTTATATCTTTGTCTATGAGTGTATCAAATTTGATTAAAATCGGACCACTCCTTTTATAACGAGATATTTTCGATTATCGATTTTCGATATTTATAGGGGGTACCTCGACACAAAACCTAGCTAAGAACCCTCGCAGACGCTTGTAGTACAAGTGTGTAAACTTTCAAGAAAATTGGTTCAGCCGTTTCGGAGTCTATAGGTAACGGATACACACACACACACACACACACACACACACACACACACACACACACAGACAAAGTTCCATTTATAAATAAGTTTAGATTTAGATAGATATCTATTGCAACCCAACGCAGAACATGTTTTTATACATGTTTTGAAAACAAAAAAAAAATTATTTTTACTATTTGAGTCTTGAATATTCATCGACATTTAAAATTATGTCGCTTGCTTGAAAGCAGCGAGATCCAAAGCAAAACGAAACGGCTGAACAATCACGCAGCCGTCGGTACGAATGTGCTTAAGCCGAAAGGTCGATGAACTCTTTCTCCCCAGGGAAACATAACTCTTTTAAAACGGTGCTCTGAATATGAATATATTGTCTTGCTAGAAAAACGGACATAAAATTCGACAATGTCCACCATTACCGAAGGCAGAATTTCACTTGCATCTTTCTTTCAGGTGCCAATTCTGGTTCTCGGTCTCCTAGCAACAGGAGATAATTTCGGCTTGACGTGCCAAACCGAACAGTTGTTATGAAGACAATGGAGGCTAGGTTGAAAGACAAGGTAGCATTTGTGCTGACGTTATTGGGAATATTGAAGATTAACGAACTGCTACACGGCGACACCGAATGGATATAATGGCGGGGAATAAAAGATTATAGAAGATGGAAAAGAAAAGGAGGTTGCTTAGGGAGAGAGAGAGGTCTGGCTGGGATGAGAATCGAGAGAAAACTGGTTGGAATTTTTTTGTTTTTATTTAATATTTTTACTCCAAGTAAGGAGGAACCGCCATTAGTGCAGAGGGAGTTACAGTGAAATAAAAAAACAAAAAAACAAAAAACAAAACTGGGTACAGAGGGTGCTGAAGAAAGAATAAAAGATGAATGAAATTCAAGGAGATAGAAGATGGCAATTGATGTTGCGTTTAAACTTTTGGAGATAGTAGCTATAAAAGGAGCTAGTAAACAAAATGGAGTTCCACAAGCGGGAAATGCGAGAAAAGAAACTTTTGGAGAAGAAGAAGAGGCCACTTTTAACTGTTATAGCGGTAAAAGAGTGAGAGCTTGATGCCAATCTAGTAGCACGCTTATATTCACGTAGATGGAGCACCAGGGAAAAAAATCTCCTTACAGCAGTTGCCATGAAAATATTTGAAGAAAAGACAGAGGGAAACGACATAATGTCGGTGAGAGAGTGACTGAAGAGGAGACACCATGTCAGGATCTATTACACTGCAAATTTTGCTGAGATTCTCTAGATGAATAGCGAGAGCACCCAATCAGATATGGCAATAGCACGGAAGAAGGGTAGATTCATAAATGTGCAAGAGGGACTCTGATAAGAAACACTCTCTGGCCCTGCACAGAGATACAATCTATCTAGCAGTAAATGCAGTTATAGATTCGATAAGAACGTTCCACTTCAGGTCAGTCAAGAGAGTAACGAATCAGTCCGCACTTCTTGAAATTTACGCAAGTTTGTATTAAAACTACAAGCACAAAAAAATGAAGTTAACATATCGCTTACTATTGTGGAGTTATTGTCGAAATAAATAACGAGAAGACTCGGGAACAGTGAAATAAAACAATGTATTAACAAAATACAAATAGTTGTTGAAGCTGAGTTGTACGTCCACTCAGCCACAGGACAAAAAAAGTTACGACCTTTAACTCTCTCAGTCTCTGGATCTGACTGCCCGGAAGACAGAACCTGGTAAGCGGACGTGACGTCAGGAATAGTCCATTATTCAATCGACTCACAGGGGTGCCACCCTAACACTTACGTATAGCTATCTCTCAATAGGTAAAATATAGTCATCTCTCAAAAATTATAATATAGATACATATGAAACGGCAAAATATAGATACATATGAAAAGGTGAAATATAGTTGCATCTCAAAAGGTAAAATATAGATAAATCTCAAAATACAAATAAATGTCCCACGTCATTCACCCCTGTCATTCTAAGAGAGAAAAATATAGTAGGGTCAATTTCCTCCGCCAGAAACTTTGAAACTACATACTACTTGGATTCTCATCCATAGTTTCAATACGAACATTTAGAGATTGTTTGGGTGTTTGTGGTGATACCGAGCAAAAGCGATGGACCGGATGTTTGCTCTATAACGACCAGAAAGCAAATGACCAAAAGTCGTCTGTTCATCTGAGGAAAGAGTTGGATGAGTCTAATGGTAATTGCGAAGATGTTTGGAATGATTACTAATGATGGAGACGTTATGCCTCCATTCAGATTTCCACGGCGCTTCAAATTCAACACCGATGCCTACATCAAGTGCGTTCATTTAAATGAATCAGTCAGCTAAGTGCCATAGGTGACACACGCTTTGGGCGATCATGTCTCGAAAGATACATGACTGACCGGGCAGAAAATTATCCCTCAGACTGGTTGCCAGCCAAGGCTATAGAACCCAATCTGTTCTGTTATTTGACTCATAGGTAAAGGTGGAAGAGATGTATTATAATAATAAGTAGTAATAAGTGGGGATAAGTTTATTACTTCATAATAATAGAAAATCGGTCCTCCACTTTATGCCCAGTAGAAGCATTAATCATGTTTCCAACTATTATATTCAGTCAGTTAAGTGTCATACGTGATACACGCTTTGAGCGATCATGTCTCGAAAGATACATGACTGACTGGGCAGAAGATTATTATAGGTTGCCATTAGACTGGTTGCCAGACAAGGTTATAGAACACAATCTGTCCTATTATTTAACCCATAACTGGAGAGAAGAGACGGACTGATACCTTTTCCCAAGGGTATTTGTGCGTAAGTGAATGACATGAATTCAACTAGAATTCGAACTCGGCTTACCCAACTTGTCGTTCCGAGTCGATATTCACTGTACCACAAAGCACATTTGAATGAATACGTTATCTAAATATTATAAATTCTGTTTGCGCGTATACGCATATAATTGTGCACCCATGAAAATCTTTGTCCATTAAAATATTTGTTACTATTATAAAAACCCTTTGCAATACATTTCTATATGTAAGGCTTGTTCAAATTATTTCTTACCGGAAAATGATTCTCAATTTTTTCTACTGTAAAATTATTATTTCAAGTATTTCTGTAATAAAACTTTTATGAAATTATAACTTTAATGAAATTTTTTCAAAGCATTTCTAAAGTAAAATCACTTGTATCTCATTCCTGTATAAAAAATCATTTAATGCTTTTAATAGAAAAGTTGTTAAAAACTAGACAAATATTCCGTCGTTCGATAACGTGCATACAAAAAAATGGAACATTTATCCAATACATCAACACTTCTCGTTTTTTTTCTTTTCGAACCACTCCTTCTATAACCCGATGTTTTCGATTATCGATTTTCGATATTTATCGGGGGTACCTCGACACCAAACCTAGCTAAGAACACTCGCAGACGCTTATAGTACAACTGTGTTAATTTTCAAGAAAATTGGTTCAGCCGTTTCGGAGTTTATAGGTAGCGGACACACACACACACACACACACACACACACACACACACACACACACACACACACACACACACACAAAGTTCCATTTATAAATAAGTTTAGATGCATTCGTATCGTAAAGTGAATTTAAATAACATTTATTTTTCAAATTATTTTCCCTGTATTCGTATTGCAAAATGAATTCCACTTAGTTCTTGAGTGCGCGCTTTTATCTGATAAGTTTTTCAGTAGGTAATCCTTACAATGAAAGTTTTCATGTTTAATCAGCAACTCATGTGTACCTGCTTTGTTACAGAATGCAGAAAACAGTATAAGACAGCAAATTACTGGCCAAAAGACTCGTAGGTGTGGGAATTTTAAATATAATAGTAAAAAGATGGGTATAAGAACTGTGAAGGTCTGACACGCTTTCCTCATCCATATTGTTCAGAGAGGCTAGCCGGCACGTGGCGAAATTCAGATCCAATGAGTATAGATGCGCTTCCCTGAAGATCTTCTCCTGCTACCTCAAAGACTCAATTCTCAAACGTATATTTATGTAAATTCTAGCAGGATAGCCCGGCGTTGCACGAGTGTAATGAAAGCTTTAAAACTAATCCATGGTTCTGAAGCTCAGACTCTTTGGACGTTGGCACGAAAGACTAAAAACTAATTGTTGTTTCCAGTTAAAGCGAAACCGTAGACTAAGAGAAAAATGAATGGATGTAAGTCAAATTTTGATTTCTTGGTATCGATATCAAAAGAATTTTTCGTCGTAAACTGAATTTTGAAGGCTAAATAAGTCCTCTGATTAAATAGTATCATGGCTGAGACTAAGAAATACAATTATATCTGCTTCTATCAGTACAGTCTTTTTAAAACCTTTTTTATAACCATATCACCCCAAGAAAGGCATTTTACTGCCACTGTTTTGCAGGGAGTTCATAAGTTATAGACGTTGATTTATCATTCAAACATTTCTGAGTAACATTTGAAAATGATTTTTTAAAATTCTTTTCTTATTTGTTAATTGTAGCAACTAGACATTTTTATGGACGTGGCCGTATTTTAGTTGGAGCAACTTGACTTTTTTATGGACGCGGACGTATTTAATTGCAGCAACTTGACTTTTTATATAGTCGTGGACCTATTTTAATTGGAGCAACTTGACTTTTTTTATGGACGTGGACGTATTTTAATTGTTGCAACTTCACATTTTTATGGACGTGGACCTATTTTAATTGTAGCAACTTTACTTTTTTTATGGACGTGGACGTATTTTAATTGTATCAACTTGTCTTTATTATGGACGTGGACGTGTTTTAATTGTAGCAACTTGACTTGTTTATGGACATGGACGTATTTTAATTGTAGCAACTTGACATTTTTATGGAACTGGACATATGTTAATTGTAGCAAATTGACATTTTATGGACGTATTTTAATTGTAGCAAATTGACTTTTTTATGGACTTGGACGTATTTGAATTGTAGCAACTCGACCTTTTTATGGACGTGGACATATTTTAATTGTAGCAACTTGACTTTTTTTTATAGACGTGGACGTATTTTCAAGTTTGTATGAAAAGCGTTTCGAACTTTAATCCTATTTAGTTTATTTTCGTTTTGATTCAGTAGTCATTTTTTCTTTTATTATTTATCTATTTTGGATCCTGGGAATAGAAACTGCACAAAATAAAGGAACAAAAATCAAAAATTTAGATAGAAAAATAAGTATATTAACTTAAAAGATAGAAACTTGAACGCAGGTTAGTAATCCAGGAATACGATTAGTAGGAAATCTATATACAAGTCACTGAATTGAAGCTGTAGTATGTTTAGTATGTCCACGTCGGAAGCTGACGGGTGCTGTATAGTAATATTCTGGTTGAATTGAGCTCGGAGCTACTATGAACTACTGACGCTGTATTCTCTCTGAAACCTTGGTATCTGACGACGTCTCTCGGATCTGACGTTATCTCACTATGGCAGGAGTATATGTATACTCTAGATGAGTCTATTATCCTGGAAAAAGGGGGAGGCCCCACAACACTCTCAAATATTTATTTTAGCAACAACAATAACAAAATAATCTTCAATATTAAATGATATTTTCACACTTTTATTAGTTTTACTCGTTTCTCTTTCTTATTCTATTATTGCCATTAAAGCAATACGAAGTCAAAGTGGTAAATTTGATAACGAACTTTTCAGTCCGACATTCAGTGTAAAATATATTTGCTCACTGTTTTGTCATGGTAGAGAGGTTACTTATCGCATTGATCACAGGAGCGAAGTCATGTGGAGCTTCAACTGTGACTGCCGCCAAGTTACCCTAAAAAATTCTTCCTAAATTCTAGATGTGACCAGATCCCATTTTGTAAAATAAGCAGGTTCGTTTCTCAGCAACGCCAACACTATATTCCATTACCGGTGGCTTTGTCATCCCTTAAGATAATATCGCCAGACAAATTAGTACTCTTTCTTTCCCCATACTGCTATAAATGGTTGACCGCTCCCTTATACCCCGGCGTAGGAATACACAGTCGTTGTTCTCAGGCCAAATGCCTTAAACGACCTTTTCAGCCCCGGACGGCAATGAGGATGGTCACACCCTAGTTTTTATCCCTGCTACTAGACACTGGTTTTAGTTAACGGCCGCAAGCAGTGTACCAGAAACAGTAAGTTTTTCTTTGCCTTTCTCTAAAGTTGAGTTTTAAGCTAAGCATTTTTAGCATTTTTAGCAACTTGTTTGTCTGTCAACCATTACAGGCAACCTCTTCTGCCTCCCATAAGCATGGACCAGATGATTCTCCCTGAGAGTAATACACTACGCCTCCTCGGACTTACCCTGTCCTCAGACCTCAAATGGAACCACTATATTGAATCCATAGCAAAATCTACTGCTAAGAAGATTGGGTCACTATGTCGATCCAGGATGTTTTTTCCACCTGAATCCATCCTGCATATATACAAGTCAACCATCCGTCAGTGCATGGAGTACTGCTGCCATTTATGGTCAGGTGCCCCTGCCGTTCTCCTTAGTGTTCTTGACAAGCTCCAAAGGAGAGTCTGTAATGTGATAGGTACTGATCTGGCGACTCGACTGCAGCCACTTTCCCATCGTCGAAATGTGGCCTCCCTCTGTCTCTTCTATAAATACTTTCATGGCTTCTGCTCGGATGAGCTTAAGTCACTGATGCCTCCTCAGCAGGTGTTTACCCGTGCAACCAGACTAGCAACTGGGTCCCATCCATTCACAGTCAGGTTAGCCAAATGCAGACGACAATTCTACTCCTGCAGCTTCCCCTCTCGCACTTCCCGCCTGTGGAACTCACTCCCGTATTCTTGCTTTCCTGACGGCTACAACCTCCAGAAATTTAAATGCAAAGTTAATACTCATCTACTAACCACTGGACTCTAGCTCTCTCCCCTCCCCTGTATAACCTTCACTTTCTCTCCGCCTATGTATCTGTCATTGCACCTGCTTTCTCAGCTTTCTATTGTTCCTTTCTAACTAGCTTGTACTCCTCACTCTTTTCTAATTAATCTTTTTACATTTATGTAACCCCCTGCACATCAGTGGCGTTTCCGCCTTGCTCGGGGTGAAATGATTAAAAAAAAAAACCTTAAAAATGTATTTTTAACGCTTTGCTATTATTTTCTAAGAATATTTTCTACCTTTTTTACGCAGATGTTAAAACCCAAAATTTTCCTGCTGATTTTCCTTTCTATAAAAGCCTTCATTCATCGTTTATTAAGTATAAAATTTCCCTAAAAGTTTTATTCTCTTTAATGTTTTTGTACCTTCAAAATGTAATGGTTTTGTATTTTATTTTATGTTCGTTTTTAATTTGCTACAGTTTTCACACAGCTGCATTTATATATGAAATAAATGATGTTTTTCCATATTATGTGGCTTTCGTCAATCCTTTTAACCCTCTAGGGCCATTCGTATCATATTTGATACAGTATTTCCCTATAAGGAAACATTTGGTATTTCCCTATAAGGAAACATTTGGTATTTCCCTATAAGGAAACATTTGGTATTCATTGACTGAGCAGTCAGTACTGCTTTCATTTGAAATTTATAAAATATTTCTCTTAAAAAAATTTTCAGGAAAATATTTCTTTCAAGGCTTGTTTTCATACTGTATGAAATATGATACGAATGGCCCGAGAGGGTTAATAATATAATATGATTAAGGCTTCTACTTGTCATAAAGTGGGGGGTTCAGTTCTATATTGTTATGAAGTAATAAACAGATCCCCCACTAATATGATACGAATGGCCCTAGAGGGTGAATAATATAATATGATTAAGGCTTCTACTTGTCATAAAGTGGGGGATCAGTTCTATATTGTTATGAAGTAATAAACAGATCCCCCACTAATATGATACGAATGGCCCTAGAGGGTTAATAATATAATATGATTAAGGCTTCTACTTGTCATAAAGTGGGGGATCAGTTCTATATTGTTATGAAGTAATAAACAGATCCCCCACTAGTATGATACGAATGGCCCTAGAGGGTGAATAATATAATATGATTAAGGCTTCTACTTGACATAAAGTGGGGGATCAGTTCTACATTGTTATGAAGTAATAAACAGATCCCCCACTAATATGATACGAATGGCCCTAGAGGGTTAAACACACCACTATGCATTGCTAGACTGTCGTCACACCAGCTGCTTTAGGACCACGCATGGCTGTAAAATCGAAGAGAAGAAACCAAACTTCGACGTCATCAACATCAAAATAGGCTACACGATCTCAACGTCGAAACCGGCGGAAGTGGCCAGTGTCAGACGGATTAGTATAACCAAGGCGAAACCTTCTTCTTCTTTTATGTGCCTTATCCCTTCATGACAAAGACGATCATGGCTTTCTACATCTCCCTGTCGATGGTGGCTCTTGGTCCGCCTACTCCTGTTACACCACGCAATCCTCGTTCCATCATCCACCTGATTAGGTCCTTCAAATGTTATTCGCTGATTTCTCCCATCCCTTTTTCCCTCTATCTGGCCTGTTAGTATCAGGTTCTTCAAGCCCTTCTTCCTCATTGCATGTCCCAGGAACTTTAGCTGTCTTTTCCTGATGCTCAGTATTAATTTCCTTTCAAGCATCCGTCAGCCCGATACAAACAGATTTGCCAGATCTCACCTGTCTTGATCTTCTTTGAGACACGAGGGAGGTAATTCTGGCCAAGTGTGTGGGCTTCTCCGTATCGCAGAGTTGTCGACCAAAACCATATTCATATGCATTGATCCACAGGTGTCGGGGAGAAATGTAAAAAGGAGAGAGGATGACTATCCTTATGTTAAGATGTGAGTGGGTGCCGACGACAACAACAACAACAGGTCATGACGGAGACTTACTCGGTATGACACACCAATTTTCTAACAAAACTGTTGGTCATTGACTTTTGAGATGCATAAAATCCAAGGTAGCCACGCGGTACAAGATAATAACGAAAGGAAGGCACGCGTGGGAGATTACGTGAGGCCTTGTGAGTATGTTCCCTGCATAAAATCGGATTGTAGTGTCCATGGAGCATTTCTGATTTTCCATCTAGGAAAGAATAATAAAAGTCTTCATGCCTTGCCTCACAAAGCCATTTTCGTATCCGCAGACAATACAGGTTGTATCGTTCAGGAAGTATCACATGTGACAGGGTGTTCTAATAGCTGATCTTTATGTCTTTGTAACTATCTTTTCTCTGCATATCTAATTCCCTGTCTTAATATCTAGCTAGCTAGATTCTTTACACTTAATACACGCATACATCTCTCTTACAATCTATCTATCTATCTATCTATCTATCTATCTATCTATCTATCTATCTATCTATCTATGTTTATTCATATTTATCTCAGTTTATTCATATCTATCTATCTATCTATCTATCTATCTATCTATCTATCTATCTATCTATCTATGTTTATTCATATTTATCTCAGTTTATTCATATCTATCTATCTATCTATCTATCTATCTATCTATCTATCTATCTATCTATCTATCTATCTATGTTTATTCATATTTATCTCAGTTTATTCATATCTATCTATCTATCTATTTTTCTATGTTTATTCATATTTATCTCAGTTTATTCATATCTATCTATCTATCTATCTATCTATCTATCTATCTATCTATCTATCTATCTATCTCTGCCTATTAATATTTATCTCAGTTTATTTATTTATTTATATCTATCTATCTATCTATCTATCTATCTATCTATCTATCTATCTATCTATCTATCTATCTCTGCCTATTAATATTTATCTCAGTTTATTTATATCTATCTATCTATCTATCTATCTATCTATCTATCTATCTATCTATCTATCTATCTATCACGAAAATTCAATTTTTGCAATAACAACGGCGTGTTATGCGGTCCTGAATCAGGCAAACATTAATACTCGAGCTGTTTCAGACACATTTCAACTTTAGTCTCAACAGGTCTGATGAGTTATTCGTTGCTGAGTAGTAGAGGAAGTTTTATGTACTCACGTGGCAGAAAAAATTATTAAAATGAATATCAGCCGATAAACATAAGATTTTCAGTGAACAGGAATAGAAATAATGGTGAAATGGTAGTTCTAACAAAAATGTCTTATACTGGACATGGTATGAAAAATCCGATGTATTTTAGTAAAACAGGTTCGAACGTTTCACGGTAGGAGATTATATACATGATGACGGTAATAGCAGGTAAGCAGAACCTCAAGGAAAAGATGCAAATCTAGACGGATTGTGAATTTTGGTGTGTAAAATTCGAAAAATACAAGAATTTTTTTTCAGAGGAAAAGGCCTTATAAGTAGAATTGGCGCAATGAGAAAGTTCTTACGAATCAGATATTTGAGACTTCCTGTAAAGAAAATTCCCTGCAACTATGCAATATCCATGTAGCTAGTCATAGCACATGCCATGGAAATAGTAATAGAATAATGTGAGGCTAACAGTGTTTCATTAAAGTGTAAGAAAGGAGTAATAATTCATCACTCACAAAGTTGCGTAGACACATTTGAACTCTATCTCAGAGTTAAGTTATTTTCTGTATTCTGTTTCATGTCTTGGTATTGTTTTTTGTCTCTTTGCATCATTTTTTTTAATCATTTCACCCCAAACAAGGCATTCCACTGCCACTATTGCGCATGGGGCTACATAGGGGAAGGTAAAGAGAAGGAGTAGACATAGGGAATATCAGGAGGAAGGTGATAAATGGGTAAGGATACCGAGGATGAGGGTTGGACAGATGGGAAGAGTGTTTGATAGAATGGGAACAGGTTAGTGTGTTAGGAGGTGTCCATTGACCTTACATTTAAACTCCTGGAGATTGTAGCCGTCGGGGAAGCAATCGTGTGAAAGGGAATTCCACAGTCGGGAATTGCGAGGAAAGAAACTGTTGGAGTAGAAGTTGCGGTTTCATTTTATCGGTTTCACTGTAGAATGGTGGGACCTAGTTGCTAATCTAGTATCTCGTGAAAATTCGTATCTAGGGGGCAGCTGTGATTTAAGTTCATCGGAGCGGAAGCCGTGAAAGTATTTATAGAAGAGACACTGGGAAGCCACGTCGCGCCTGTGGGAGAGAGACTGCAGACGGTCTGCCAAGTCGGTATCTATCACATTACAGAACCTCCTCTGTACCTTATCGAGAAGCCCAAGGAGAATAGCAGAGGCACCCGACATGTCAAGAATCTCATTTGTGATCCATTCGAATTTTTTTCTTCGTCAATTTTCCTTTGAGATTATGTCGTTTGCTGAATCCATTGCATTCACTTACGCGCAAATACCCTTGGGGATAATCTTCTGCCCAGTCAGTCGTGTCTCTTTCGAGACATGATCGCCCAAGCGTGTATCACGTATGGCACTTTAACTGACTGACTGATGTCAGTAAGGCTTCACTTAGTGTGGATTATTTCGAGTTTACGTTTACATTTTGTCACTTGTATCTTCTTGTTACATTCTCCATAAATTTTTACTTCAGTTTCGGGTCAATTAGGAGCTTGTTGGATTGTAGTTTGGGTACCGCGTTAGGCTTCCGTATCTTCATTCTTAGTTTACGTATAACAAGGAATCGGTCGTTTCCGCAGTCCGCACTTGTAAACGTTTTGTAGTGAACAACTGCATTTATAAATCTCTTTTTTTTTTTTTTTTATAAGCGTTTCACCCCGAGCAAGGCATGTCACTGCCACTACTGTGCAGGGGGCTACGTAGAGAGGAGAAAGGCTGGTTAAATATAGGACATAATAGAGGGTGGGTGATAGGCGGGTGAGGATACCGAGAATGAGGGTTGGGTAGATGAGAGTGTTGTGAGAATAGTTGGGAGTTAGTGTGATAGGAGGTGTCTATTGACCCTACATTTAAACACCTGGAGATTGTAACTGTCGGGAAAGCAGACTTGTGGAAGGGAGTTCCACAGGCGGGAAGCGCGAGAAAAGAAGCTGTTGGAGTAGAATTTACGGTTACATCTTATTTGTTTAACTGTAAAAGGGTGGGACCTAGTTGCTAATCTAGTATCTCGTGTAAATTCGTGCTTGGGCGGCACCAGTGATCTAAGCTCATCGGAGCAGAAGCCATGAAAGTACTTGTAGAAGAGGCACAGGGAAGCTACATCACGCCGGTGTGAGAGCGGCTGCAGCCGGTCTGCCAAGTCAGTATCAACCACGTTACAGATCCTCCTTTGTATTTTGTCAAGAAGCCCAAGGAGAGCAGCAGGGGCACCCGACCAGATATGGCAGCAATATTCAATACACGGGCGGATGGTAGATTTGTATATGTGCAGAATAGTTTCAGGTGGGAAAACCTTTGTTGATAGATATGTAGTCAATTGGATTTTTAGTTTCCCATCCTTAGTTTTTTCCTGTCCATAGTCGTTTTCAATGTTCTTGGAAACAGGTGTTGGCTATTACCTAAAGATTCACCGTCTGTGCACCATTGGACCGATTTTCCTCAGCGTTCGTTATTGTTCTCTGCAATAAAGGTAAGTTATTATATATCAGTACAACACAAACTTTGCAATACTGTATCAACATTTCTTTGCTTATTTAACTGAGTCGTGTTTATGTTATGCTCTTTCATTTATTCTTTATCCTAAAATAAATGTACCCCTGCCGTCAAAAATGATAAAAAAATACTTGAGAGGATTATTAGAAAATATTTTCAACGTTCAAAACATTAATTTAAAACAGTGCTCAATGTAAAAATAGAGCAATTAATATTTGTTACAAATTATATTTTAGAACATGTACAAACTACAATCTACTACAAAATTGTACATTTTGTTTCGATATTGAAAGAACAATGTCTCATCAGGTAGTTAATAATGATGGTAATAAACGCTATTTTTGAAAAGAAAATTTATGAAAATTCACCTCACTTTTTTTTAGAAAAAAATTACGTACGATGTAAAGAGGATAAAAAAGATGAGAAAAAAAAAGAGAATTTAAAAAAAATGGGAAGAGAGAGGAAAGAGAAGGACATAGATGAAACAAAAAATAAAGAGGAAAACAAGAGAGAAAGAAAGAAAGAAACGAAATGAACGAACCCATGAAAAAATGGCCCAGAGAAAAATAGTCTCCAAAATTAGGTAGGAAGTAAAATATAGGCATATACATATATCGGTCCCAATAAATGCACAACTCTCTTTATTATGAGCATATTTAAATATATTCTTCATTACTCGACAGCGTAATTATTGTAATTATTGCAAAAAAATACGATAATAAGGCACTGTTAAAGAGCGAACACGAGGCAAGAACTTTCATATTTGGTAATAAAGTTATATAACAGGTAGTAAAATGAACTGAGCTGACGCTACCTCACTATTGTCTCTCTAGTAAACTGAGCCGGCGCTACCTCACTATTTTTTCTCTCTCCATGAGCGTTACATAATATATATATATATATATATATATATATATATATTATACTCTCATAAGGATTGGTCTCTCTAGAGAAGGAAATTAAAAAAAAAAACAGTTACCCCTATTTATGCATTACTCTTCAGCAATGAATTAAGTTCTTTCGGTGAATGGCCTGTGTACACCCCGCTTATATACAACACGCTAAAATTTCTCCTCTCTGATTCCATACGCCTTTGGCTTAGGGGTTTGCGAATTCGACTGACACCGAGTCGGTCGAGTTTCGATCCCGGTCAGAAGCAAGTGGATGTCTAGCCACACTGATGAGCTGTGATACAGCGAAACAGGCTTGTAGTTGGATGACGAATATATATATATATATATATATATATATATATATACGCAACGGTCTTTATTAAATATATATATATATATACATATATATATATATATATGTGTATATATATATTGATTGTTTAATTACTTAGTTTCTGGTCATAATAAAATTAGACGAGTGCACATTTGTATTAAAAGTGTTCAATACAATTATATTGCAGAACATTTGAATATTTTCCATTTGTAAAGAGTTATTACGCGACCTAGGTTTCTACCATGAGTGATGTCTTCAGGCTATTTTAAATCGTCTAGGTCGTGTAATAACTCGTTTACAAATGGAATATATATATATATATATATATATATATATATATATATATATACGCAACGGTCTTTATTAAAATAGAGAGGGTATTGTAATTGTCATGCCTTCCATCCTTACAGTCTTTAAGCTGTGAGAATCAACTCCTGCCAATTGCCAACATTTAACAAGATATTGTGTATCGCTACCACATTGTTCATAAGTTGTCGTTCAGCTCATATCTCATACCTGAAAATATTTCACGATCAAATTGTTAACTGAATGAGAAAGAATCCTACTGTCATCTAAACTTAATTAAGTGTCCAGACCACCTGAGATGTATTTTAATTAGAAAGGCTTCCGTTCCTGTTGCATCGTATTGACAAATTATCACTATTATTTCTTTTTTATACTTTGTTTTCCAATTCCAAGAAACAGATTTGAAGTAAACAACACATGTAAAATGTATTGCTGGATATGTGTGCGCTATAAAGACCAAGAATTTGATCCTTTCAGAAGCGTTGTCAAGACAACGTTCTTACATTACATCAATCGTAACTTTTAATTCTCTATAGTGTGTATTACAAAGGTTATGATATAATTGTTCTAATTCCACGTCTCATGCCTCTGGATATATCAGTTACAGTTGATTTTCTTTAGTAACTCAACTCTCCGAGTTTCTGTTCCCTTCTTCCATGACAAAATAATGAACTCATAACTCTTTGAGTCAAGTTACATTTTGGATCACTCAACCAAGGATTTGTCTACTAGGCCAGCGATTGGCAAGCTTTTGGAGAGTGAGGGCCAAAAAGCTACGTAGAATCATGGAGGTGGGCCAAACAGCTATAGCTCCAGTGTCATGGAGAAGGACTATGTTATTGAATATGTGAATACATTTTCTATGTGTTTGAAGAAAGCAAGGATTCAATAAAATTTAATATCTGACGGAAATTTTGTTAATAAATATTACATCTTAAAAATAAATGTTTCATAAATTAGTACTGGAAAAATATTCCATTAAAATCGGTTGAAAACACAATTTTATATTCATTTAAAAGTGCCCGCTCACGAAAGCACTTTCACAGGAAAAATGAATGGCAGGCCGTTTGCTAATTTTGGCGATTCCTACAAATAAAAAATAAAAGTAAAACACATTCTCTAGTTAAAAAGAAGTAAATGTTTAATTTCGACGCAATATATTCAGACTATCAGCTGTCACTTTGGTTTGGTTTAGCTATATTTATATCGTGTCCAGAGTAAGGTAGCAATATTCACTAGAGGGCCGGAGGTTGCCGACCGCTGCACTAGGTCATGTGTCCTTGGGATTTTTATCTTAGAGGCGTTGGAATTAGAACAATCCCCGTGTTCTGATGAAAGGATTCGGTTCGAATATCTATATTCTAGTAGCTTAAGTTTGAGTATCTTTTTCTTTTTTAGGAACTGTCTGGTGCTAAATATCATAAAAATTGTAACTCTACCGGAGGAAAGACTGCGAACGAAAGATTCCGTCTGTAGAGGGTTGCCCAGGCAAGAGTTTGGCCAGCAATCGTGAGAAGAGACATTCCCCGATGATTATCACATTCACACCTTTTGGCATTTGTGCTTATAAAGGTGAACTATTGAAGCATCTTTAAAATTCTCTGGAAGTATTCCATTATTGCATACGGATGAAAGAAATTCACTAAGCCTTTGAATCAATACTTCACTCCCACAGCTTTTAATCTTTCATCTCCTGAGAATGTTCTATTCCAAAGTTGTTTTATTAACTTCATATCTTCGAAATCAGTGAGGTCAGCTACCAAAGAGTCTATAAAGAGTCTGTACGGGGAGCTGTTAATTTCTACGAAACGCACATTTGAGTCTCACTTCAACCCACCAGAGAAATAATCAGCCCATCGTTTAACGATGACGCTTTTATCAGTCAATAATGATAAAGAGTACTAGATTATTATGATATATCTGTCCTCCCATATGGCACATAATGCTGGACAATCTCCTCAAGGATGAAGGAGAGACAACAGAAAAGTAGTTCTACAGAAGGATGCTGAGGATACCATAGAAAGAACATTTGAGCAACAAAATATTTTGGAGAGAATGCAAAAAAAGTAGAAAGAAAAAGAAAACTTATGTTTGACAGAAAAAGAAAACTTATGTTTGACAGGAAAATACAACTTATCTTCTGGGAACCACAACGAGGAAGGAGAGCTTCGAGAAACTGACAGTCACTGTACGGATAGAGATAAAGAGAGACGGAGAGAAGAAGCGAGAGACCTACTTGATGGGCTTGAGCAGGTGGACAAGAGATAGATGTTCCATGATCGCCTACGTCCTGAAAGAAGAAGAACAGCATAAGAGAAAAAGTACTGAGCCATTTCAGACTGGATCTCTAATGTTCTAACAAATAGGTTCTGATCCATTTCAAATTGGATCACTAAGGTTCTGATAAATAGGTACCGATCCATTTCAGATAGCATCTCTATGGTTCTAACAAATTGGTACTGATCTATTGCAGATTGGATCTCTAAGGTTCTAATAAATAGGTACTGATCCATTACAGAGAGGATATCTAATATTCTAATAAATAGGTATTGATCCATTTCAGACTGAATCTCTATGGTTTTAATTAATAGGTACTATTCTTTTTCAGATTGGATCACTAAGGTTTTCATAAATAGGTACCGATTCGTTTCACAGTGGATCTGTAAGGTTCTAACAAATAGGTTCTACTTCGTTTTAGATTGGATCACTAAGATCCTAATAAATAGTTATTGATTCATTTCAGATAGGACCTCTAAGGTTCTAACAAACAAGTATTGACCCATTTCACATCGGATCACTATGGTCTTAATAAATAGGTACTGGTCCTTTTCGGATGAGATCACTAAGGTTGTAATAAATAGGTACTGAGCCATTTCAAACTGGATCTAAAAAAATTAATAAATAAGAACTGATCCAGTACAGATTGGATCACAGTTTCTAATTAATAGACAATCATCTATTTCTGATTGCATGTCTAATCTTTTAATAAATAAATTACGGTTCCATTTCAGATTGGTTCTCCAAGATTCTAATATATTATTACTGGTCCGCTTCAGATTGGTTCTCTATGATTATAATAAATTGTTACTGGTACATTTCAGATTGTTTCTCTAAGATTCTAATAAATAGTTACTGGTTTAATACAGATTGGTTCTCTAAGATTCTAATATATTGTTACTGGTCCGGTTCAGATTGGTTCTCTAAGATTCTAATAAATAGTTACTGGTTTAATTCAGATTGGTTCTCTAAGATTCTAATATATTGTTACTGGTCCGCTTCAGATTGGTTCTCTAAGATGATAATAAATTGTTACTGGTCCATTTCAGATTGATTCTCTAAGATTCTAATAAATAGTTACTGGTTTAATTCAGATTGGTTCTCTAAGATTCTAATATATTGTTACTGGTCCGCTTCAGATTGGTTCTCTAAGATTATAATAAATTGTTACTGGTTCATTTCAGATTGGTCCTCTAAGATTCTAATAAATAGTTACTGGTTTAATTCATATTAGTTCTCTAAGATTCTAATATATTGTTACTGGTCCGCTTCAGATTGGTTCTCTAAGAATATAATAAATTGGTACTGTTTCATTTCAGATTGGTTCTATAAGATTCTAATTAATAGTTACTGGTTTAATTCAGATTGGTTCTCTAAGATTCTAATAAATAGTTACTGGTTTAATTCAGATTGGTTCTCTAAGATTCTAATATATTGTTACTGGTCCGCTTCAGATTGGTTCTCTAAGATTATAATAAATTGTTACTGGTTAATTTCAGATTGGTTCTCTAATTTTCCAATAAATAGTTACTGGTTTAATTCAGATTGGTTCTCTAAGATTCTACTAAATTATTACTGGTCCGGTTCAGATTGGTTCTCTAAGATTCTAATAAATAGTTACTGGTTTAATTCAGATTGGTTCTCTAAGATTCTAATATATTGTAACTGGTCCGCTTCAGATTGGTTCTCTAAGATGACAATAAATTGTTACTGGTCCATTTCAGATTGATTCTCTAAGATTCTAATAAATAGTTACTGGTTTAATTCAGATTGGTTCTCTAAGATTCTAATATATTGTTACTGGTCCGCTTCAGATTGGTTCTCTAAGATTATAATAAATTGATACTGGTTCATTTCGGATTGGTCCTCTAAGATTCTAATAAATAGTTACTGGTTTAATTCATATTAGTTCTCTAAGATTCTAATATATTGTTACTGGTCCGCTTCAGATGGTTCTCTAAGAATATAATAAATTGGTACTGTTTCATTTCAGATTGGTTCTATAAGATTCTAATTAATAGTTAGTGGTTTAATTCAGATTGGTTCTCTAAGATTCTAATATATTGTTACTGGTTTAATTCAGATTGGTTCTCTAAGATTATAATAAATTGTTACTGGTTCATTTCAGATTGGTTTTCTAAGATTCTAATAAATAGTTACTGGTTTAATTCAGATTGGTTCTCTAAGATTCTAATATATTGTAACTGGTCCGCTTCAGATTGGTTCTCTATGATTATAATAAATTGTTACTGGTCCATTTCAGATTGTTTCTCTAAGATTCTAAGAAATAGTTACTGGTTTAATTCAGATTGGTTCTCTAAGATTCTAATAGATTGTTACTGGTCCGCTTCACATTGGTCCTCTAAGATTATAATAAATTGTTACTGGTCTATTTCAGATTGTTTCTATAAGATTCTAATAAATAGTTACTGGTTTAGTTCAGATTGGTTCTCTAAGATTCTAATTTATTGTTACTGGTCCGCTTCAGATTGCTTCTCTAAGATTATAATAAATTGTTACTGGTTCATTTCAGATTGGTTCTCTAAGATTCTAATCAATAGTTACTGGTTTAATTCAGTTTGGTTCTCTAAGATTCTAATATATTGTTACTGGTCCGGTTCAGATTGGTTCTCTAAGATTCTAATAAATTGTTACTGGTCCGCTTCAGATTGGTTCTCTAAGATTATAATAAATTGTTACTGGTTCATTTCAGATTGGTTCTCTAAGATTCTAATCAATAGTTACTGGTTTAGTTCAGATTGGTTCTCTAAGATTCTAATATATTGTTACTGGTCCGCTTCAGATTGGTTCTCTAAATTATAATAAATTGTTACTGGTTAATTTCAGATTGTTTCTCTAAGATTCTAATAAATAGTTACTGGTTTAATACAGATTGGTTCTCTAAGATTCTAATATATTGTTACTGGTCCGGTTCAGATTGGTTCTCTAAGATTCTAATAAATAGTTACTGGTTTAATTCAGATTGGTTCTCTAAGATTCTAATATATTGTTACTGGTCCGCTTCAGATTGGTTCTCTATGATGATAATAAATTGTTACTGGTCCATTTCAGATTGATTCTCTAAGATTCTAATAAATAGTTACTGGCTTAATTCAGATTGGTTCTCTAAGATTCTAATATATTGTTACTGGTCCGCTTCAGATTGGTTCTCTAAGATTATAATAAATTGTTACTGGTTCATTTCAGATTGGTCCTCTAAGATTCTAATAAATAGTTACTGGTTTAATTCATATTAGTTCTCTAAGATTCTAATATATTGTTACTGGTCCGCTTGAGATTGGTTCTCTAAGAATATAATAAATTGGTACTGTTTCATTTCAGATTGGTTCTATAAGATTCCAATTAATAGTTACTGGTTTAATTCAGATTGGTTCTCTAAGATTCTAATAAATAGTTACTGGTTTAATTCAGATTGGTTCTCTAAGATTCTAATATATTGTTACTGGTCCGCTTCAGATTGGTTCTCTAAGATTCTAATAAATAGTTACTGGTTTAATTCAGATTGGTTCTCGAAGATTCTAATATATTGTGACTGGTCCGCTTCAGATTGGTTCTCTAAGATTATAATAAATTGTTACTGGTTCATTTCAGATTGATTCTCTAAGATTCTAATAAATAATTAACTGGTTTAATACAGATTGGTTGGCTAAGATTCTAATATATTATTACTGGTCCGCTTCAGATTGTTTCTCTATGATTATAATAAATTGTTACTGGTCCATTTCAGATTGTTTCTCTAAGATTCTAATAAATAGTTACTGGTTTAATACAGATTGGTTCTCTAAGATTCTAATATATTGTTACTGGTCTGGTTCAGATTGGTTCTCTAACATTCTAATAAATTGTTACTGGTCCATTTCAGATTGGTTCACTAAGATTCTAATAAATAGTTACTGGTTTAATTCAGATTGGTTTTCTAAGATTCTAATATATTGTTACAGGTCCGCTTCAGATTGGTTCTCTAAGATTATAATAAATTGTTACTGGTTAATTTCAGATTGGTTCTTTAAGATTCTAATAAATAGTTACGGTTTAATTCAGATTGGTTCTCTAAGATTCTACTAAATTGTTACTGGTCCGGTTCAGATTGGTTCTATAAGATTCCAATTAATAGTTACTGGTTTAATTCAGATTGGTTCTCTAAGATTCTAATAAATAGTTACTGGTTTAATTCAGATTGGTTCTCTAAGATTCTAATATATTGTTACTGGTCCGCTTCAGATTGGTTCTCTAAGATTCTAATAAATAGTTACTGGTTTAATTCAGATTGGTTCTCGAAGATTCTAATATATTGTGACTGGTCCGCTTCAGATTGGTTCTCTAAGATTATAATAAATTGTTACTGGTTCATTTCAGATTGATTCTCTAAGATTCTAATAAATAATTACTGGTTTAATACAGATTGGTTGGCTAAGATTCTAATATATTATTACTGGTCCGCTTCAGATTGTTTCTCTATGATTATAATAAATTGTTACTGGTCCATTTCAGATTGTTTCTCTAAGATTCTAATAAATAGTTACTGGTTTAATACAGATTGGTTCTCTAAGATTCTAATATATTGTTACTGGTCTGGTTCAGATTGGTTCTCTAACATTCTAATAAATTGTTACTGGTCCATTTCAGATTGGTTCACTAAGATTCTAATAAATAGTTACTGGTTTAATTCAGATTGGTTTTCTAAGATTCTAATATATTGTTACAGGTCCGCTTCAGATTGGTTCTCTAAGATTATAATAAATTGTTACTGGTTAATTTCAGATTGGTTCTTTAAGATTCTAATAAATAGTTACCGGTTTAATTCAGATTGGTTCTCTAAGATTCTACTAAATTGTTACTGGTCCGGTTCAGATTGGTTCTCTAATATTCTACTAAATAGTTACTGGTTTAATTCAGATTGGTTCTCTAAGATTCTAATATATTGTAACTGGTCCGCTTCAGATTGGTTCTCTAAGATGATAATAAATTGTTACTGGTCCATTTCAGATTTATTCTCTAAGATTCTAATAAATAGTTACTGGTTTAATTCAGATTGGTTCTCTAAGATTCTAATATATTGTTACTGGTCCGCTTCAGATTGGTTCTCTAAGATTATAATAAATTGTTACTGGTTCATTTAAAGATTGGTCCTCTAAGATTCTAATAAATATTTACTGGTTTAATTCATATTTGTTCTCTAAGATTCTAATATATTGTTACTGGTCCGCTTCAAATGGTTCTCTAAGAATATAATAAATTTGTACTGTTTCATTTCAGATTGGTTCTATAAGATTCTAATTAATAGTTACTGGTTTAATTCAGATTGGTTCTCTAAGTTTCTAATATATTGTTACTGGTTTAATTCAGATTGGTTCTCTAAGATTATAATAAATTGTTACTGGTTCATTTCAGATTGGTTCTCTAAGATTCTAATAAATAGTTACTGGTTTAATTCAGATTGGTTCTTCTGGGTTGACTCTAATATATTGTAACTGGTCTGCTTCAGATTGGTTCTCTAAGATGATAATAAATTGTTACTGGTCCATTTCAGATTGTTTCTCTAAGATTCTAAAAAATAGTTACTGGTTTAATTCAGATTGGTTCTCTAAGATTCTAATAGATTGTTATCAGTCCGCTTCACATTGGTCCTCTAAGATTATAATAAATTGTTACTGGTTCATTTCAGATTGGTTCTCTAGATTCAGGGTTGTAACAGTTACTGTTTTAATTCAGATTGGTTCTCTAAGATTCTTATATATTGTTACTGGTCCGCTTCAGATTGGCTTCTATGATTATAATAATTTGTTACTGGTCCATTTCAGATTGGTTCTCTAAGATTCTAATAAATAGTTACTGGTTTAATACAGATTGGTTCTCTAAGATTCTAATATATTGTTACTGGTCCGCTTCAGAGATAGGTTCTCTAAGATTGTAATACATTGTTACTGGTCCATTTCAGATTGTTTCTCTAAGATTCTAATAAATAGTTACTGGTTTAATTCAGATTCGTTCTCTAAGATTCTAATATATTGTTACTGGTCCGCTTCAGATTGGTTCTCTAAGATTATAATAAATTGTTACTGGTCCATTTCAGATTGTTTCTATAAGATTCTAATAAATAGTTACCGGTTTAATTCAGATTGGTTCTCTAAGATTCTACTAAATTCGTTACTGGTCCGGTTCAGATTGGGTTCTCTAAGATTCTAATAAATAGTTACTGGTTTAATTCAGATTGGTTCGTTCTAATAATATATTGTAACTGGTCCGCTTCAGATTGGTTCTCTAAGATGATAATAAATTGTTACTTTGTCCATTTCAGATTTATTCTCTAAGATTCTAATAAATAGTTACTGGTTTAATTCAGATTGGTTCTCTAAGATTCTAATATATTGTTACTGGTCCGCTCTACTGGTTCTCTAAGATTATAATAAATTGTTACTGGTTCATTTAAAGATTGGTCCTCTAAGATTCTAATAAATAGTTACTGGTTTAATTCATATTAGTTCTCTAAGATTCTAATATATTGTTACTGGTCCGCTTCAGATGGTTCTCTAAGAATATAATAAATTTGTACTGTTTCATTTCAGATTGGTTCTATAAGATTCTAATTATTGTTACTGGTTTAATTCAGATTGGTTCTCTAAGTTTCTAATATATTGTTACTGGTTTAATTCAGATTGTCTTCTAAGATTATAATAAATTGTTACTGGTTCATTTCAGATTGGTTCTCTAAGATTCTAATAAATAGTTACTGGTTTAATTCAGATTGGTTCTCTAAAACTCTAATATATTGTAACTGGTCTGCTTCAGATTGGTTCTCTAAGATGATAATAAATTGTTACTGGTCCATTTCAGATTGTTTCTCTAAGACTTAAGAAATAGTTACTGGTTTAATTCAGATTGGTTCTCTAAGATTCTAATAGATTGTTACTGTCCGCTTCACATTGGTCCTCTAAGATTATAATAAATTGTTACTGGTTCATTTCAGATTGGTTCTCTAGGATTCTAATAAATAGTTACTGTTTTAATTCAGGATTGGTTCTCTAAGATTCTTATATATTGTTACTGGTCCGCTTCAGATTGGCTCTCTATGATTATAATAATTTGTTACTGGTCCATTTCAGATTGGTTCTCTAAGATTCTAATAAATAGTTACTGGTTTAATTCAGATTGGTTCACTAAGATTCAAATATATTGTTACTGGTCCGCTTTAGTTTGGTTATCTAAGATTATAATGAATTGGTACTGGTTCATTTCCAGATTGATCTTCTAAGATCGACAAATAGTTACTGGTTCAATTCAGATTGGTTCTCTAAGATTCTAATATATTGTTATTGTCCGCTTCAGATTGCTTCCTCTAAGATTATAATAAATTGTTACTATTCATTTCAGATTGGTTCTCTAAGATTCTAATCAATAGTTACTGGTTTAATTCAGTTTGGTTCTCTAAGATTCTAATATATTGTTACTGGTCCGCTTCAGATAGGTTCTCTAAGATTGTAATACATTGTTACTGGTCCATTTCAGATTGTTTCTCTAAGATTCTAATAAATAGTTACTGGTTTAATTCAGATTGGTTCTCTAAGATTCTAATATATTGTTACTGGTCCGCTTCAGATTGGTTCTCTAAGATTATAATAAATTGTTACTGGTCCATTTCAGATTGTTTCTATAAGATTCTAATAAATAGTTACTGGTTTAATACAGATTGGTTCTCTAAGATTCTAAAATATTGTTACTGGTCTGCTTCAGATTGGTTCTCTAAGATTATAATAAATTGTTACTGGTCCATTTCAGATTGTTTCTCTAAGATTCTAAGAAATAGTTACTGGTTTAATTCAGATTGGTTCTCTAAGATTCTAATAGATTGTTACTGGTCCGCTTCACATTGGTCCTCTAAGATTATAATAAATTGTTACTGGTTCATTTCAGATTGGTTCTCTAGGATTCTAATAAATAGTTACTGTTTTAATTCAGATTGGTTCTCTAAGATTCTTATATATTGTTACTGGTCCGCTTCAGATTGGCTCTCTATGATTATAATAATTTGTTACTGGTCCATTTCAGATTGGTTCTCTAAGATTCTAAGAAATAGTTACTGGTTTAATTCAGATTGGTTCTCTAAGATTCAAATATATTGTTACTGGTCCGCTTTAGTTTGGTTATCTAAGATTATAATGAATTGGTACTGGTTCATTTCAGATTGGTTCTCTAAGATTCTAATAAATAGTTACTGGTTCAATTCAGATTGGTTCTCTAAGATTCTAATATATTGTTATGGTCCGCTTCAGATTGCTTCTCTAAGATTATAATAAATTGTTACTGGTTCATTTCAGATTGGTTCTCTAAGATTCTAATCAATAGTTACTGGTTTAATTCAGTTTGGTTCTCTAAGATTCTAATATATTGTTACTGGTCCGCTTCAGATAGGTTCTCTAAGATTGTAATACATTGTTACTGGTCCATTTCAGATTGTTTCTCTAAGATTCTAATAAATAGTTACTGGTTTAATTCAGATTGGTTCTCTAAGATTCTAATATATTGTTACTGGTCCGCTTCAGATTGGTTCTCTAAGATTATAATAAATTGTTACTGGTCCATTTCAGATTGTTTCTATAAGATTCTAATAAATAGTTACTGGTTTAATACAGATTGGTTCTCTAAGATTCTAAAATATTGTTACTGGTCTGCTTCAGATTGGTTCTCTAAGATTATAATAAATTGTTACTGGTCCATTTCAGATTGTTTCTCTAAGATTCTAAGAAATAGTTACTGGTTTAATTCAGATTGGTTCTCTAAGATTCTAATAGATTGTTACTGGTCCGCTTCACATTGGTCCTCTAAGATTATAATAAATTGTTACTGGTTCATTTCAGATTGGTTCTCTAGGATTCTAATAAATAGTTACTGTTTTAATTCAGATTGGTTCTCTAAGATTCTTATATATTGTTACTGGTCCGCTTCAGATTGGCTCTCTATGATTATAATAATTTGTTACTGGTCCATTTCAGATTGGTTCTCTAAGATTCTAATAAATAGTTACTGGTTTAATTCAGATTGGTTCACTAAGATTCAAATATATTGTTACTGGTCCGCTTTAGTTTGGTTATCTAAGATTATAATGAATTGGTACTGGTTCATTTCAGATTGGTTCTCTAAGATTCTAATAAATAGTTACTGGTTCAATTCAGATTGGTTCTCTAAGATTCTAATATATTGTTATGGTCCGCTTCAGATTGCTTCTCTAAGATTATAATAAATTGTTACTGGTTCATTTCAGATTGGTTCTCTAAGATTCTAATCAATAGTTACTGGTTTAATTCAGTTTGGTTCTCTAAGATTCTAATATATTGTTACTGGTCCGCTTCAGATAGGTTCTCTAAGATTGTAATACATTGTTACTGGTCCATTTCAGATTGTTTCTCTAAGATTCTAATAAATAGTTACTGGTTTAATTCAGATTGGTTCTCTAAGATTCTAATATATTGTTACTGGTCCGCTTCAGATTGGTTCTCTAAGATTATAATAAATTGTTACTGGTCCATTTCAGATTGTTTCTATAAGATTCTAATAAATAGTTACTGGTTTAATACAGATTGGTTCTCTAAGATTCTAAAATATTGTTACTGGTCTGCTTCAGATTGGTTCTCTAAGATTATAATAAATTGTTACTGGTCCATTTCAGATTGTTTCTATAAGATTCTAATAAATAGTTACTGGTTTAGTTCAGATTGGTTCTCTAAGATTCTAATTTATTGTTACTGGTCCGCTGCAGATTGCTTCTCTAAGATTATAATAAATTGTTACTGGTTCATTTCAGATTGGTTCTCTAAGATTCTAATCGATAGTTACTGGTTTAATTCAGTTTGGTTCTCTAAGATTCTAATATATTGTTACTGGTCCGCTTCAGATTGGTTCTCTATGATTATAATAAATTGTTACTGGTCCATTTCAGATTGTTTCTCTAAGATTCTAATAAATAGTTACTGGTTTAATTCAGATTGGTTCTCTAAGATTCTAATATATTGTTACTGGTCTGGTTCAGATTAGTTCTCTAAGTTTCTAATAAATTGTTACTGGTTCATTTTAGTTTGGTTCTCTAAGATTCTAATAAATAGTTACTGGTTTAATTCAGATTGCTTCTCTAATATTCTAATAAATAGTTACTGGTTTAATTCAGATTGGTTCTCTAAGATTCTAATATATTGTTACTGGTCTGGTTCAGATTTGTTCTCTAAGGTTATAATAAATTGTTACTAGTTCATTTCAGATTGGTTCTCTAAGATTCTAATAAATAATTTCTGGTTCATTTCTAATTGGTTCTGTAACATTCTACTAAATTGTTACTGGTCCATTTCATACGGCTTTCTAAGTTACTAATAAAAGAAATTTGTATCGGATTTGTCTGCGGTATCTTGTAAATATTTTGTTTAATTATGCTTAACAGAGTTGAGTCTTGGGATTTAGTGCTTTTTTAAAGAATTTAAGAAATACTTTATTTCATTTTTTTTTATTTCCTGTCTGTTGTTGACAAGTGCAATGACGTCAGGTCATTTTCCTGAAAGCAACCCTGATTCTTTCTCTGACTATAACAGGCAAAACTTATAACAGATTTATAAACGTCTTCTTTTTCTGTGTGCCGTGCCACATAAGGATGTGGTCGATCACATCTCTCCACAACTTAATATCTCTTGAAGCTCCTTTTTTTATAATCATTTCACTCCAAGCAAGGCAGTTTTACTGCCACTGGTACACAGGGGGTTACATAAGAGAAGAGTGATGAAAAAGAGGAAAAAATTGTAGGGGGTGTCAGGGAATCGGTAAAAGAAGGATGGGAAAACTAGTGTGAAGAGAGTTGCTGAAAAAAGAGTTGACAGAGAAAGGATCATGAGAGAGAGGATGCAGGTTAGTGAGATAGGAGATGACTATTGACTTTACATTTAAATTCTTGGAAATTGTAGCTGTCAGAGAAGCAAGTATACGGAAGGGAATTCCACAAGCGGGAATTGCGAGAAAGGAAGCTGTTAGAGTAGAAGTTGCGGTAACATTTTATTGGTTCCAATTTAAAAGGGTGGGACCTAGTTGCTAGCCTAATAACGAGTAAATTCATCCAAAGTGAGTACCAGGGAGTTAAGCTAGTAGAATCCTTGGTACTTGGTAAGGTAAATTCTACAGGAGATTAAATCCAAAGAGAACTCAATATTAAAATTTAACAGGGTATTATAATCAAGAACAAAAGTTGGATGTTTTTATAAACCCAAAGGTAATATGATATTTTGCGGTTCTCTTATCGACCACTCGTCAGACCAAATTCATACAACAATGAATGGGTCAAATTTATCCAGAAAAACTTATGCAAAAAAAGAAGGAAAAAAAAGAAAAAAAAGAGAAAGAAAGGAGTAAAATAGAGTGATAAATCTTAGCGTTACGCAGCGGCCTTGGTCTAGATTTACAAAAAACAGTCGTTAAGGAAATCAGTGAATCTTTACTTGGTTTCTAGTTGTCTATTTTTAGATGCACGACATTCAAAATTAAAAATTAGGGATAGAATTTTTGCTAGAATAATTAATTGTTATTTTTTCTCACTAATTATAATCGTACTAATAAGTGTATTATATTATTATATAAAACATATTGGTAGTAAAAGTAACATGATAATACAGAAAATAATATTTAGAAACCTTAAAGTAATAATAGTAATAAAAATAATAAATAAATAAATAATATATAAAAAAAATAATCGATAAGAAAGCCGCGAAATATCATATGTATAAAAATATCCAACATTTGTTCTGGATTATATATATATATATATATATATATATATATATATACATATATATATATGTGTGTGTGTGTGTGTGTGTGTGTGTGTGTGTGTGTGTGTGTGTGTGTGTGTGTGTGTATAGAGAGATAGCAAGATACGGGAGAGACATGAATAGAAAGAAAGGAGAGAAGAGGAGAATGAAAGAAAAAATAGTGAAGAAAAATAAAGATATTATATATATATATATATATATATATATATATATTATTTATCATTATTTATATATATATATATATATATATATATATATATATATATATATATTTATACTTTAATCCAAGCGGAAAAAGCGGGAAGGTAAATTCCAAAACCCGATCCTAATTAATATTAACTATTAAATTTTAATATTAAAATATGATACAGGAGGAGAGCACCGTGTAATAAAAATTACAGAGCAAATATAAATTAGATAAAATTTTTTCAAAGATGTTGAATGCTATTCCTCCTTCATTTTCCAGAATCTCCGTGATAGTGCCGTCTGGAATCTTTGGTTTGGGTTCGAAAACGAGTACCTGTGGTTGTAAAGTCTCTGAAAGGGCCCGCGGACATACCAATATAAGTCCGGTAATTGTCTTTGTTGTTAGATGGAGAAATACGGGCTTCATAAATTACTTAGGTGGATTTACATTTGCCCTCCAACGGGCAGGTATCCACAGAGTTACAATTGCATTTATCTACATTTCCGGATTTGGAGTCGGTATTATTTAAGTTCATTAAAATATGTCTATTATGGGATTTAATAATATCGTCTATATTTGAGGTGCAAGAGTAACTGATTTTTAGAGTGTATTTATTGAAAAAAATTTATTAAGGGATTATTATTATTAAAATGTTTATCGACTAATTTGAGAAAATACTTACCAATATTGATATTAGTTAGTTTACAATAAGGAGGGTTAAACCAAATTATGTTCCTTTTTCTACATTTTCTTGTGTTTTTAGTTTTTGATGATTCTGGGTCTATAGTAGGCTTAATATACGTTAACTTGTTAATGAAACCGCTTTTCTGAAGGGGCTTATCGTAAATTTCTTTATTTGCGTTGAAAGTTTTTATATTAGATGATAATTGGTTAACTCTATTATTTACTAAATTGGGTATTTGTCTTATAATATTTTAGGGTGGTTGGATAAAATATTAATATAGGTGGGAGAACTGTTTTCTTTGAGAAAGGGTTGGTAGGATCCATCATTTAAGTTAAGGGTGATATCTAGATAGTTTACAATTTTGAGATTGGAAATAACCTCAACCTTAAAACCTAGAAAAGCTAGGGCTCTGATAATTTTCTTATGTATTCTATTTGTATAAGGCCCATTGGAATTGGGGATACATATCAGTCCATCATCCCGATATAGGCCTATTAGTTTAGGATCTAAAAATCTACTTAAAATATCTAAAATATATATACCTATTAGATCTGCTACCTGCGCTGAATCATACGCTCCCACAGGGACATCAAAACTATCTTTAGGCCCTTTCGTCCAAGTGGAATTATCAAAGCCCTTCTAGCCCTTAATATAATCTTATAGTCTCTATCCGAAATATTAACGTAATTTCTAGCAAAGTTTAAGCAATCTACAAGAAGTTCTTTAGATATAGAAGAATAGAAACCCACAATATCAAATTTAAGGAAAGTGAATTTAGATTTGTTATTGATATTATCAAACCATTTTATGGTATCCAAAGAACTTTTCCAAAGATTCGGTTGTAAATTTGATTGTAACTTCTCTATCAGGTTTTTCAGAATTTCCCTAGAAATTATGCCTAATTCACTTTTAGTAGGATTAATCAGTCAAGTTTGTAATTTATTTTGGATGTTTGGTTTTTGGTCCTTAAATAAAACGTAAGCTTCTTTGGTAGAAACTTTACCAATTCTATCACTAATATTTAATTCATTAGCAAATTTAGCCGTATCTGAGTTAATTTCCGATAAAATTTGGTTTTTTCTGTCTACTCTGTAATGACTAGTTATATTATTTTTAAGGATATTTAAGTAATTGGAAGTATCACATTTATAAATTTTATTCGATTTGTCAGATTTTATCCACAGGTCCTTAGAGTTTTTTAAGGTACTAATGTCCGACTTTAATAAATCCTGGAAATCATTTGAAGCCCCTCAAAATTTGATTTTGGGAATCAAGTTGAAAAGGTCCTTCTCAAAAGAAGAAGAAATAAAAAAATAAAAGGTCTTTTTTAAATACTTCAACGTTTTTTGGAAGTTTGGTTTATTTGAATCTATCTAGCGTCTGTAATAAGAATTTTTTTTCTTTCTCTTCTTTTTTCCCTCCCTTCCTTTATCTATTTTACCTCCCACCTCCTTTCCGTTTTGTTTAACCTAATATCAATTCAACACGCCGTCTGTTCAGTTTACTTTACAGTACCCTTCCCCTTTTTGTGAACCCATACGATACCATTTTCCCCTTTTTTTATTTTTTATTTTTTTACAATTCTATCTATGAGTTGAAAAGAGAAAATAGACATAATTTACTTCAAATTATCTCCAGTTTCGGGATAGCATTTGTTGCTGAGGTGATGTGTTATCCTCATCGGGGATTTCATGTTGAAATGTGCATTCAACATCATTGAAAAAATTTAATTTAATATATATATATATAATTTTGAGAAACTTATCACTTACCTGAGCGGTGTTGTTTCATTCATGCCAAATTCGAAGTTCCGTGTGGGTAATATTGCAATATCTTCACTAGACTCTTCAAGGTCATTTGACTTTACTCTGTAGATAAAATAAAAATAAAAGTAAAAGTTTATTCAACATAATCGTCATTAGCTTAAAACACGTTTACCAGGTTACCTTGGAATCTCTTGCAACTCTCTGGACTGTTTTCTTGTTTCAGTTAGTAAATGCTGCAATAATCATTGCCTTAAGTTCATCTTTGGAATTACAAGAAGTTTTGTTGGTCTCTCACTCAACTGCACCTCTCACATAATCATAGGATTGCAGTCTGGGGTGTTCAGTCGCCAGATGTAAAGTGTGATGTGGTCACAGAAATTGTCTGACTGCCGTGACTGTGTTCTGCTTCTGGGGAATATTGCAGAGTCCTGTTGTCAGATATAAAACCTTCAAATAGCCACTCTCTTAACCCAGGGCAGCACTACCTTCTCAAATCAATTGGTGCAGGTCTCTGTGTTGAGTCTAAGGCTACTTGGATAACTCCAAACACCTTCGTAATTAGACTCATATAACTCTTTCCGAATCCTCTTCATTATCTTCAGATTAACGCCAAAACAATCTGAAGTGTTAGTATTGAAGCTTCCGGCGCGAACATCAAGCAGTACAGCACTGTTTCCAAATTTTTGGCAGAGTGAATTGCGATATAGTGCCTTTTTTTGCCCAAATTACCTTACTATTGACAAAACCAAATTCAAAGAACGCCCATGTGCGAAATTAATATAAATTTTAACAATCTTATTGGATGTGCATTGTGGTGCAGTGGATATTGACTCGAAACGACAAATAGTGGAGCCGAGTTCGAATTCCAGTTGAATTCCTTGCATTCACTTGCGCACAAATACACTTGGGAAAGGTAGTAATCTGTCTCCTCCCTCTAGTTATGGGTTAAATAATAAGACATATTGAGTTCAATAGCCTTGTTCTGTAATCAGTCTACCGCGCAAAGCAATTGCAACCTACTGTGGAATAATGTTCTGCCAAGTAAGTCATGTCTCTTTCGAGACATGATCACCCAAAGCGTGTATCCGTATGGCACTTAACTGACTGACCAAATATATATATATATATATATATATATATATATATATATATATAAAGTAATATGCAAAAGTATTAGGACATTTACTATTTTATATTTTGAGACATTTTGATAAAAAATAAACAATTTAAATAAAGTGATTTTATTTCTTTTACTCAACAAATGCCTTAACAAGAAAAATACTTGTTACAAAATAAATTTAATATTTAGCATAATAGCCTTTTGATTTGATCATAGCCTTCATTCTGTCAGACATTGACATCACAAGCTTCTTCAATGTATCTAATGGTATCTCCTGCCAAGCAGCTTGTATTTGTTTCCAATGTGTGTCTTGCAAAGTAACATTAGATTTATCAATTTTGTATCCAAAATATCCCATAGATGTTCAATAGAGTAGTTTCAAAATGACTTGTTTAAGAGAAAATAGGAAAAATTAAATATAACTTCTTTTTAATATATTTCTTTTGCACCTAGTTTTAAATAATCAATATTTATTAGCAATTTACTTGGCTTTTCAACATGTATTTGAATTTCAGTGAGTTTTTTTAGGAAACTCACCCCTGTTCTAATACTACGGGTAGTCTGCGACAGAGAGAGGAAAATAGAGTGAGAGAAAAAGAAAGAAAGAGAAAGATCATCACAATAGTAGATAGAGATGGATAAAAAGAGAATAATAACAATTATGAATAAAACAGACGAGAAATATGGATAGATATGAATATAATCGTATAGATAGAGAAAACGAGAGGGAGATGAGAAAGAAAACAGCAAGAGAGAGAGAGAGAGAGATAAAGAGAGAGAGAGAGAGAGTTATTGTATTCGAGTAAAAAGTAGCCATATTTATCTCACACTTTTTTTGTGACAGTACTTATCAATCTAATAAAAACATTAAGAAAACGAAGACGATAATCCAGAAAATAGTGAGAGGATTATAACTTTTTCGTCGCAGAATTTCAGACAAAGAGAGCTATTGAAATCTACCTGACGCAAATCCAAAATCTCGACACCAAAAGGCACTCGCATTGCCATAGAGAGTACAAATATGGCTAAATAATAATCTTTTCTTTCACTGTCACGAGTCGAGAGCCATTTAGTACCACACAAATGCATTGAACTGAATCTTTACACCCGGCTTTATGGACCAGAGCAACATTGTGATATTGTGATTCATATTCACATATTCATTTCTACGGTGTCACTTTTCAAAGTTGCCGGAGGCTAAGGAACAGTCCAAATGCATTTGTAAATTTATAATGCAGGGATAGAGAAATATATGTCATACGATAATACTTTGCAGGGCTTTTATAAAAATGTATATTTGAATATTATCCCACGGAACTATTGTTAGATTCAATGTAATAATAATAATAATAATAATAATAATAATAATAATAATAATAATAATAATAATAATTGTTGTTGTTAAGGAAGCAGATGTTACAATTCTCTGAGATGTCTCTATCTATACGTATCGAACAATGTTACAGAAAATTTCAAAGATTAACGAAATGGTTAAACAACCGACATATTGATATTATTTGTTTAAACATTATTTTTAATCGATACTCGTATTTGAGTAGATAATCTGTTTTTAATCAAACAGTATATTTGTTTCTACCGGTCTGATTATTTACGATAGATTTTTGTTACCAAAATATGTGTCATTCGGCAGGATTCGAACCTGCGACATCGCGACATCCATCCATCCATCTATCCATCCATCCATCCATCTATCTATCTATCTATCTATCTATCTATCTATCTATCTGAAAGTCCCGAAACAACCGACATATTGAAATTATTTGTTTAAACATTTACTTGTACTGTTCATTGTTTAAACATTTACTTGTACTGTTCATTATGAAATTATTTGTTTACACATTATTTTTAATCGATACTCGTATTTGAGTAGATAATCTGTTTTTAATCAAACATTATATTTGTTTCTACCGGCCTGGTTATTTACGATGACTGTTTGTTTTTATTAAAAACAGATTATCTACTGAAATACGATTATCGATTAAAAATAATGTTTAAACAAATCATTTCAATATGTCGGTTGTGTAACCATTTCATTAATCTTTAGGATTTTCCGTAACATTGTCTGTTTACACTTGTTGACATTACGATACATTTCAGGGCGGAGATGGTTATTTGCATAGAATCAAAAATTATGTTATATAGTCTTGATTTGACTTCATTTGGACTGGTATCATTCATGGACGCGTGGTCTAAAACGCACCAGATCAATTAGTGGGTTCCCCTATATTGATAGGGGTCGTAGGTTCGAATCCTGCCAAATGACACATTTTCGTAACAAAAATTCATCATAAATAATCAGGCCGGTCGAAACAAATATACTGTTTGATTAAAAACAGATTATCTACTCAAATACGAGTATCGATTAAAAATAATGTGTAAACAAATAATTTCATAATGAACAGTACAAATAAATTGTTCATACATTGTTATCAAAGAGAGAAAAGGAAAAAAAAGTTTGCACATTGACAGAAATCATGTTCAAATTCTGTTCTGGTCCGTTGCGTTCATTTTCGCACTAATATATCAGCTATGGGTTAAATGTTAGAAAGGAACAATAGAAATCTGAGAAAGAAGGTGCGATGACAGATACATAGGTGAAGAGAAAGGGAAGTTTATACAGGGGAGGGGAAAGAGCTAGAGGCCAGTGGTTAGTAGATGAGTATTGACTTTGCATTTAAATTTCTGGAGGTTGTAGCCGTCAGGAAAGCAAGAATACGGGAGAGAGTTCCACAGGCGGGAAGTGCGAGAGAAGAAGCTGCAGGAGTAGAATTGTCGTCTGCATTTGGCTAACCTGACTGTGAATGGGTGGGACCCAGTTGCCAGTCTGGTTGCACGAGTAAACACCTGTTGAGGAGGCATCAGTGACTTAAGTTCGTCTGAGCAGAAGCCATGAAAGTATTTATAGAACAGACAAAGGGAGGCCACATTTCGACGATGGGGAAGTGGCTGCAGTCGAGCCGCCAGATCAGTACCTATCACATTACAGACTCTCCTTTGGAGCCTGTCAAGAACACTGAGGAGAACGGCAGCTGCTATATTAATGTTAAATGTCGTTTCATATTCTTATCAGTTAAGAATAAGAACTCGGATAGCCGAGTTCAAATTCGTGTTGCATTCGCTGCATTCAGTTACACGAAAATAACCTTGAGAAAAGTATGAATTCATATCTTCTTCCTCCAGCTATAGGTTAAATAGCAAGATAGATTTAGTTCTATAACATTGGTTGGCAACCTGTCTACCGAAGAAAGAAATGACAACTTACCGCGAAAGGACATTCTCCTTAGTCACTAATGAATTGAAAGAGATAAGATCGACCAAGCGAGTGTCACGTATTGCACTAACTGATTCTATTAAGACATTCGTCATATTTCATTATTGCACATAATATCTAAAGTGTAGAGCAGATAATTACATGCGTGTTCATGCCTATAAATATTTATCAGCCTTATTTAGTTGGATTGATAAAAAAAATAATATCTCTTCTTGTAGCTATGACAAACAGTTTGTAAAATGATATCATCAAAGCACCAGTGCATTAGCGAAAATCGTAGAATACTTCTTGTTTCACGATAAAGGATCGTCTTAAGGAAGTTTGAAAATCATAGTATTAAATTAAGCAAAACGTTCAACGATATGAAACAACCTGTTAGTCAGGAATTAAAAGCTTTTCATTGTTCACCGGATATTTTCAAATGATGACAAATATGTATGTTATATGGTATCGCTGGAAAGCGACGAGGAACACTTATATTCATTTTTTCTTCGCCGTTGACGCTTGTGTAGAGCAGAAGGTCAGTTGGAGAGAGTTAACGCACACGAAGAAGCCGTCGGGAGTAGGAAACCAGCGGATATCTCTTTTCTTTAGCTAAAATTCTAGACATTATATATTCTTTAAATTCCACGCCTCTTCATCCACGCATTTTGTTTTAAGGGTTGTCATTTTGTTGACTTTATCTACAGCCGAGTGTAGCTGTCAATGACATCCGCCTGTCAATCCCTTTCAAGCCGGTTGTCACTTTTTTCGATTTTGTCAACGGCCGAAAGTATTTGATTTGACTATTACATCCGTCGTTCAAGGTAATATGTTACGCTATATATTAAGTAACAGATGCAAATATTAAATAAAAGAAGCTTATAAATCGTTCTTAGAACCGAAATCAAAACTTCATCGATGAATTGTATATCGTCTATTGTTAATCACAGCATCAGAAAGAGGCTCTGTCATGTTGTCCTGTTTGAGACACACCATAAGCAGTTGTGATTCTATGACCGTAATGAGTTATCAGAATTATTCTGTCTGGTGCATCAGGAACAAACAATGAATGTTAACTTAAAAACAAATCTGTCAAATTGGGCATTAAAGAGGAAAGACTCAAATAAATATGTCGTCTGCCTGCATAAGGAAACCAGACAGAAGTTTTACCCGTTGCCATTATTTTCCGGGTGATAATTGTTGGGACGCCCGCGCCTATTCGCTATAATGGACTATTCCATTACTATGTAAAGTAATGGTGGCATCTACGTAGGAGAGTATGCCGAGCAGCCGATCGACAAGTCAGTTGTAGACTTCCGGTGACGACCCGGAAGTATCCATTGCTCATACTACGTCTTACGACGGTTGAGACGATTAACCTTTATTCTTGTATTGGATACTAATAACCTTTGTAAATACTATTTTCACGGAATACAACAATTGACCTATTCCTGTTGTTGAGTTATTTATTCTTACTCACGACATAACAATAATGCGCACATTCATACAGCTAAACTTGTAGCTGCATGGCACGAGAAACATACTATTGAAGTAGAACATCTTACTTGGCAAGCACAGTCCTCTGGTCTCAACATCATGGAACATTTATGGTTTATTTTAGAGGAACAGTTGAGCAGCTGATATCTTTCACTATCATCATTGAAAGAATTAGAGACAGTTTTAGTTAAAGAATTAATTAAAACTCCTCTGAGAGCAATTCAAACTTTGTACGAGTCGATTCCAAGCAGAATTCCTGCTGTAATTACTGCTTACAGACCAGTCAAATTGAGCATTAAAGAGGAATGACTCAAATAAATATATCGACTGCCTGCATAAGGAGACAAGGCATAATATTTACCCGCAATAGGTTGCCATTATTTCCAGCGGTAGGCTAGTTACCAACTAAGGCTATAGAACTGAATCCGTTCTGCTATTCAACCCATAGATGAAGGAGGAAGTGATGGATTACCACTTTTCCCAAGAGTAATTGTTCGTAAGTGAATGAAACTAATTTAACTGGGATTCAAACTCGGCTCTTCGATTTCCCATTCGTAGTCGATATCCATTATACCACAACGCACATCCACAGCTAAATACTTCTTCTTCTTCTTCTTCTTCTTCTTCTTCTTCTTCTTCTTCTTCTATGTGCCGTGTCCTTTCAAGACGTAGGCGATCATGGCCTTCCACGTCTTTCTATCCCTAGTGGCTCTTAGTACACGTTCTTCTCTTACCCCACCCAAACCTCGCACTGCCATCCAATTGCTCAAGCCTGTCAAGTATGTCACGCGTTGCTTTCCCCGTCTCGTTTTCCCTCTATCTGACCTGTGAATATCAGATTCTCCAAACTCTCTTTCCTCATAATATATCGTAAAAACTTTAGCTATCTTTTCCTGATGATTAGTATTAGTTTCGTTTTCGATTTCATCCTCTCCAAAACCTCATCATTGCTGATATGCTCGGTCCATAGAATCATCGGGATATTTCTGTAGAAGCACATTTCGGTTGCTTCAAGTAACTCTTTCATCTTTGTTAAGCATTCACTGGCATATTGAAAAACAGACATCACATGTCATTCCAGTACTTTGTTTCTACCGACATATTCCTGTCTGTCAGTACTCTACTCAGCTTCTGGATTGCATCTTGGCCATACCGATTCGACTTCAGATCTCAGTGTTACACTTTCAATCTTCTGTTAGAACACTTCACAGGTATTTAAATTTCTGTACTAGCTTGATATTAGTATCCTGTCTGTAGTTGGCATTTTCGGTTACTCTTTTTACTAATGAACATGCAATTAGTTTTCTTGTAGTTTATTTTTAGTCCTTTCTTTTCCTCTTTGTTTAGCTATTTCTGTAGATGGTCTTATAGTTTATTTTCCGTGTCTGCTATCAAAAATGTTATAATCAGCACGGTATTGTCGTATATTTGCTTACGGCCATATCACGTTAAATACACCGGTTCCCGTTTGATCACCGAAGTTAAGCAACGTTGATCCTGGTCAGTACTTAGATGGGTGACCGCTCGGGAATACCTGGTGCTGTAAGCGTTTATTGGTGGATGTTCGCTGTAGAGCAGTGGATATCGGCTCGGAAAGAGAAATCGGTGAGCCAAGTTCGAATTCTAGCTGGATGCCCTGCATTAACTTACTCGCTGGTACCCTTGGAAAAGGTATTAATCCGTCCCCTCCATCCAGTCATGAGTTAAATAACAGCGTAGGACTTGGGACCCTGCCCTTAAACAAATCCCAATGAGACTTTCTCCGTCGGGGAGAAACCGGCTCAACCTGACCAGGGTGAATGCGGCTTACATACATACATTGTCTTATATTGTTCAGATTGTGGCCGCCCATGAATTCTGGCATGACTACTAGGACTCTCAAAATTGTATCCCTGTTGAATTGATCCGGTGAAAAAGCCCATCCTTGTCTTACACTACTTTTTATCTTCGTATATCTGATGAGGATGTGTGTATTGGTGCATTGGATATCGGCTCGGAAAGACAAATCGTAGAGCCGAGTTCGAATTCTTGTTGAATTCCTTGCATTCACTTATGCACAACTGCACTTAGGAAAGGTATTAATCCCTTTCTTACCTCCAGTTATGAGTCAACTAATAGGACAGATTAGGTTCTATATCCTTGGCTGGCAACCAGTCTACAGCGGAAAGCAATGGCAACTTACTAAGGGATAAACTTCTGCCAAGTCAGTCACGTCTCTTTCGAAACATGATCGCCCAAAGCGTGTATCACGTATGGCACCTAACTGACTGATGTTTGATAAACTCGTTTCCTGTTCGTATGCAGCCAGTAGAGATCCTTGATTGCTGTAACGTCTTTCTCAAATCTAGGTTGCTGAGCATTTCTATCAAGTCTCTGTGGACTACCTGGTCGAATGCCTTTGCATAGTCTATAAAACACAGGTACACATCCTTCTTCGTTTGTATTGCACTTTCTGGTATTTATTGTAAGTGCAAATATCGCATTCCCTGTTCCAGTGTCTTTGCCGAAACCCCAATGGTCCTGTCCTACTCGGGCCTGACTCTTCTGCACATTCTATTTTTTTTTAATCGTATCACCCCGAGAAAGGCGTTAACGCCACTGATGTACAGGGGGCTACGTAATAGTGAAAAGATCGGAAAAGAGAAAGCCGGAAACCACATCCTAAACAGGGAACAAGGGATGAGCCTCTTAACCTGTTCAATAGACGTGGGTGGAGTGTGAACCGGGCGATAGATAGATCTATCTACTCCAATTACTATTCATCAGAATTCGGATGATGAGTATTATTTTGTGACTCGTTAGGATGATTTTTCGGTGAAATTTACATTCGTAAAAAAAGTCAAACCAGGAGAAAATCAAGGCGGAGATCTGGTAAGTATTACTTTAATACTACGATTATATTTTATAACTAATTCATTTATACGATTTTTTTTCTTTTTTTGCATAGTTTCAGAAAAGTACAGAAGAAGAGTTTGAACAGCAGACTTAAATTATACAACACATTCTTCAAAGCGATAATATAAAGTATGCTTAACGGTTATTACGTTTTATTGCAGCAGAAAAAAAAAACTTTAATTTGAAATAACAGATTTTTAAGGAAACTATTTTCGCAGCATTCCAGTGAAGTAGAACACCTTACCTGGTAACCACAGTCCCGAAGTCTCAACATCATGGAACATTTATGGTTTATTTTAGAGGAACAGTTGAGCAGATGATATCCTCCACTATCATCATTGAAAGAATTAGAGACAGTTTTAGTTGAAGAATGGATAAAAATTCTTCTGAGAAAAATTCAAATTTTGTACGAGTCGATTCCACGCATAATTCAAGCTGAAATTACTGCTTACAGAGATTTTACTCCATACTGACTTTTTCTTCCCCATTAGTAATTAAAAAATCTATAAACTGCAAGACATATGAGTTCTTTTAAAGGTTTCTCTTTGATATATGGGAGGCGCACGTTCGAATCATGCTGTAAGATAGATTTTTTTTATTGTTGTGGAGTAGATTATAATTGAAGATTATAATCGTGCTATGTTGGTTGCAAATCAACTTAACGCACCCAAAATGTTAGGAACTTGGTAAACTTCCACTTAAAGCTGACTCCTTAGTATTCAACTAACTGCGGACTAACATCAACTGCGTAGTAGTTCTACTGAACTCCAATAGAACTCTAAAGAACTTCTATGAATTTCCCAAGAACTTCTCGAGAACTTCTACCGTTAAATTCCTGTTAACTCTTATTAATATAGAGGGGAGTCTATTATCTGAGGAATAGGTGCGTCTCCCCATAACATTTATTAACAAAATTTCTCGAATATTCACCCCGGTGGATATGTATGAATGTATTGTTTGATAATATTGGAGCAGATAGACTAAACTATCGTCCGGTTCACACTCCACCCACGTCTATTGGACAGGTGGAGAGGCTCATCCCTTGTTTCCTGTTCAGGATGCGGTTTCCGGTTTTCTCTTTTCTAATCTTTTCACTCTTTTCGTTTTTTTTTATTTTATTTTTTCAATTGGAGTAGATAGACTAAACAATTGTACGGTTCACACTCCACCCACGTCTATTGAACAGGTGAAGAAGCTCATCCCTTGTTTCCTGTTTAGGATGTGGTTTCCGGCTTTCTCTTTTCTAATCTTTTTACTTTTACTTAGCCCCCTGCGCATCAGTGGCGTTATCGCCTTGTTTGGGGTGATATGATTAAAAAAAAAAAATAGAAAAACACATCATCCACTTAAATAAGAGTATCCATTAAAATAATGTTTAAACAGATAATTTAAATAAATATGTCGGTTAATACCATTTCGTAACTTTCCGTAATATTTCGAAATATTTTCTTTGTCAGTCAGTGAGTTAGGTGCCATACGTGAAACACGCTTGGTTGATCATGTTTCGAAAGAGACATGACTGACTGGGCAGAAGATTATCCCGCAGTAGGTTGCCATTGGTTTCTGCGGTAGACTGGTTACCAGCAAAGGCTATAAAATGTCCTGTTATTTACCCCATAACTGGAAAGAAGAGATGGATTAATAACTTTCCCAAGGGTGTTTGCGCGTAAGTGAATTCAACTGGAATTTGAACTCGGCTCCCCGATTTCTCGTTCCGAGCCGATATCCACTGCACCACAACGCACATCCTTTTCTCTGTACTGTGCTTAAATTCAAAAAGTCTATGTACCATGTCAAAGATCTCATCAGAACAATTACTATGGCAGTACTTATAGAAAACACTGAGAAAAGTAACCTTGGTGGGAAAGTGGCGCAAGACAAACCGCCAGATCAGGACCAATAATATTTCTGATTCTTCTTTTGATTTCATCAAAGAGCGCGAGTTAGAGAACAAGGGCACGGGACCATATGCGGCAGCAATAATCGAAGCATGTGCGCATGGTAGACTTATAGATAAGATTTTGGAAATGCGTAGGGCATAGAGTTTTGGCACTCTGGCCTCCTATGCAAACTACGCGGTTATGGTATTACCGGTCGCCTGCTTGACCTAATCCAATCTTTCTTAAATAACCGGAAAATAAAGGTCGTTCTGAATGGGCGTGCCTCTTCGTCTTACAGCACGAATGCTGGTGTCCCACAGGGCTCTATCCTGGGCCCGACGCTCTTCCTTATTTTCATCAACGACCTCCCAGATGAGATCAAGTCCCAAGTAGGCATCTACGCAGATGACACTACGATATACTCCCGCTCCAGTAAGAAACCTGTCGTGGCGGACAGACATAATCTCGCTGCTGACCTTGAGCGGGATCTACACTCTGTGGTGAACTGGGGCAAGAAGTGGCTTGTCAACTTCAATTCATCTAAGACCAAGCTGTTGTCTGTCAACCATTACAGGCAACCTCTTCTGCCTCCCGTAAGCATGGAGCAAGCGATTCTCCTGGAGAGTAATACACTACGCCTCCTTGGACTTACCCTGTCCTCAGACCTCAAATGGAACCACTATATTGAATCCATAGCAAAATCTACTGCTGAGAGGGTTGGGTCACTATGTCGATCCATGTTTTTTTCCACCTGAATCCATCCTGCATATATACAAGTCAACCATCCGTCCGTGCATGGAGTACTGCTGCCATTTATGGTCAGGTGCCCCTGCCGTTCTCCTCAGTGTTCTTGACAGGCTCCAAAGGAGAGTCTGTAATGTGATAGGTACTGATCTGGCGGCTCGACTGCAGCCACTTCCCCATCGTCGAAATGTGGCCTCCCTTTGTCTGTTCTATAAATACTTTCATGGCTTCTGCTCGGATGAACTTAAGCCACTGGTGCCTCCTCAACAGGTGTCTACTCGTGCAACCAGAGATTAAATAGTATATGACTCAATTCATCTTTGTGATACTCCCGTTGAAATTTGAAATGCCTCCGCGTGTCTATACTCACCATACTTTTACGATTGTGTTGACTGATAAAGCTTCCCTGTAATCGCGATGAATTCAGTGATTTCGGAACTTGGTAGGCGAGTTCTAATGGGCAAGATTAAGAAAAAACTATTGATGTGGTCGTACACTGTTCTGAGATCAGCGTAGCAGGTATACACTTGTTCATTGTAAAGGCATGCACTTTCCCGGAGTTGTTTTATTATTTATAATCTATCTTTACGCTCATTATCAGGACAAGAACCATATTAGGTCGTGAGTATTTGACTTTCTTAAAACAATGAGATGTCAGTTAATATAATTTCACCATAATGGATCCAACTGAGAAAATGCATGAGGGTCTTGAGGGATACTCTTTCTGTTTCCATAATACATTCTATTCGCTTGCATCCCTGATGGCTACAATCTTTTTCTTCTTCTTCTTCTTCTTCTTCTATGTGCCCTGTCCCTTCAGGACGTAGGCGATCATGGATCTCCACGTCTCCCTATCCCTTGTGGCTCTTAGTATGTTTGCTCCTGTTGCTCCTGGCAACCCCCGTTCTGTCATCCACCTGATCAGACTCTGCAGATATGTTATCCGCTGCCTTCCTCTGTCTCTCCTTCCTTCTATCTGACCAGTCAGTATCAGGTTCTCCAGGCTCTCCTTCCTCATTGCATGTCCCAGGAACTTCAGTTGTCTCTTCCTGATGCTCAGCATCAATTTCCTTTTTGTTGCCATTCTTTCTAACACTTCGTCGTTGCTTGTATGCTCAGTCCACGATATCCGTAGCATCCTTCTGTAGAACCACATTTCGGCCGCTTCCAGTTTTGTCCTCATTTTCGATGATATTGTCCAGCATTCACAGCCGTACTGAAGAACTGACATCACGTAGCAGTCTAGCACTCTTTTCTTCGTTTCTATTGAGATCTTCCTGTGTGTTAGTATTTTGCTCATCTTCTGGAACGCGTCCTTTGCCATGCCAATTCGCCTTCGGATAGTTTAAATGTAACCTCAATTGTCATCTTTTATCTACTTGATTCTCATTTATCTCTAATCTTTTCTTCGAAATCTCCACTGTCATTTTTCTCTCACTGTAATCCCCTGAACACCATTAGCATTTCTGTCTTGCTTGGGGTAATGATCATAAGAAAAGATAATAATGCTTGATAAACCCCTCTTTTAAGGTTCTTATTTCTGATTCCAGACTTCTTTAATAACTGGTCCTGGATATGACAATAAACTGCATCTACCAACAATGTCTCTGATTGGGAGGTTGTGAGGAGCATGGAACCACCTCTTAATTTGCTGTTGTTCCCATGTCCACCCTGTTAGAATCCCAGCTATGGGCAAATAGTCTGATCTCCAAACTGATGTCAAAACACTATGAAAGTATAAAAATAGACTTTTATTGAAAAATATACGTTTTTGAATTAAAAAATACTACCAATAATACGTTTTTGAATGAAAAATATTACCAACAATACATTTTTGAAGAAAAAAATAGTTACCATAACACATTTTTGAAGAAAAAAAAATTTCAACAAAATCTGACAAAATCAATCTCAGTATAACTGAACATTTTAAAAAAATCTTAAAACCTTCACCTTTTTGGCATTAAATAACCCACAGAGGTGTTGATATGCCGTTAAACAAAACTCAAACTCAAACACTCTAAAAACATAGAGACACGTGTTACTTAATTCGGGAAGAAAATAAGTTGTATATGTAAGGTGATACTTTATTATTCCTTAGTTTTTTAACCATTCAGGCAGTTACGTGGCATACATTTGGGCGATCAAGTCTCGAAAGGGCAGACGATTTTTTCGCAGTAGGTTGCCAGTACTTTCTGCGGTAGACTGGTTGCCAACCAAGGCCATAAAACCCAAGCTATCCTGCAATTCAAGGGATTTTAAGGGAGAAGAGACGGGTTAATTTCTTGCAAGCGTATTTGCGCGTAAGTGAATTCAACGAATTTAACTGGAATTCGAACTCGGGTGTCTGATTTCTTGTTCCTCGCTGATATCCATTTGGTGAATTTTCTCTTTCTCCGGGCATTCTGACCCATTCGTCCCCTTGGCATTTATATTTTTAGTCGAGGATCCGAATGCAGAAGCAACAATGACTCGCCCCCAAAACTGTCTATCAATGACAAACAGCAGCATTTGTTTAGTCATACTCGTCCATTATTTGATGTTATTGTTTAACTAGTTCTTGCTTTGGCATCCACTTTTACGTTCACCTCCAAAGATGCCTTGCATGATGGTCTTAGGGTGTCTTATGCGTAACAGTACGAAAAGACAATTGAAATTCCTGGTAAATGTAATGAGAAAGGAGGTCTTGGAAAATCTGATACTCACTGGTCAGATAGAGGAAAAGAGAGTCACGGGAAAGCAATGCGTAGCATTTTTCACAGGCTTGAGCAAATGGATGGTATAACAGGGTTTGGGTGGGGTAACAGGAGAAAGTGTGCTAGGACCCACTAGAGATAGAAAGATGTAGAAGGCCATGATTGCCTACGTTCTGAAGAATAATATTGAAATGCATCATTTTTCTTAATAAATTATATAAATGATTTAGAACCAATAATTATTTTTTTCTTATAAAAGAATGTTTGAACCGCAGAATGGCGCGGGTAATTCGGCTAGTATATTATAAAATTAATCTCCAATATATTAAAAATATAAAACAGTTTTCCATGTCTACAAATAAATAGGCATATTGTCCGTGTCTACGATTAAACAAGAGACGTATATGTCCCATATTTAGTAAATTAGGGAACTACGTATCTTGTCTACGTTTCACCAGTTTTCTTTTAACCGATATATCAAGTAAAGGAAATTGGTAAATTGAATTGATTATCCATGTCAACGAGTGAGTATATCATCCCCACAAACGAAGAAATTGCCAAAATTGCAGGGTTTCGTAGATTTACCGTAATGCTTCCGGTGATGGCACTCTGCAATGTGTTGTTAATCTAAAGTGTATGTATTGTGTAATGGATTTGGTAGAATTAGCAGACTGTGGTAAACAAAGAATGGAGGCTCCATGCAACAAGGAGGTCTCTTGTTGAAGCTGGCCGTTGAAACCAAAGTGTTGATCACAGCCATATTGCAGGCGTTAATCATATTGGAAAATTGAATATTATTATGAGGCAATATGAATTAATGTTGTCCATTTTTCTTTCTTCTTTTACTCTCACGCTATCTTACTGCTTCTTTTTCTATCTCTATTTTCGATTTAGAGAGCTAATCATAGTTTCTAGTGTTACTGTTTATTTTTCTTCCTGTACAAATATCTCTTGTTACACAACATTATTATTGCTTGATTGTTATTACCTTCCATTCTTTTTTCTTTCTCAATATTCTCCTTTTCTTCTTTCTCGATTCGATTCTTTCTTTTTTTCTTTCTTTCTTTCTTTCTTTCTCATTCCTCCCATTTCTTTCTTTCTTTCTTTCTTTCTTTCTTTCTTTCTTTCTTTCTTTCTTTCTTTATTCCTCCCATTTCTTTCTTTCTTTCTTTCTCATTCCTCCCATTTCTTTCTTTCTTTCTTTCTTTCTTTCTCATTCCTCCCATTTCTTTCTTTCTTTCTTTCTTTCTCATTCCTCCCATTTCTTTCTTTCTTTCTTTCTTTCTTTCTTTCTTTCTTTCTTTCTTTCATTCCTCCCATTTTTCTTTCTTTCTTTCTTTCTTTCTTTCTTTCTTTCTTTCTTTCTTTCTTCCTCCCATTTTTTCTTTCTTTCTTTCTTTCTTTCTTTCTTTCTTTCTTTCTTTCTTTTTTCTTTCTTTCTTTCTTTCTTATTCCTCCCATTTCTTTCTTTCTTTCTTTCTTTCTTTCTTTCTTTCTTTCTTTCTTTCTTTCTTCTTTCCCTTTCTTTCTTTCTTTCTTTCTTTCTTTCTTTCTTTCTTTCTTTCTTTCTTTCATTCCTCCCATTTCTTTCTTTCTTTCTTTCTTTCCATTCCTCCCATTTCTTTCTTTCTTTCTTTCTTTCTTTCTTTCTTTCTTTTCTAAATACTCTTATTTCTTTCTTGCTCGAACTTGTAGCGTCTTTCTTTCCTTCTTTCTATCTTTCATTCTTTCTCTCTTTCTGTGTATATTTGTCAGTCCTCTCAATTTCAACTTTATCGATATATTCCTGCATTTTTTCTTTCTTTCATTCATTCTTTTTTCTTTGTTTCTTTCTTTGATTGTTTCTTTCTTTCTTTGATTGTTTCTTTCTTTCTTTTGTAGTGCTGTCTTTTTCTTTAACTTCCCATTCTTTCATTTATTCTTTCTTTCTTCTTACTTTTTTACTTGTAACATTTTTGTTTCTCTTTTTCTTCATCTACACCGTCGTATTTATTCTATTTATCATTTTTATCTAATCGTTGTCCAGAGTTTCTTTACTGTTCCCTCTTTTTTAATAACCTCTTTTTTTTGTACTTATTTGTCGTTCGTTACATTCACTTTTTCTCTGTCCCTTTGTTGTTATTATATATGTTCTTTTCTTTCCTTTCTTTGTCTCAATATGACAACCGGAAAGAATTCTATACAAGAAAAAAAGAAAGAAAAGAAAGAAAAAAATGAAACCCACGAAACCCAAGCGAGAAACGATAACGATTATCTTATTTTGTACAATTTAGTTTGATTCATATTCTCTCGTCTCTGACATATTTGGCAGCGGGACAGCATCATACAATTTTACGCTGAATAGACTTCGATTTGATTGCAATTAAAGAAATGCACATAAACATTTTATTTGCGATAATGAATTCCCTGCATTCGCGGAGTTTTACACCACGTATATTTGTCAGTAGCCTTAATGTTTCGGGTGATTTATTGGACAGCTGCCCCAAATAAGAGAGGCGAGTTCGAATTACACTTGAGTTCATTATATTCATTTAACTGCAAATATCATTTGGTAAAGTTTGATTCTATTTCTTCTCTTAGCATTTATGAGTTTAATTGTACGACTTGTATTTGAAGAAAACATTGTTATGTCCCCAAAATTTGGTAATGTATTATTCGCTCGCTAAAAAATAAAATTATTCTTTAAATAACGCACAAAGAGTTGATAATCCATTAAAAAAATTCCCAGCAGAAAATAATTAGGCAAACAATATTTACAACAAGTATATTTTTATACATTTAACGACTGGCCGTATAAAATGACGTCAACACATATATTGATGAACCTATCATTGAGTATCTTATTGAGTATCTTATTGAGTATAACACAAGAAAAAAAGAACAAAATATTCCAAACCTCTAAGTGTGACAGGAGGGATATATATATATATATATATATATATATATATATATATATTGTGTGTGTATTTTGGCAGCATTTTTCCATTAATACAGGTTTCATTGAATAATATAGACAAGTTCTGTTTATTTATTTTGTGTAAGATCCTTTCGTATGATCTGATTAGCTTGATAGTGTTGTCATGGAAAGACGACAAAAATTGCAATAATTGTTGATTTTTTATCAGGTCTGAGCTTTCGGCTTACATAAGCCATTATCACAGGATGAACATTTAATATTCAGTGAACATAGAACATTTAAATTATTAACAGAGTGGAGTTATACAGAGAAAATTAAACAAGTTCATTTTTTGTGTCGCACGTGGCTGCAGGCCGAGAAGGAATGGTGGTAGTGGGTTTTTGGTCAATTGAGAGTATAGTGGCATTAGGGGATTGGTCTGGGAACTGCTACTACTATGGTGTAGGGGGTAAGTATAATAACTATGACCCCTCCCGTCGATTATAGGCATTGAAGTATGTTAGTAGAGGTGTCGACATTTATTTTATTTAGGCTAGGTTTAAACTGTTTGATGTAGATAGCTTCTAGAATTTTAAGTTTTCGTTTATTATTTTCTCGTCTAAGTATATACGTATTTTTAACAAGTGTTTTCCTAAGAAGTGTGTGTTGATAACCGTGGTGTTTTAAATGTCGGAATATGTTAGAGTTTCCATTTAAGTGCAATGTAAATCTCCGCGAAAGCGAGTTAGTAGTATGTCCAATGTAGGTATTATTTGTTTGTTAGAGATACATTCTCGAAAGGGGCATGTGAATTCATACACTACATTGTTTTTTTCAAATCGCTAACGGTGGGGGAGGAGTCGTTGCGGACGATTGAGTTGGATGTTGTGGATTTAGCGTAATATATGATAAATTTAATTCTTTTGTTGGGGTCTGTCGAAGAGATATTAGTGTTTATGAGTTTTTTTAGGATATTTTCATCTAGTTTATATATATATATATATATATGTGTGTGTGTGTGTGTGTGTGTGATCCACGTACATACTTGTTTCGCTGTATTACTCCCTAAGCTATCGGCGCATGGAATGAGTAAGGCCAAATTTTAGCGTGTTATATATATGCGGTGTATACATATGCCAGCCTCGAAAGAACTCAATTCATTACTGAAGAGTAATGTGTATAGCTTATCAACCTAAGAAACGAGAAAATTTCATTACGTACAAAGAAAAAAGTGGTGAACCGCTTTGAAATATCAATCCTCTGACGTGGAAGTGAATGATGAACAATTTCTTAACAGAGGTAGACGAGGCAACAGAAATGTCGTAATACAAAAAGATGCTGAGAACAAAATGGACGCCACGCGTAAGCAACGAAGAAGTTTCAAGAAAAATGAAAAAGGAATTATATTCAGAATCAGAAAGAGACAGCTGAAATATCATGGATACATGATGAGCAAAAATTGTCTGGAGAATTTGACACTCACAGGAGATATCGAACACAAAACGTGACAAAATTGTGAGAATGAGCGACGGGTACAGAGGAAGTAACACTGCAGATAGAAAGAGAAGACCACCAATTTTTTTCTGAACCAAAATATTACCTGATAGCTCCAGTCTACAAACTGGTAATCAATAGCTGGCATGAACTTATACAGCAGTAATGAGATATCGATATTTCTATTAAGGAATCAATCTTGTGCAATTAATGAATATGAGGGTATAGAAATTAACCGTGTTCTCTAAAACAGGGGTGGTCAACCTTTGTTTCTCACAGACCATTTTTTTTCACAATTCATTCAGATGCGCCACACAAAATTTTACCCTATTAGAGTTCATTAAAATATAATAATATGGATATATTTAGCAGTTATACATAAAATTATATAATACAGGTTTCGTTGAATAATATAGACAAGTTTTTTCTATTTATTTTGTGTAGGATCCGTTCGTATCGTCTGATAAGCTTGATGGTGCTATCGAAGAAAGACAACAAGAAATCACAGTAATTGTTGATTTTTTTTTATCAGGTCTAAGCTTTCGGCTTACATAAGCCATTATCAAACAATAAACATAAACATATATTGAACATAGAACATTTTAGCTATTAACAAAGTGGAAGTAAATAAAGAGAATTAAATAAAAGAGACAAGTCCATTTTTACCGTGGCGGATGGCCGCAGACAGTGACAAAAATGGCGGTGGTGTGGTTCTTGATCCCATTACAGGCGTTTGAGTATGTTAGTTGAGATATCAAAATTTATCGTATTCAAGCCAGGTTTAAGTTGTTTGATGTAGATATCTTCCAGGATTTTGAGTTTCCGTTTATTATTTTCTTGTCTAAGTATACATGTGTTTTTTTCAACGAGCGTTTTTCTGAGAAGTGTGCGTTGCTAACCGTGTTGTTTTAAATGTCGGAATATGTTTGAATTGTCATTTAAGTGTAGCGTAAGACGCCTTGAAAGCGAGTTGATAGTATGGCCAATGTAGATATTATTTAGTTTGTTAGAGATACATTCTCGAAAGGGACATTTGAATTTATAAACTACATTGGTTTTTTGCCAATCGCTAACGGTGGGGAAGAAGTCGTTGCGGACGAATGAATTGGATGTTGTGGATTTAGCGTCATATATGATCAACTTATTTCTTTTGTTAGGGTCTGTCGGAGAAATATTAGTGTTTATGAGTTTTTTAGGATATTTTCGTCTAGTTGCTGGTTGGAGTGCATCTGGCTACCATATAAGAGAGTGATATGTTTGGGATTGGTTGGGCTAGTATCATGTGTTGTCTTTTCCGTGTTAAGGTTTTTAAGAAAATGTCGTATTTGTTCATCTACTATGTAGTTGGGAAAATTATTGTTGATGTTTGTCTGTTTTATGTTTTTTAATTCGCTGTGGACGATATGTTTTGTAGACGAATTGGTTTTTGCACGATATAGTAGATTTTTTATAATGGCTATTTTGTAATAGTGGGGGCATTCGCTAATATAATTGAGTGTAGAGGGATTTTTGTTAGTAGGGTTTTTATACGGTGAGATAGTGAATTCATTGTCATCAGTGTTAATTAGTATGTCAAGGAAAGGAATTTTGTTGTCATTGCTAAGTTCATAAGTGAATTTTAAGACTGAGTTAGACCTGATAAAAAAATCAACAATTACTGTGATTTCATGGCGAAGGAAGCATTCCAGAAGCCGAGTAAGGTATTAAGAAACAGGATAATTTTGCTAGAAACAAGGAAGAGAGTACTGGATTGCTACGGGCTGTCCGTCCTTCAATATAGCAGTGAATGCTGGACAATATCATCAAAGATGAAGGAAAAACTTGAAGCAACTAAAATGTGGTTCTACAGAAGGATGCTGCGAATATCATCAATCGAGCATGTGAGCAATGATGAGGTCTTAGAAATGATGGAAACAAAAAGAAAATTAATACTGAGCATCAGGAAGAGACAGCTTAAGTTTCTGGGACACGCAATGAGGATGGAGAGCTTGGAGAATCTGATACTAACAGGCCAGATAGAGGGAAAAAGAGACAGGGGAAAGCAACGGATAACATATCTGAAGGACCTCATCAGGTGGATGACAGAACGAGGATTGCATGGTGTAACAGGAGAAGGCGTTCTCAGAGCCACCAGGGATACGGAAACGTGGAAAGCCATGATCGCCTACGTCCTGAAGGGACAGGGCACATAGAAGAAGAAGGAATGGGACGAATAGTAAAAAACATTGAGAAATCCTACAAATTATAAGTTGTTGAGAACCATTACCGGACACTTCCTAAGTTTACGGCATATAAAAGAACATTGCATGGGTTATATTCTGGCCTCTGGGTGTCGGGGGGGGGGGGCATGTTCTAATCTCGTCCAGTTCGTATCCGGTGTTATAATCTAGCTTAGCGTAATTTATATCTCGAGTATAAAACAAACCCGCCTAGAATGTACCCGGCACTTTACTCTGGGCTTTTACACCGATATTAATTTTTTTTAGAACGATGTTAGACTTAATGTCAGAAAAAACGAAGCCTGTTTAAATCAGTTCACTTTCGGCTTCATGCTTTTCAGCCAACTTTAATATGCAACAATTTATATGCAATATCGATCACTCTCTAATGTCCTCAATATTACTCTTTTCTCTTCCCACTCTATAGTAATATTTCGATGCCTTATTCTTCCACAGACAGTAACGCTTTGTGTCTTAATAGCTTTTAATTCTTTGCTTCGGATGAAATCGATGAAAAAAAACGAGATCTGGTGAAACAAATTATTTTAACCATTTGGCGACTGTAACAATGCGCTATAATGAAAAAAACAAGAATCTATACCTGTTTTATTTGTCAAAAAATGTAGTTGCTTTTGATTTGCTTGTAGAAATCAAGAAAATATTTTTAGTTTATAACAATGTTGTTTGAGATATGTTAATAGTCGGGATCATATCCTATCGTTAGTTACATAGTTTGTGTTTTGCCGAGGTTACATAGTTTTCCTTCTCCTTGACCGGTTGCTAACCAAGGCTACAGAACCTAGTCTCCTATTATTTAACCACAGCTGGTGGTATAAGAGCTGGTGGTATGTGCACGAAAAGTGAATGCAATGACCTCGATTGGAACTCAGCTCTCCTCAATTTGAGCAACAATCCATTAACATGCAACCTGATGGTTTAGAGATGCAAGTCTTACTAATTAACCCATAGCTGGGGAAGAAGAGATGAATTCATACATTTTCTGAAGAGTATTTTGGCGTAACTGAATATATCAAACGCAACGAGAATTGGAACGCAGCTGTCCGATTAAGGATTCCGTGCTACTATCCATTCCATCACCCGCGCACCCAAGCATAGAGACCCCGGTATTCCTAAGTGGTCACCCATCTAGATACTGACCATATAGGTACTGAAAGTGATAGTACAGAAATAGATGTTTCTATTTCTCATGGATAGAAAACTGATTAATAAAGATGTCATATGGAAAATAAGAGTTACAATGAACTTATAGCCATTCTCAGGAATAGTGAGTCTGAATTTCTGGGACTTACGAGAAAAGAGGACCAAGAGAATCTAATGCTCACAGGGATTGTAAAGTGAAGAGAAACAGAAAGAACGTGCAAGTAACCTATTTAAAAAAACATCCATTGCAAAAGACCCTGGAACATTGCCCGGTTCCTTTGAAAGCAACTGATCAAAGGCAGAGAGAGAGTATCGAAGGGAAAATAAGAGATGAATTGGAATCAAGTAGATAAAAAATGGCAATTGACGTTGCATTTAAATTTTTGGAGATTGTAGCGATCAGGGAAGCAAGCAAATGGAAGCAAATTCCACAAACGGGACGCGCGAGAAAGATACTAATAGAGTAAAAGAGGGGGTTACGTTTAACTATCCCGACGGTAAAGGGTGAGATCATGGGGTAAAAGCTCGTCAGTGCTGTTTCAACGAAAGTTTTTTTGTAGAAAAGACAGAAGGAAGCCACATCACGTCGTTGAGAAAGAGACTGAAGTCGAGATGCCAAGTGAAGGCTGACTACATTGCAGATCTTTTTTTGGGTTCTGTCGAGGTAGCCGGAGTTTTTCTACTTCATGCCACATTTTTCATTTCGGCAAATAAAATCATGTTTCGAATTTTTCTGATCTTCCTCAGTTTGTAAATTCTGAGCATGACCTGCTGCTTCTCCGGGTTTGTTCGTTCTTCGCCATACTAAATTTTTGCAAATCTTTCTAGGGGTCACCAGTCAAATGGAGTCGTCTTGCATCAAGACAACGCAAGGCCTCACACAGCACCTCAAACGGTGCAGGCAATCAACGAACTAGGCTGGGAACTGATACCACATTCCCCTTACAGCCCAGACATTGCCCCTTCAGACTTTTACCTGTTTGGTCCCTTGAAAGCGTTCACGAGAGGAATGAAGTTTGAAAGTGACGATGAATCAAAAGTGTTATGAGCGTTTGGCTGAGACATCAGTCCAACGATTTTTCCGCTGAGGGAATACGGAAGCTTGTGCACAGATGAGAAAAGTGTGTGACACTGCTGCGAGACTATGAAAAAAAAAAAAAAAGAGTAAGCTTCTACCTGTATTAGAAGTCCTTATACTGAAAAATTCCCCTTATTTATTGAATGACCGTCGTATCTAATTTATTTCAATTTCTTTTTTTATATATTTACTTCTCTTTTTTCTTTTCTTCTTTATAACCCATTACGTTTATCCTTTTTCTCTATTGTCATTTTTCTATTCCTTTTTTCTTTCTTTCTTTCTTTCTTTCTTTCTTTCTTTCTTTCTTTCTTTCTATGTCTTTGGGTTTTCTCTTTTTACTACCCGCATATCTTTTTTCCTTATTACTTTCTTTTATCATTAACTGTCCATCGTATTACTTTCGTTCGTTCATTTTTTTTCTTTCGTTTTATAATTTTTTTTCATTATGGACATGTATATCATAATTCCTTCATAATTCATTCTCTTCATATTTTATTTATGTTTTCTTCCTTAAATTTAATCAACTTTCTTTCTTTCTTTCTTCAATTTAGCCTTCTTTCTTTCGTTCAGTTTTCCATTTTTCTTTTCTTTTCTCTGTCTTTAACTTTCTGGCCAAATGTTCTCTTTACATGTTTCACCTTCCTTTTCTTCTCTCCATCATTTCTCACTTTCTTCCTCTTTCCCTGTTCGTTTTCTGCTCTCTACTTGTCCCAACGCTCTTTGTCAATCAGTGCAATTTTTCACATTTAACCAAGTTTCATTATTATCTACCCATGGTCATCAGCAAAAAGACCAGCCAAAGTGCCAAATACAAGTGGGGAATGTTAAAATCAAGCAGGTACGAAAATTTAAATATCTGGGAAGTGTTCTGACTGAAGACAGAAAGGTGACACAGATATCCAAATGCAAATTGACATGGCGAGGGATGCTTTCCAGAAACTGAGTAAAGTATTAAGACACAGGAAACTTTCACTAGAAACAAAGAAGAGAGTTCTAGATTGCTATGTGATGTCAGTTCTTCAATATGGTAGTCAATGGTGGACAATATCAACAAAGATGAAGGGAAAACTTGATCCAGCTGAAATATGGTTCTACAGAATGATGCTGCGGATATCGTGGATCGAGCATGTGAGCAATTACGAGGTGTTGAAAAAATGGAATGCCCTTGCAATGTCATCCACTGTCACTCTTCTGTCAGACTAAATGAGCTCATTGACTGATTCGACCACCTCAGTAGACCTCACTTCTGTAGGCCTCCCAGACCAGTCTTCATCCTCAACAGTGCTCCGTCTTTAAACAATTTATCCCACTTGTAGATATTTTCCTAGTTGAAACATGTGGCATCATACACAGTTGGCATTCTCCTAAGAATTTCAACTGGTTTGCACCCTTCAGCAACCAAAAACTTGATAACTGATCTCTGTTCAATCCTGGAGCTTGCTTCTTGGTCTGTCATCTTCGTTAATTTCCAAAACTCTCAAAGCTTTTTTTCAATGTGCAAAAAGATTAAATCCCTTTGAAAAAGAAGTCCAGGAAAAAATTAAAAACAAGTAAGCTTCTATCTGTATTAGAAGTCCTTATACCAAAAGATTTACCTTATTTATTGAATGACCCTCATAGAAGTCCTTATACCGAAAGATTCACCTTATTTATTGAATGACCCTTGTAGAAGTCCTTATACCGAAAAATTCACCTTATTTATTTAATGACCCTCGTAGAAGTCCTCAGACCGAAAAATTCACCTTATTTATTTAATGACCCTCGTAGAAGTCCTCAGACCGAAAAATTCACCTGATTTATTGAATGACCCTTGTAGAAGTCCTTATACCGAAAAATTCACCTTATTTATTTAATGACCCTTGTAGAAGTCCTTATACCAAAAAATTCACCTTATTTATTTAATGACCCTTGTAGAAGTCCTCAGACCGAAAAATTCACCTTATTTATTTAATGACCCTTGTAGAAGTCCTCAGACCGAAAAATTCACCTTATTTATTTAATGACCCTCGTAGAAGTCCTCAGACCGAAAAATTCACCTTATTTATTTAATGACCCTTGTAGAAGTCCTTATACCGAAAGATTCACCTTATTTATTGAATGACCCTTGTAGAAGTCCTTATACCGAAAAATTCACCTTATTTATTGAATGACCCTTGTAGAAGTCCTTATAACGAAAAATTCACCTTATTTATTTAATGACCCTCGTAGAAGTCCTTATACCAAAAAATTCACCTTATTTATTGAATGACCCTTGTAGAAGTCCTTATACCGAAAAATTCACCTTATTTATTTAATGACCCTCGTAGAAGTTCTTAGACCGAAAGATTCGCCTTATTTATTGAATGACCCTTGTAGAAGTCCTTATACCAAAAAATTCACCTTATTTATTGAATGACCCTTGTAGAAATCCTTATAACGAAAAATTCACCTTATTTATTTAATGACCCTCGTAGAAGTCCTCAGACCGAAAAATTCACCTTATTTATTTAATGACCCTCGTAGAAGTCCTCAGACCGAAAAATTCACCTGATTTATTGAATGACCCTTGTAGAAGTCCTTATACCGAAAAATTCACCTTATTTATTTAATGACCCTTGTAGAAGTCCTTATACCAAAAAATTCACCTTATTTATTTAATGACCCTTGTAGAAGTCCTTATACCAAAAAATTCACCTTATTTATTTAATGACCCTTGTAGAAGTCCTTATACCAAAAAATTCACCTTATTTATTTAATGACCCTTGTAGAAGTCCTTATACCGAAAAATTCACCTTATTTATTTAATGACACTTGTAGAAGTCCTTATACCAAAAAATTCACCTTATTTATTTAATGACCCTTGTAGAAGTCCTTATACCAAAAAATTCACCTTATTTATTTAATGACCCTTGTAGAAGTCCTTATACCAAAAAATTCACCTTATTTATTTAATGACCCTTGTAGAAGTCCTTATACCAAAAAATTCACCTTATTTATTTAATGACCCTTGTAGAAGTCCTTATACCAAAAAATTCACCTTATTTATTTAATGACCCTTGTAGAAGTCCTTATACCAAAAAATTCACCTTATTTATTTAATGACCCTTGTAGAAGTCCTTATACCAAAAAATTCACCTTATTTATTTAATGACCCTTGTAGAATCCTTATACCAAAAAATTCACCTTATTTATTTAATGACCCTTGTAGAAGTCCTTATACCAAAAAATTCACCTCATTTATTTAATGACCCTTGTAGAAGTCCTTATACCAAAAAATTCACCTTATTTATTTAATACCCTTGCCAGAATCCTTATACCAAAAAATTCACCTTATTTATTTAATGACCCTTGTAGAAGTCCTTATACCAAAAAATTCACCTTATTTATTTAATGACCCTTGTAGAAGTCCTTATACCAAAAAATTCACCTTATTTATTTAATGACCCTTGTAGAAGTCCTCAGACCGAAAAATTCACCTTATTTATTGAATGATCCGAGTAGAAGTCCGTATACCGAAAAATTCACCTTATTTATTGAATGACCCTTGTAGAAGTCCGTATACCGAAAAATTCACCTTATTTATTGAATGACCTTCGTAGCAGTCCTCATAGCAAAAAATTCACCTTATTTATTTAATGAGCCTCGTAAAAAGAAAAGTGATGATAAAAGAAATATAAAAGAAAAAATTGTTGGGTGATAGACGAGAAAGAAAGAAAGAAAGAAAGAAAGAAAAATGACTGAACAGAGAAATAAATAAAGAAAAACGAAGGAAGAAAAAAGAATGAAAGCGAAGAAAGAAGGAAGAATATAGGGTGGTGAACATATAAATTTTATGAAACAGAAAAGAAAATCAATGAAAAACAAAAAACTGAAAAGAAATAAAAATTATAAAATGAACAGAAAGAAAATATAATATAAACATAAGAAAGCAAAAATGAAAGATGAAGTCGAAGAAAAAAACGAATGAGAGAAAGAAACAAGGAACTAGAAAAGAGAAATTTTATATTTGGAGATACGTTTTCTACGTGACATCCGTGAGGGACGTGTGAAAGATTCATAGGCTAACCAAGGCACGAAACGTAACTTATTGTGGTTTATATTTCAACTGATTCCATATCATTATCAACAGATTTCTTTCATCGGTTCTGCTGTGCTTGGATATTATTGCTGAAGAAGTTTTTATCTTGTTAGTCGAAACAGTTATCAACAGTAGATATGACATCATCGTTATTGCGCTACTGGTTCCCGGCCAAGTGTTGTTCTTATGTTAGGAAAATAAAATGATAGTTAAATAAGGGAATAAAAAAGGTGATCTACCAAATCTAAGTCACATTCGCACACAGTAGCCATTGAAACCAAAAACGTGGAGCATTGTTCTGATGAAACAAAACACTTTTTGTTAGTTTTCTTTTGTCTTTGGTCTTGATAGCCTTTTGTAAAGAAAGGACTGAGCATAAACCTCAAGAAAACTGAATGTATGGTCATGAGCACAAAGAGGAGACTAATATGCCAACTGCAAGTTTGAGAATCTAAACTAAACCAAGTAAAAAATTCAAGTGGAAGTGTTTGGACAGAGAATGGAAAATGCCACACGGAGATCAAATAACGCATTGGCATTGCCAAAGACGCATTTCAGAAGTTAGCTAGAGTACTGAAAGACAGGAAAATCTCATTAGAAACAAAGAAAAGAGTGCTGGATTGCTATGTGATATCTGTCCTTCTGTATAGAAGTGAATGCTGGACGGTCTCATCAAAGATGAAGGAGAGGCTCGAGGCAGCAGAAATGTGGTTTGACAGAAGGATGCGACAAGAAACAGAGCCAAGTGAAAGTCCATGATCACCTACGTCCTGAAGGGATACTGCACATGAAGAAGAAGGTGGCATAGTACTCTCTTTTGATAGTGCAGCCATATTGAAGCTAACCTATATGTCTTTTGTATTACTAAATATTTAGGCCATCACCTTCCTTGCAGATGAAACAATGTTGGCCTTCGTTTGAGGGGGTGTTTCCACGTTATGGATTATCTTTTTGTTTTTGACTGAAAGTGATGAACCCAGCAGTCTTCCTGGATTAAAACATTTTCAAGTCATTTATGGATCTGACTAAAAAATGTCAAACTTTCCCATTATGTGTTCAACCTGGTGTGCTTTTGATCACGTGTCAGAAGACATGGCACCCACCAAGAAGAAGTGCCAAATTTCATTGTGCAGAAAATATTCTCAAATCTTACACGCGATATGCATGTAACATTGGCTATATGATTTATAGTCAATCTCTTGGAATAGATACCCTGATGAACACAATCAATGGTTTTTTTTCCGTTGGTGGCAATTGCAGGATGTCAAGAAACTGGGACATCGTCAATAAAATTCCTTCCCCTTTTAATTCAGCTGCTCTATCTTGATAAAAGTTATAGCGTCATACCATAATGTCATTCATCATCATTTACCCGTCGCATCCAGATGGTGCATAGGGGAGCAACTTTTGTTGCTGTTTCTGTAACAAACTAGGTTGTTAGCCCTGCGCCCAAACCCCTAACCTGGAGGACCGGTGGACCATTATTGGTCCTTACGTTTACAGCACCTGGTATTCCCAAATGGTCACCCATTTAAGTACTGAGCAGGCTCGATGTTGCTTAACTTCGGTGATCGGACGGGAACCGGTTTATTGAAAACGATATAACCGTAGACATCCCATAATGTAGCAACCATTAATGTTGTTGATAGCAAAGCGTTTTCGAAAGGGACATGATAATCCACGTGTGTATCACCTGTGGCAACTAACTGGTTGATTGTTTAGGGTGTGCGTTGTAGTGTTATGGATTTCAGAATGTCAAATCGGAGAGACGAGTTCGAATTCCAGTCGAATTCCATTTCATTCATTTACACGCAAATACCCTTTGGAAAGGTATTAATCTATCTCTTCTCCCTCCAGGTTGAATAGCAGGACAGAATCTGTTCTATAACCTTGGTTAGCAATCTGTCTACCACAGAAAGTAATGGCAACCTACTGCGGAAAAATCTTCAACCTAGTCAGTCATGTCATTTTTAAGACATGATCGCCTAAGCGTGTATCACTTATGGCACTTATTGACTTTTTCTATGAACCATCTAGCGCAGTTCATATTGTGTATTTTTTCTTTTTCTTTTTCTTTAAATTCCCATTTAATTTCCAAAAAGTGCAAAGAACCTTATGTAACTTAGAACATATTATAAAAGCCCAAATTTGCAACGGTGGTGATATCTGCAGATTATGCCAAGAAGAGTAGTTAGCTATAGTATCATATTCAGGACGAGAAAGGTTGCTAAATGGTCACTTCTTCCTGGGTTGAACAGCGGGACAGACTGAGGTCTATAACCTTGGTTGGCAACCTCTCTATCACAGAAAGCAATGACAATCTACTGCAGGAAAATATTCTGTCTATTCAGTCATATCTAAAAAGTGACATGATCACACAAACATGTATCACGTATAGCAATTGACTGACTGACTTATGATCAATAGATTTGGTTGCAGGGACTGAATGTTCCACCTTTACATTAGTCCTACTGTATACTAGACATGTTATTTTGATAAGATACTATTCTTTTCTGACTAATAAATGTACAATAAAACCTAAACAACATTTCAATTCTGCTTTTAGTAAATGGAATTTAATAAGATGTTACTGGATCCACAAAAGTAAGGTTCTTATTAAAATATGCATTTTAAAAGTGAAGGCTGAAATAGGAAAACATTTAAATCATAATAAATTTCTGTCTGAATTTGTAGAATGAGGTGTTATGGTTTACATTTTAAATATTGTCCTCGTCTTTGTTGTCAACATCACAATGTTTCAGCCAATATGCCCTTAGGCCTTGTTAAGGTGCTTGTCAATTCTGGTTACATTTAAAGCAACCGGCCTACCACAGAAAGTGACTGCAACCTTCTGCCCAGTCAGTCATGTCTCTTTCGAGACATTTATTATGTGTGGCAATTATCTAACTGAAATAATAACGTCACAATGCCAAATTTTGTCCATTTTAAAGAGAAGTCAATATTATTTACTTTGAAAGTTTTCTTTAAACAGTCAGATGTCTGCTAACCTGGAAAGGAGAAGGTTATTAATAAAGTGAGATGAAATATATACATGCAGGATTTCACTTCTTCATTGTCAGCCTAGAAACTTGATGTAATGAATAGGTAATGTTATGTATACACCTTGGCTCCCTCTCATTGAAATGTGATTGGCTGGTGTCAGCAATAAATGTAGACTAAGGCGAGGACGTCCAGAGAGATCTACCACAAGAGGTCTATTGGTCTTCCGCTAGAGGTCTTCTACCAGAGATCTACCACTAGAGCTCTATTGGTCTACGACTATTGACTACGCCTAGGTATCAGGATACTGCATACGACGAGTACTGTCTATTACGTCTACGTATTAGATTGTTCTACGCGGTTACATTTGCCTAAACCACGTAACTATCTCGAATAATATATATATATTCCTTTTCCGGAACATATCAAAACTGTTAAGCCGACCCACGTATTGGGAATTCGAATTTGTTAACTGTGTTTCTTTCTTTCATTCTTTCTTTCTTTCTTTCTTTCTTTCTTTCTTTTGTTTTTCATACATGCACGTCTTTCTTTCTTTCTTTCTTTCTTTTGCTTTTCATACATGCACCTCTTTCTTTCTTTCTTTCTTTCTTTTGTTTTTCATACATGCGCGTCTTTCTTTCTTTCTTTCTTTCTTTTGTTTCTCATACATGCGCGTCTTTCTTTCTTTCTTTCTTTCTTTTGTTTCTCATACATGCACGTCTTTCTTTCTTTCTTTCTTTCTTTTGTTTTTCATACATGCGCGTCTTTCTTTCTTTCTTTCTTTTGTTTTTCATACATGCGCGTTTTTCTTTCTTTCTTTCTTTCTTTCTTTCTTTCTTTTGTTTTTCATACATGCACGTCTTTTTTCTTTCTTTCTTTCTTTCTTTTATTTTTCATACAAGCACATCTTTCTTTCTTTCTTTCTTTCTTTCTTTCTTTCTTTCTATGTATATTCCTTTTTTCTTCCGTTCTTTTTTCCTTCTTTACTGCTTAATTATTCTTGTTATTATCTTTTTACCATATTTCTTAGTTCTCCCCTTCATTCTTTCTTTTCTTTCTTCTTCGTTAACCGCAATTTTTCCATCTTTAACTTTCTTAATTTGCTTCATTTAACATCATCAATAATGATTTTTCTTTCTGCTCTTTTATTTCCTTCTAAAAATTTTTTTCTTTCTTTTTCCTGCTTTTCTTTTTTGCTCATTCCTTCCTTCCATTTCATTCTGTTCTCATTGCTTTTTTTCCTTTCTTTCCATTTTCTTGTCTTTTCTCACTTTATTTTCTTCGGTCGTCTTTTAATTTGTTTTCCTTCCTTTCATCCTTTCTTCATTCTATTCTTGTGAAATTCACATTCTTTCTTTCTTTTATTTTTTCTTCCTTCGACCGAGCATTCCCGCCCTCTTTTTTATTCATTCTCTCTTCTTCTTTATTTCTTACTCTTTCTTTTCTTCCTTTCTTCTTTTAGATCGCTTTCATTTTTCTTCTCACAATTTTTTCCTTTCTACTTTCATCTTATTTCTTTTCCTTTCTGATCCTTCGTTCGTTCGTTCGTTCGTTTCTTTCTTTATTCCTCAATCCTCCCAACCCTTTCTCCGTCCTTCTTATTCACAATAATTCAGTCTAGTGTTTTTAATCTCAAATCGTTTCTGAAAGACTTCTACACCGAGAACGTATTATCGTGTTGTCTGCTGTTTTAATTGCTGGTGTTTGGGCCACTTTATAATTAATGTCTGAACGTGTAAATTTCAATCGGTATGTAATGTTACGAAATTTTATAGAAAAAAACCCCTCAAACTTTACCCATTTTGTCATTTTGATTTCAACAGCATGGAGTCACCATACAAACAGCGGGAAAATCAAGGGAGGTTTTGAAGGAGCTGTTTCCAGAATCTCATTACACGATGAAGTTGGATTTTCTGCATGCTCCTATGATATCTCACTGTGTAATTATTTTCTCCGGGCCTACAAACATCGACCAGCAACAATTGGCTAATTGAAGGCTCCTGTTTGCCAAAAACTTAAAGAAATATTACTGGAAGACACTTGATGGGCAAAGTCTTCAGAAATCCCCTCCAACAAGAATAGAGTCTGCGATTCAGAAAACATAATTTTCAAAAAATTAAACGAAAACAAAATATTTACTAGTACTTTATGAATTCTAAAACAGTTTCTGCATCCATTTCTTTCTTGGTATTATTTCCAGTCTATAAAAATGGGAGGATTTATTGAGACGCACTATATAAATACACTAGCAGTATAGCCCGGCGTTGCTCGGGTGAAATGAAAGCTTTAAAACTAATCCATGGTCCTGGAGCTCAAACTCAGCCTAAAGAATATTTGTGTGAAGTTTGGTGAGAATCGGATAAAAATTGTGGATTTGTATAAAGGACATACAGACAGAAAAACAGACACACACACACAAACATCTTGTTTTTTATATATATATATATATATAGGTAACACACACACACACATACACACACACACACACACACACACACACACACACACAAAGTTCCATTTATAAATAAGTTTAGATAATCAGTTAAAAACGAGTATCTGGAAGAGTTTTCCCAATAATAAATTCATTCCTAACTGCAGTTAACGCCCTGTCTTCCGGGCCCCATAACTACCAGTGCTGGAAACCCTCAGAATAAACCTCTTTGACATTTTCCTTGACATAAATGATCTACCTAAGTGTATACTCAGACTATTTTTGAATATCTATGACGAAGATATGGGTGCATCTTCAAAACTAGTGATGACTAGAGATTGGCATCTGATCTCTCATCCGTTCTGGCACTAACATTTTATTGGGTGAACGATCAACCCCAAGTGATAATGAATGGTTGTCTCTTTGGAGAGGCCTTGTGTATTCAGCGGTTAATTAGCCTTAAATTCACCCCAGAAATCAAGTAGAACTTGTATATACAATCCATCTTTATAGAAAATAGTCGGTTACCTAATAACCCATGCTAGAGTCTATAACAGTCTGTGCCTGCTAAAATGTAAACTTATTTATAAATGGAAGTTTGTCTGTGTGTGTGTGTGTGTCTGTTACCTACAGACTCCGAAACGGCTGAACCGATTTTCTTGAAAATTTAACACTTGTACTATAAGCGTCTGCGAGTGTTCTTAGCTAGGTTTTGTGTCGAGATACACCCGATAAATATCGAAAATCGATAATCGAAAAATCGGTTTATAGAAGCAGTAGTCCAATTTTAATCAAATTTGATACACTCAGAGACAAAGACATAAGAATTGATATTCAGAAGTTTCAATGTTGGAGTTCTTACAATAGTGCAGAAAATCGATAATATATATATATATATATATATATATATATATAAAAGGCAAGATGTTTGTGTGTATTTTTTTCAGCCTTTTTATTTTAGTTTTTGCTTTGGGTTTGGCTCCAAGTAGCTATAATTGTAGTTCTTAGTCTCTGTCATGATACCATTTACTCAGAGGACTTATTTAGCCTTCAAAATTCAGTTTACGACGAAAAAAATCTTATTTGACATCGATACCAGGAAATCAAATTTTGACTTACATCCGTTCATTTTTTTCAGTCTACGATTTTGCTTTAAGTGGAAACAACTATTGCTTTTTAGTCTTTCGTGCCAACGTCCAAAGAATCTGAGCTCCAAGATCATGGATTAGTTTTAAAGCTTTCATTACACTCGATCAACGCCGGGCTATACTGCTAGTACTCAATAAGTAATTTTTTGTTTGGTGACACCATTCGAAATACATGCTACAGTCTACATTTCAAAGAGCCAGATCAGGCCTAAAATAGTGTATTGCTGTCATATTTTGGCAAGAGCTACTAGTCTCGATAGTGACATAAAGCGTCACGTCGTTATGTGTTAAAAATTATTCTCCACCATCCAACCCCTCTCTAACAGGCGAGATGTGGCAAGCCTCTCACTGCTCTATCGATCGGTCAGTTAAGTGCCATACGTGAAACACGCTTGGGCGATCATGTCTCGAAAAAGACATGACTGACTGAGCAGAAGATTATCCCTCAGTAGGTTGCCATTGCTTTCTGCGGTAAACTGGTTGCCAGCTAAGGCTATAGAACCCAATCTGTTCTGTTATTTAACCTATAACTGGAAGGAAGAGACGGATGAATATCTTTCCCAAGGGTATTTGCGCGTAACTGAATGCAATGAATTCAGCTGGAATTCGAACTCGGCTGCCCGATTTCTCGTTCTGAGTCAATATCCACTGCACCACAACGCAGGGTTATATTTCGAGATCAAAATCTCATCTTCAGAATGGCAGAGGAGCGTTTGTCTGTCCGAGTGAGTCCGTGCCTTTCAAGGAATGACATCTCTGTCTGATCGGATCTATCTTTCATATTTATCACTCTCTCCCTGTGGGTTCCTATCTATCTATCTATCTATCTATCTATCTATCTATCTATCTATCTATCTATCTATCTATCTATCTATCTATCTATGTATTGAGATATTAATTATTTGAATTATTTAATTTCAATCCAGTACTATCTATTAGCATTTTAATGCTTACACAGTATCCACACACACACACACACACACACACACACACACACACACACACACACACACACACACACACACACAGAGTTTCTTTCTTTCTTTCGCATTCCTCCCATTTCTTTCTTTCTTTCTCAGTTGGGCACCCTGACGTGGTGTAATGGTTAGCAAACTTGTCTTGCTAGAACCTATTACAACTGAGTAATGAGTTCGATTCTCACTGGGTACCCCATACCTTCGGCCTTGTGCCACATCTAAGCGATGCTTAATAAATTATCTATCTATCTATCTATCTATCTATCTATCTATCTATCTATCTATGTGTTTGAATAATAATTATTTGAATTATTTAATTTCAGTCCAGTACTATCTATTAGCATTTTAATGCTTACACAGTATCCACACACACACACACACGCGTGTGTGTGTGTGTCTGTGACAGTGAGAGTGAGAAATTGGGAGGTCTGGGATTGGGATGGATGGAGATATAGCTACAGAAATAAAAAAAACACACAATTCTTTTAGTGATTGCATTATTTATGTTAAGAACTCCTCCCAAACTCCTAATATTATATCCTAATTACTAAATTCAATATGGGTGTAGCCAGCTTATTTAAACAAAGCTTAAGAAAGGCGACATAATTTTAGAGAAAGCCAACTGCCGAAACTCTTATACTTCGTGTATATTTAAAAAAAAAAAAGGAAAGTCGTGTTTTACTTACAAAATGCAACAGTCTTAATTGGATTTTGGCCTTTCTTCGTCTCAATTATGGTCTCTGTCAGTCATGCCTTTCACATTTGTATTTTTTCGATGTCGACAGGATTTATTTTATCTTTAGGCTATCACTTAAGAAAATAAACGATTGTTGTTTCAGCTGACCCCGTGTTTGTCAATAAACAAATGCGGTAAGACGCACAATGTATTATCGATAGAACTCTGATAGAATTGAATGTGTAGACTCTAAGTACTTCGAAAAATTGCAAGATCGAGGCTTTTCCTTTGCGATTAGCCATAGAAGATGGGAAAACCTACCTACCTGCCTACCTACCTATCTAGCTATCTATCGCAGTTTCTTTCTTTCTTTCTTTCTTTCTTTCTTTCTTTCTTTCTTTCTTTCTCAGTTGGGCACCCTGACGTGGTGTAATGGTTAGCAAACTTGTCTTGCTAGAAGCTATTACAACTGAGTAATGAGTTCGATTCTCACTGGGTACCCCATGCCTTCGGCCTTGTGCCACATCTAAGCGATGCTTAATAAATTATCTATCTATCTATCTATCTATCTATCTATCTATCTATCTATCTATCTCAGTTGGGCACTCAGACGTACTGTAATGGTTAGCAAGCTTGTCTCGCTAGAACCTATTACAACTGAGTAGTGTATTCGATCCTCACTGAGTACCCCATACCTTGTGCCACATCTAAGCGGCGATTAGTAAATTATCTATCTATCTATCTATCTATCTATCTATCTATCTATCTATCTATCTATCTATCTATCTCATTCTGTTCGTATCTATCTCATTCTGTTCGTATCTATCTATATATGTTTCGGGGTAATAATTAGTGATTGTATTTTGTTTAATACTGAGTTGTGAAGTTGTTTCTTCCTTGGTGTCCTGTACTAAATCTAAAATTTAACAATCGAACAAGGGGTTGACATCAATTAAACTAATCTATGTTACTGCATCAAAATTTGTACACTGATGATGAAAATAAGTTATCTGTCACGACACATGCGGTTGTAAAACTATAATAAAATACGAAACCTGATATAACTGGTGTCATAATAAAAACTGCCACCCACGAGTTTTCTTGTTGGGAATACGAAATAAGAATAACACTCTTTTTTTTAATGTTTTCAAACTCGTGATAAAGTGCGAACTTTATTTTTTTACTACTAGAAAAAGGGATTGACTCCGTTCTGAAGAAAAGACCGAGGCAAACTTTCGCGAGCCCGTGTGAAATGTATTCTGACCAGTAACAAAAGGGAGCGACTGATAAAAAGTAACAAGCAGATGTCAAATCGCTTTTTGATATAAACAGATAAATTGAATCAAGAACAAGAGAGCAGAGAACAGAGACATCACCAGTCACAATGTAGTAAGAAAATAGTCAGGCTGCCGATCAAACACAACTGCTACATTTTTATCTCTCCTTCTTTCTCTTCAGCTAGTCAGTTAGTTCAGTACCATACGTGATACACGCTTGGGCGATCATGTCTCGAAAGAGACATGACTGACTGGACAGAAGATTATCCCGCAGTAGGTTGCCATTGCTTTCTGCGGTAGACTGGTTGCCAGTCAAGGCTATAGGACCCAAGCTGTCCTGTTATTTAACCCATGACTGGAAGGAAGAGACGGATTAATACCTTTCCCAAGGGTATTTGCGCGTCAGCTACTCACCATCCAAATAAAAGTGTGTGAGGAACAAAGACGTTAAGACTACCTGATCATACACACAGCGAAATATAGTCTTACCTTTTTCCGCACAAATGGCATTTCACTACAACAAACGAACTCTGGATCCTTTGAACTCTTTGTTACTGAAACTTTCTCTTATAAGTTTTTCACATTTTAATAATTTCATACATACAAATTAGATGTTATGCTGTTCGATAAATAATTTTTCACTTATTTATACAAACGAGACAGTTTTATCTTTTCAACCTTCTAACAATTTTAAACTGTAGAAACTTGGGTTATGTTTGGCACAACGCCAATTTGATAAACATAATAGAGGTTTCTATAATCTGGTGTTTGGTATTGTAACACATTGACTACCAACTACAACTTATCACGTGGTTGGCTGTCAACGAGTTAAATTGTACTAATAGCGTTTTATTGGTATATCTTTGGCTTTTATTTCTTATCACTGCATCAATCCTGAAGTATATTTTCATTATTTTTTTTTTAATCATTTCACCCCGAGCAAGGCGGATATGCCACTGAAGTGCGGGGGCTACATAAATGAAAGAAAATTAATTAGAAGAGAGAAGAGGAGTATAAACCAATTAGAAAAGAGCAATAGAAAGATGAGAATGCAAGTGAGATGACAGTTTCAAACTAGGAGAGAAAGAGAGGGATATACGGGGTGGGGGAAGGGCTAGAGTCAAGTGGTTAGTAGGTGAGTATTAACATTGCATTTAAATTTCTGGAGGTTGTAGCCGTCAGGAAAGCAAGAATATGGGAGCGAGTTCCACAGGCGGGAAGTGCGAGAGAAGAAGCTGCAGGAGTAGAATTGTCGTCTGCATTTGGCTGAACTAGCAGTGAAAGGGTGGGACCCAGTTGCCAATCTGGTTGCACGAGTAAACACCTGTTGAGGAGGCACCAGTGACTTGAGTTCGTCTGAGCAGAAGCTATGAAAGTACTTATAGAACAGACAAAGGGAGGCCACATTTCGTCGGTGGGGAAGTGGTTGAAGTCGAGCCGCCAAGTGAGCATTTATGTTCGGCGTTACTGTTATCTGGCTTTATATTAGGTTGTTACATAAATGTTTATTTCGTAATACGTGTTCGAATGTAGGTGTCGGATGTAAAAAAAAATGTGCCCGAGATTTTAAACTACGTTCACATTAATGCTAAGGCTACACAGTTTTATTAAAAATCGTTAGAAACTGAAACTTCCTAATATACCGATTAAAATGATCACCAAAAACCTCATAAGGATTGTCTTTGTTCCGTGATAAATAATATTCTTAATGCAATGTCTCCTCAGAACGTTGAAACAATGACTGACTACAAACTTTTCAGTATCATTTCTAAATTGCTTCACATTCTTCAAAAATGTCATGGAATTCAGATATTTCCTTTTTATACTCAACCGAAAACAGTGAAGCCTATGCTACTATTTAACTCATAGCTTGGAGGGGAGAAACGGATAATGGCTGTTTAGATGATTTTCAGCGTGGTGCTGTGGATATCCCCTCGGAGCGAGAAATCGGGGAGACGAGTTCGAATTCTAGTTGAATTCCTTGCATTCACTTACGCGCAAATACCCTTGGGAAAAGTTTTAATCCGTCTCTTCTCTCCATTTATGGGTTAAATAATAGGACAGATTGGGTTCTATAGCCTTGGCTGGCAACCAGTTTACCGCAGAAAGTAATGGCAACCTACTGCGGGATAATATTCTGTCCAGTCAGTCATGTCTCTTTCGAGACATGATCGCCCAAGCGTGTATCACGTATGACACTTAACTGACTGCTGCGTAAAAGGCTACGATGGGACTTGAACTCAGTTCACCTATTACACATTCCACGTCATGTTCCTGTTTCTTAGCACCTCGGCTTAGCTTTTGGAAGGCATCTAAAGACCAAATGTTATATATATATATTTCATTTGTAAACGAATTATTACGCGACTAAGTTTTCTACTATGAGTGGTGTCGTCAGGTGATTTTCAGTAACCGATTTTACAGTGTACCGTTTTTCTTTTAAGAAAGTTTACGTAACGGTGTTTTTTTTTTAACGCTCACGAGGGAGGGAATTTTTGAACGCGCAATTTTTAAAATTACAATGAATTATGGCGTTTTCATCCATGGTTGTATGAACCTAAGAGGTATTTTTCAGTACGGTTACACTTAGTCATAATTTCTTTTCTTTCATTCAATAGTTCGTTTTTGTTTTGGAATAGCATAATTGCTAACTTTTCTTCCTGGGAAAATCTACATATTTTGCCACCATTTTTAGACTTGGTTCTTTTCACTATACTCGACGTTATGCCTGGGTTTTTTCCATATTTTGATTTTAATTTCCACACGTGGCTAACCAATTTTGTACAGTTTTTTAAGTTTTCTTTTTTTGAATGTAGACTTGTGATTGACCCATCTGGACTTATATTTTATTTTGGCCATGACTTAAATGTCACACACACACACACACACACACACACACACACACACACATATATATATATATATATATATATAAACATGTTACGGAAATTAACGAAGATTAACGAAACTTGGTTATAAACAACCGACAATTTAAAATGATTTGTTTTATACATATATATATATATATATATGATTTGTTTTATATATATATATATATATATATATATTGCTCATTCAGGAAAATGAATTAGCGCACTCTAGCTATTGGGAGCGTATAATGATGATATATGCGCTAAAAGTCTACCTTCTTCCACCGAACGCCCATAGCGCAGAGGTAGAATCGCCGACTGACGCCAGTTCAATCCTGGGAAAAAACCAATCGGAGTCTAACCGTACTGATGAGCTGTATTTATGCTTTTACACCCTGATTGAGCAGTCTGGAAGAATGGTAGACTTTGAAAATCAGTAGCTACTCTGGCGTGTACGCATCGCTCATTCAGTAAAATGAATTAGAGCACTCTAGCTATTGGGCGAGTATAATGATAATATATGCGCTAAAAAGTCTGCCTTCTTCCACCGAACGCCTATAGCCCAGAGGTAGAATCGCCGACTGACGCCAATTCGGTCGGGTTTCAATCCTGGGTTAAAAAGCAATCGGAGTCTAAACGTACTGATCAGCTGTGCGAAACAGATCTGTCTGCGGAAGACTATATATATATATATATATATATATATATATATATATATATATATAAAATACATTTTTAAACTTACAACTTTTTATTAGTTTTTCCTATATATATATATATATATATATGTGGTATCACATATATATATATATATATATATATATATATATATGTGGTATCAAGTCATCTTTTATATATATATATATATATATATATATATAAAAGATGACTTGATACCACAGAACTTAAAATAATATTTTGAATAGGTAGGAAGTCTTTTCCCACCAATCTTAGCTTTAGGATCCTTTCTGACAATACTTCTTCAGAGAGAACCGTTGGCACAGGATAGAAGACTAGCCATAGAAACAAACAAAAAGAAACTTCAAGCTATCTTCTCTACTATTTAATGAGCTGTGAGTTTCTCTGTTGGAGTGTTTTTTTCTTTAATTCGTAAATTATTTTTACAATAAATTATTGTTTAATCCGGTCTTCTTTCTTGTGTCAAATAACCTTGCGAACGGTAACCTCTGAAGAAATGTTGACTGAAAGGATCCTAAAGTTAAGGGGAAAAATGTTTTCCTAACGATTCGAAACATTATTATCGTATGAATGTCACAAAGCCCGTAATAGTGCGCAAGATCAATCGCTTCAAATAACCAGCGGCTTTTGGACCCAGTTTATGTCCTATTTATCGTAAGCTGCTGGGGTTAGGTTGGAAAAGTCAAATGCTTGCTGACAGAATGTCCGCTTCTATTTCTCAGGGGTTCATTGTAGTCAGGCTACGTGTTGTCTTTGGTACGAGATGGACTTTCTTTCTCATTTACACACTAGTTCATTAACAACTCAGTGTGTGCACGACTCTGCGACCGGTCAGCATTTTTGGACAGTCCAGACTGTGCCAAGGCGTATGGAGACAACTGGTTTAAAGTTTTCTAGAAGGCACTGTCTGAAGACCATTTATGTGTACTTGAAGCTATCTGCCTCGAGCTACACAGACCGGGTCTTTGTAAATCAAAAAGAGAACTTTCTTGTATTATTTAGTAGGATGTGAGTAAAATTTTTCACTGTTATACTCAGTTGGATCCTTTTATTTGTAAATTCTTTTTTTTAATTCTAAAACAAGTTCGTTAATTGCATGTGTGGTCATGTTAGCAACGTGAAGGCAAGCGTTGTCATGTTGAATAATCACACTGCATCGCCATTCAGGCCATTCCATCTAAAAAAAACCCTCTGAGCCTGTACATTTATTCAGTATACAGCTAAGCAAGATGTGCATTGTGGTGCATTGGATATCGGCTCGGAACGAGAAATCGGGGAGCCGAGTTCAAATTCCAGCCAAATTCATTGCATTCACTTACGCGCAAATACCCTTGGGAAAGGTATTAATCCGTCTATTCCTTCCAGTTATGGGTTAAATAACAGGACAGATTGAGTTCTATAGCCTTGGTCGGCAACCAGTCTACCGCAGAAAGCAATCGCAACCTACTGCGGGATAATCTTCTGCCCAGTCAGTCATGTCTCGAAAGAGACATGATTGCCCAAGCGTGTATCACGTATGGCACTTAACTGACCGACAGCTTAGCATTGGTCATTTGGTTGTTGTTTTTTTAATTGTGCCGCCCCGAGCAAGGCATTTTATTGTGCAGGGGGTTACATAGGAAGAATGTTATGAAGAGAGAGATTTTGCAGTGGGTGTCAGGAAGAGAGGAGGAGAGGGAAGAGAGTACTGATGAGAGTGGGGTGAATGTAGAAAAGCATGAGAGAGGGGATATAAGTTAGTGAGACAGGAGATGACGACTTTACATTTAAATTCTTGGAGATTGTAACTGTCAGGAAAGCAAGAATGCGGAAGAGAATTCCACAGGCGGGAAGTTCGAGAAAAGAAGCTGCTGGAGTAGCATTTGCGTTTACAATTTATTGGCTTCACAGTAAAATGGTGGTACCTAGTTGCTAATCTTGGGGCTCGAGGAAATTCGTATATAGGAGGTACCAGGGAGCTAAGTTCATCGGAGCAGAAGCCATGAAAATATGTGTAGAAGAGACACAGGAAAACCACACTGCGTCGGTGAGAAAGCGACCGTATCTTGGCTGCCAAGTCGAAATCGATCACATTACAGATTCTCCGTTGGATTCGATCGAGGACACCTAAGTGGATAGCAGGAGCACCGGACCAGATATAGCAGTAATACTCAATGCACGTGTGGATCGTTTTGAAGGATTTCATAATGTACACAGTACAAATGTCCCTAACAGGTTTGGCAACTAATACAAAAAAATTAAGAAAAATGACATCCTTTTAGAGAAGTTCAGCAGCAAAAATTCATAAAGATCATTTTCATTTAAAGAAAATAGGAAATGATTAGTGGAACCATTTTAATTGGGTTTATGTCTCTCTGCGTCCCAATTTTGGTGTCTGGGAATCGTGCCTGGCACGTTTTTCTCGTCGTTGACTGTGATTAGGAAGATTTCGAACATGTCTCCTTGGAATTCTATCTCAAAAGGGTTTGCTGATGTGAAATAAAACTTTAGAAAACAATTTCACAGGATGACCAGAGTTCCTAAGAAGTAAAACATGCTACAAAAGATTATTTTTAGAGATCATTCGCAGAATCTCAGAAAAAAAAAACTAACGAAAACATGCAATTACCTAATGTTTTCTGATAATAATTGCAATTTACTGATAACGTTTTTTCAAACATCATATGCTGAAACACATCAAATACTTTTCGTGATTATGCCCTGCTGAAACGTGCGTGTATCTAGCATGCCTGGGATATCTTTCATGCTGTTAAATGAGGCATATAAATGTATGTGTATGTTACTAATTCGTTTCTTTCTCTTTAGTTTACTTACTAAGTAGCTGATGATTCGCATTTAAAGACATTACAAAGAAAACAACTTCGAAAACTCTTTGAAATACGATACCAGTGAGTTTACAGTTATCTACTTTATGTTCCGACGTGTTAGAAGCGGATAATGCTGTTCTTTTAGCAAGAAATCCAGCGAAGAAACAATCTTCTTCTTCTTTATGTGACATGTTCCATCAGGACTTTGGTGATCATACGTTTTCCGTTACACCCAATGGTGTGTAGGGCAGCGTTTTTGCTGTTTCCGTAACAAACTGTATTTTATAGGGTAGGGTTGTTAGAGCTGCCCCCAACCCCCAAACCTGGAGGAAGGTGAATTTCTAATCATAACTTAGACGTAACACACGGCCTAAAGTAGGAGGTGCCAGTGAGGATCGAACTCACTACTCAGTTATAATGATTCTAGCGAGACGAGCTTGCTTACCATTACACCACTTTGAGGTGCCCTTTGGTTATCATGGCTCGCTACAATTTATTATTTATCACAAATCTTAATACTTTTTGTCTTTTTGATAGATCTCTGTTCCTCTATTCATGTATTCATGCGCACTAAGTATGTCATGCATTGTTTTTCTCTGTCTCTTTTACCTTCAATCTGTCCTGTGAGTATCTGATTTTCTAAACCCTCTACCCTCATTATGTAACCTAGTAATTTCAACTGACTATTCCTGATGTTAAGTATCATTTTTTTTTGCATTTTGTCAAAAAATTGCCGTTGCTCATATATTCACTCTATGCTATTCTCAGCATCCTTCTGTAGAACCAAGTTTCTGTTGCTTCAAGTTTCTTCTTCATTTTTTAGGAGATTTACCAGTATTCACTGCCATATAGAAGGACATATATCACGCAAGAGTTTGGAACGCTTTTCTTTGATTTTAACGATTTCTTTCTATTTATACATTACTCAGCTTTCACGATCTCAATAAGAAGGAAAAGTTTTTAATAAAGATAGTTTATCAGTTTTCCCAGGTAATAATACTTACCATTCGGTCTATGAATACTGAACGATTTCTTTTTGAGAACGGCTAATTTTTCAATTGCAAAATTCTCTATGAGAAAGAAAGTTTACAGAATATTAATAATGTGATTGGTTTTGTTTCGCGATAAATCATTTTTTAATGTAATATCTCCTTAGAACGTGAGTGATCATAACTGACTACAGACTTTTCATTATTATTTGTAAATTCCTTTACATTCTTCGGGAATGTAATGGAATTCAGTTGTTTCGTTTTTATACTCATGGCAAAGCAGCGAAATCTATGCTACTATTTAACCCATACTTTAAAGTGAAGAAACGGATCTAAGTGTTTTTCAGATGATTTTCAGCGTAAATAATAGTAACATGCTGGATTTAAACCCGACTAGCCGATTACACATTCCACGTTATGTTCCACTTTCTTAATACCTCTGCTTAGCTTCTGGAAAGCATATTTGGTTATTCAACTCTTTGGCTACTCGAATTTCGGTGTCGCACTTTACGTCTTCTATTAAAACACTACTCGGATATTGTTAATCATTTTACAGAGAAAGAAAAGACTGGGTAGAGGGGGTATTGAGGAAAGGATAAAAGACAAACGGGATTTAAATTTTGAAGATTGAAGCTATCAAGAATGCAAGTAAACGAAAGGGAGTTCCACAGGCGGGAAGTGCGAGCAAAAAAAAAAAAAACTGTTGGAGTAGAAGTGACGGTTAAATTTAACTACTTCAACGCTAAAACGGTGGGACCTAGATATCAAACTAGTTGCACGCTTAAATTTATGTGATCAGGGTACCAAGGATAAAATTTCGTCAGAACAGTTGCCATGAAAATATTTTTTTTAATCATATCACCCCGAGCAAAGCGGTAACGCACCTGATGCGCAGGGGGCTACGTAAGAGTGAAAAGATTGGAATGGAGAAAGCCGGAAACCACATCCTAAAAGGGGAACAAGGGATGAGCCTCTTCACCTGTTCAATAGACGTTGGTGGAGTGTGAACCGAGCGATAGTTTAGTCTATCTACTCCAATTGAAAAAAAAAAGAAAAGAAAAGAGTGAAAAGATTGGAAAAGAGAAAACCGGAAACCACATCCTAAACAGGGAACAAGGGATGAGCCTCTTCACCTGTTCAATAGACGTGGGTGGAGTGTGAACCGGGCGATAGTTTAGTCTATCTACTCTAATTATAGAAAAGACAGTGAACCCCCATCAGGTTGGCGAGAAATTGACTGATGTCGAAATGCCAAGTCGTGATCGATTAAATTGCAGTTCATTCTTTGAATTTTCTCGAGAAATTAGAGATGACTAGAAGGAACACCTGACCAGATAAAGCAACAGTATTCAATGCACGGACGAATGATATTCTAAACTCTCTACCCTCATTATGTAACCTAGTAATTTCAACTGACTATTCCTGATGTTAAATTTCATTTTTTGTTTTGCATTTTGTCAAAAAAAAATTGCCGTTGCTCCTATGTTCACTCTATGCTATTCTCAGCATCCTTCTGTAGAACCAAAATGCTCAAGATCGATACTGAGGTAAAAAATAATTTTTCGCCCTAGACAGTGATCAAGCCTTCTTAGTAGCAGATGCAGCTATGGATTCAATGTAATCGTTCCACTTCAGGTCGAGTGAAAAAGCGAGGCCAAGGAGGCGCAGTAAGTTCCTTCCTAGGAGACTAACATTCGCCATGCTGATGGCGGGCAGGAAAATTTGATTTTAGTATCTCCAAAAAATAAAATCATGGTCTGGGTATACAACTGACAAATACACTTCAGTCATCATATATATTCCCCCTTACTTCGACATCGGGAATAGTTTAATATAAAAACATATTTTTACAGAATGAATGAACGAAACAGAAATTGCAAATCAAGTTGTACTGTTCAGAACTGTTGTGGATTCTTGTTTAGAAACCACACAAAATAATAATAACAAAAACAGATATGAGAGGAAAAATGTAAGTATATTGAACAAAATATATACAACCTGAAACACGGTTAGTAGATTCAGGAATACTAGGAATACTGTTAGTAGGAATCAATATATACAATCTTGTAGATAAGAAGTAAGTCGGGGTAATCTAAATCTATCTAAACTTATTTATAAATGGAACTTTGTCTTTGAGTGTGTGTGTGTGTGTGTGTGTGTGTGTGTGTGTGTGTGTGTGTGTGTGTGTGTCCGTTACTTATAGACTCTAAAACGGCTGAACCGATTTTCTTGAAATTTTAAGCGTCTGCGAGTGTTCTTAGCTCGGTTTTCGAAAAAAATCGGGTTATAGAAGGAGTGGTCCGATTTTAATCAAATTTGATACACTCATAGACAAAGACATAAGAAACGATATTCATAAGTTTCAAGGTTGCAGTTCTTACAATAGTGCAGAAAATCGATAGTATATATATATATATATATATATATATATATAAGGCAAGATGTTTGTGTGTGTGTGTCTGTTTATCTGCCTGTATGTCTGCATTTTTTTCAGCTCTTTTATTTTAGTTTTTACTTCGGGTTTGGCTCTAAGTAGGTATAATTGTAGTTATTAGTCTCAACCATGATACCATTTACTCAGAGGACTTATTTAGCCTTCAAAATTCAGTTTACGACGAAATAACTTATTTGATATCGATACCAGGAAATCAAAATTTGGCTTACATCCATTCATTTTGTTTTCAGTTTACGGTTTCGCTTTAACTGGAAACAACTATTGCTTTTTAGTCTTTCGTGTCAACGTCCAAAGAGTCTGAGCTCCAGGACCATGGATTAGTTTTAAAGCTTTTATTACACCCGAGAAACGCCGGGCTATAATGCTAGTAAGTCTATATTCTTACTGACCAACCAAGCGGCGGTACAACTACTCAACTGAACCTCCGCTTTCTGTATAGGCAGGAATATGTGTACATTTTAGACGAGTCCATTTATTGTGCAATAAATGGGTGATCCCCAACAAAAACTTTGACAACTTGGATTGATTTGGTGTGATATGATCTCCTCTGACAATGATGAATTCGCCTTGTTTATTTTTTTCATTTCAAACTGAAAACGAACGAAAACGTACCGTGCATAAATACAGGAGTGATCATGTCATTTGCTCCTAGATTTCTTGGTGTGTTCTGGATCCAGCTCAAGTGAGGCGAGCCATTACGTAGAGATGATAGGTAGCTGATAGATCATCCGTTTTAGAAATCTCTATCTCCATCATGCTTTCCTCGAAAAGGGACATTTATACTCTGAATTAAAACGAGTGAAAAATAAAAGAAACAACGAAAATCTTCTGTCACTGATCTAGTCTGTAATTCAGTGTTCGGTTTCTGATCGAAGAATTGCTAATACACCACTATAATCTAAAAGCATCCCACAACTGGACTTCAATCCCATTTTCGCCGACGTGATATGGTTTCCGTGTGTCTATTCTACAAATAATTTAAAGGCGAGTTTTCTTCTTTTTTTTTTTTTTTAATCGTATCACCCCGAGCAAGGCGGTAACGCCACTGATGTGCAGGGGGCTACGTAATAGTGAAAAGATAGGAAAAGAGAAAGCCGGAAACCATATCCTAGACAGGAAACAAGGGATGAGCCTCTTAACCTGTTCAATAGACGTGGGTGGAGTGTGAACCGGGCGATAGATAGATAGATCTATCTACTCCAATTGAAAAAAAAAAAGAAACCAAAGTGAGAAGATTGGAAAAGAGAAAGCCGGAAACCACATCCTAAACAGGGAACAAGGGATGAGCCTCTTAACCTGTTCAATAGACGTGGGTGGAGTGTGAACCGGGCGATATTGTTTATTTTATGGAGTTTTAGTGTGCTTGTATCAGTTGGTATATTCTGTTTTGCTTTCATTGGTTACGTGGCCTTCACATGTATATAGAGGTTGGTCTAAAAATTGGTGAACAGTTTGTGTATCGGTTATATTATCACAATGGTGTTCATTATATTATATTATTTAAGAGAAGTCTGTGGGTATCTTAAAACATTTCCTGAGAAATGAATTAGCCGATGAAGTTCAATTGATTGGCCAGTATGTTCACCTGACTTGACCCCAATGGAGATTTCTTCTTTCAGGGAGTAAGAATAATAGTTGAAAACCAGTGTTGGTGATTTGAAAAATTACATAAGAGATGCTTTTCAAGAAATTAATACTCCAAGAGACTTGGGCAAAATTGTTTGTGATAAGATTTTTCCCTGTTGTCCGACTATATGAATTTAAGGATGTGCGTTGTGGAGCATTGGATATCGGTTCGGAACGAGAAATCGGGGGGCCGAGTTCGAATTCCAGACGAATTCATTGCATTCACTTACGCGCAAATACCCTTGGGAAAGGTATTAATCCGTCTCTTCCTTCCAGTTATGGGTCAAATAATAGGACAGATTGGGTTCTACCGCAGAAAGCAATGGCAACCTACTGCGGGATAATCTTCTGCCTAGTCAGTCATGTCACTTTCGAGACATGATCGCCTAAGCGTGTATCACGTATGGCACTTAATTGATTGACTGACTAGATTGGCTAGGATGTACTTTGTGGGGCAGTGGATATCGGCTCTGAACGAGAAATCGGGGGGCCGAGTTCGAATTCCAGACGAATTCATTGCATTCACTTACGCGCAAATACCCTTGGGAAAGGTATTAATCCGTCTCTTCCTTCCAGTTATGGGTCAAATAACAGGACAGATTGGGTTCTATAGTCTTGGCCGGCAACCAGTCTACCGCAGAAAGCAATGGCAACCTACTGCGGGATAATCTTCTGCCTAGTCAGTCATGTCACTTTCGAGACATGATCGCCTAAGCGTGTATCACGTATGGCACTTAATTGATTGACTGACTAGATTGGCTAGGATGTACTTTGTGGGGCAGTGGATATCGGCTCTGAACGAGAAATCAGGAAGACGTGTTCGAATTCCAGTTAAATTCCTTGCATTCACTTACGCGCAAATACCCTTGGGAAATGTATTAATCCGTCCCATGCCTCCAGTTATGGGTTAAATAACAGGACAGATTGGTTTCTCTCCTTGGTTGACAAGCAGTCTCCCGCAGAAAGTAATGGCAACCTACAGCGGGATAATCACCTGCCCAGTCAGTCAATTTCTCTTTCGAGATATGATCGCCCAAAGCGTGTATCACGTATGGCACTTAACTGATTGCCTAGATTGGCGACTATATCTCATCGTTTTGCTGTCAAACTAGTTAGATACAACAGCTACTTGTATTCCGTCAGTTGTTTTTCTCCCTCGTGTGGATCTTCTTTCCGATATTTTTTTCCTTGATAACTACAATTTTCAAAAATGTGCGTGAAACGTTAGTCACCATATTCTACTTCTTGAACACTGTTTCTTACAGTCCTTTACTCAATCCTCCCCAATCACAGCGTTCTCGTTCACTTTCACCACTTGTAACGCCCTGCGTTCTAGAGGCATTCACGCTAAGTAGATGGTGAAATTATTATAAATATTAACACTGTTCTGAAAGTGATCAGTGTATGACAAATCGGAAGTTAAATTATTAAAAAATAACAACACTATTTTGAAAATGATTATTGCATGAAAACTAGAAAATAAAATCATTAAAAATAGCAAAACTATTTTGAAAGTGATCAGTGTATGACAACTAGAAGGTAAAATTATTAAAAATAACAACACTATTTTATAATGATCAATGTATGTCAAGTAGAATGTGAAATTATTAAAGATATCAACACCGTTTTGAAAGTGATCAATGTATGACAATTAGAAGATGGATTTATTAAAAATAACAACACTATTTTGAAAATGATCAATGTATGACAAGTAGAAGGTGCAATTATTAAAAATAACAACACTATTTTTAAATAATCAATGTATGACAAGTAGAAGGTGAAATTATTAAAAAAAACAAGATTATTTTGAAATAATCATTGTACGACAAGTAGAAGCTGGAATTAAAAATAACAACACTATTTTGAAAATGATGAATGTATGACAAGTAGAAGGTGCAATTATTAAAAATAACACTATTTTTAAATAATCAATATATGACATGTAGAAGGTTAAATTATTAAGAATAATAACACTATTTTAAAATGTTCAATGTATCACGAGTAGTTAAGGTTTGCTATTACTTACAGCGAATTAAGACAACTTTTTTGGGGGAATCGAAGACATAATTTTATTCACGGTTTCCAGGGATCCGTTAAATTAAAACTGTCATTCTGTTTCCAGACTAGTCTTTGAGGCTTGACAAAATCCAAAGAGTACAATAGGCCCACAAAACAGAAAAGACACAACAGATAAGTAAATAAAAACAGATGCATGTCAGATAAAAACCGTTTCTAAATATACATGGAGAACATTCGGCATAGAGTGAGTGCATTGAGAAAAGAAACAAGGGAAAAAAAGAAGAAAAGAAAAGGATGAAGGCTCTGTGTATGATTGAAAAACAAGGATTGATTTTTTACAAAGATCAAAGCGAGATTTTAAAGTACAAATGTTGTTTACTTTTTTGCTGTGGAAAAAAAGCGGTGCATTAAGTCAGAAAAAAACCTCTCTATGGTAAGGAAATAGATACATACGGATAGATACAAAGAAGGTGACTGAAGATTTAGGAACATAGATGGAGATATAAACAGATTAAGATACGAATAAACAAAGTAATATATATATATATATATATATATATATATATATATATATATATATATATATGTACGATTGAATAAAGAATGAAGGAAAAATTTTTTACAACGTCCAAAACATTAATTTAAAACAGTGCTCGATATATAATATATAGAACTGTGAATATTTATTATAAATTATACTTTAGAACATGTAGAATTTTTTTATACATCCACTACAAATCGTACATTTGTTTCGACATTGAAACTATGAGACATTGTCGTTTCAATGTCGAAACAAATGTACGATTTGTAGTGAATATATAAAAAAAAATGTACATGTTCTAAAATATAATATATAGTCATCCGCAGACAGATCTGTTTCGCTGTATAACAGCTCATCAGTACGGTTAGACTCCGATTGCTTTTAACCCAGGAGTGAAACCCGACCAAAGTGGCGTCAGTCAGCGGTTCTACCTCTGGGCCATGGGCGCACGGTAGAAGAAGGCAAATATTTGTTGTCCTGAGTCGATATCCACTGTACCACAACGCACATGAGAGATAAGTAGACTAAAATAGACCGATAGAAATGATGTTAATGATATCGAGTGAAAAAAAAGCAAAGATAGATTGATCGATTATACTGAGATAGACAGATAGATATGACCATGCTGAGATAGATAGATAGATAGATAGATAGATAGATAGATAGATAGATATGGAGATACTTGGAAAATAAGCTCGCTATAAATATATATATATATATGTATGTATGTATATATATATCATAAGGAAGTGAAAGAACATATCTATCTATCTATCTATCTATCTATCTATCTATCTATCTATCAACTGATTGTGATTTATATATATATATATATATATATATATATATATATATATATATATTCAGTAATGAATTAGAGCACTCTCAGCTACTGGCGTGTGTATATTGTACATAACACGCTAAAAGCCTGCCTTTTTCTACCGAGCGCCCATAGCTCAGAAGCAGAAGCGCGGACTGAGTCAGTTTGCTCGGGTTTCAATCCTGGCTAAAAGCAATGGGATGTCTCACCGTACTGATGAGCTGTGATACAGCGGAACAGACTATATATATATATATATATATATATATATATATATATATATATATATATGTATGTATATTATACGAAGTTCCGAAAATTAACGAAATGGATTAACAATCAATATATTTAATTCATTTTTTGAATATGTGTTTGTGTGTGTGATTGTGTGATAGATAGTAGGATATACATCTACTAGAATAGTTAGTCGTTTTGACCTACTTAAACACGTGTACCAATAGAAGCGATATTAAACAACGGATAATGTTGAACATAGAAAGCCTTTCAAAAATTCCTGTTGTTTATGATTTGTGTACGAAGCTGAAGCTAGTAAACATAGATTCGTAACGAGAACTGTGCGTTCCTTAAATTTGCAATTCAAACCTTCTTTTCTTCTTATCTTAAATTTGACAGAGCCTTTAAGCAATAATTGCTTATGTATCAGCACTTATCCTAGAAAAGCGAAACATATATTGCTTGTCCGAAAGAAAACATTGGAAGTTCGATGCTTAACCGATTGGTAGTTGGTTAGGGTCTTTAGTACTTTCACAAAAAATAGTAGAAAGCTTATAAGCTAATAGTTAGAATAATCAGCTGGTTTGCCCGAGTTCTTAAACACAGAAACGGCAAAGACGATTTCCAAGAACCAGTAAAAAAAATCAGTAACAATGAATTTATTGTAGAGTTTAGAAAGAACAAAACCAATTTGTGAGCATACTTGTAGGGATCTCATCTGTTGGGACGCCCGCTCCTATTCGGCTATAATGGACTATTCCATTACTATGTAAAGTAATGGTGGCATCTACGTAAGGAGAGTGTGCCGAGCAGCCGATTGACAAGTCAGTCGTAGACTTCCGGTGACGACCCGGAAGTACCCATTGCTCATACTACGTCTTACGACGGTTGAGACGATTAACCTTTATTCTTGTATTGGATACTAATAACCTTTGTAAATACTATTTTCACGGAATACAACAATTGACCTATTCCTGTTGTTGAGTTATTTATTCTTACTCACGACATAACATAATCGTCCACATGCTTTATTGGGATCTAAATTAGACATGACAGTAAAAACAATGGACGGATTTATATGCATATCCCACAGTAGTGCCAAGAGTAGAAATAAATGAGAATTTATGAGCGAAAACTTTTCGCTTTATCCTCAAAAATAGTAAAGAGAAGAGGGATAAAAATCTTACTATTTAACACTCTATGACGATAAATTACTTTACATTACTAACTTCATTTACCTCTTTTTAGATTGATTGCTACTCTAAAGATAAACAAGCTAGAATGCATTTTTTAATTTACGCAGTCACAGATTTTGCTTATATTGATATTAATTTGATATAACAACAAGCGAAAGTTATAAACTTCTCGACCCTACCCAAGAATATGGGCGTTGATATATTTTTGAACATGCTGAGAACTTCACAGCACCCTCTCGTATAATCGTAGATATTGGAGAGATACCCAGAGCCGCATATTAGTGTGTGTGCGTGTGGGTGTGGGTGAGCGTGTGCGGTTGTGAATGGGCGTTTGCGTAAACAGACATTCTAAAAACGTAAACACACACATATATTTATATACACATATAAACAACTACGCGCAGAGAGTTGCACAAACAAATATTTTCTGATCAACAGTCTTATAATTATTCCTCTCATTCTTTTTAAGTTTTTACCGTTCTCTATATCTTTCTCGTTATATATATATATATATCTTTATATATATATATATATATATATATATATATATGCGTGTGTGTGTATGTACATACACATATATATATATCTTTCTCTCTCTTTTATCTACCTATCTTTATATATATATAAGCGTGTGTGTAGGTACATACACACACGCACACACACACACACACACACACATATATATATCTTTCTCTCTCTTTTATCTATCTTTGTATATATATATATATATATATATATATATATATATATATATATATAAATATGTAGATATATGCGTGTGTGCATGTACAAACACACACACACACACACACACATATATATATATGTATCTTTCTCTTTCTTTTATCTATCTATCTATCTATTTATAGAGAGAGAGAAAGAAAGAAAGAAAGAAAGAAAGAAAGAGAGAGAGAGAGAGAGAGTGAAATAGGTTTATGAATGCTTTACATATTTTTCACACTCATCTCCCTCTATCTCTTTTTCATTCTCTCTCTCTTACTCCTTCACACTACCAATACACACATCATATATATATATATATATATATATATATATATATATATATATGATTATTATTATTATTATTTTTTGAAAGTACCTAAAAATAATAATAATAATAATCATATATATATATATATATATATATATATATATATATATATATATATTATTATTATTATTATTTTTTGAAAGTACCTAAAAATAATAATAATAATAATCATATATATATATATATATATATATATATATATATATATGATTATTATTATTATTATTTTTTGAAAGTACCTAAAAATAATAATAATAATAATCATATATATATATATATATATATATATATATATATATTATTATTATTATTATTTTTTGAAAGTTATTAAAAATTAATTAATAATTTTTTAATAATTATATAAAAATAATAATAATAATATATATATATATGATTATTATTATTATTATTTTTTAAAGTACAAAAATATAATAATAATAATATATATATATATATATATATATATATATATATGATTATTATTATTATTATTTTTTGAAAGTACCTAAAAATAATAATAATAATAATAATATATATATATATATATATATATATATATATATATATGATTATTATTATTATTATTTTTTGAAAGTACCTAAAAATAATAATAATAATAATCATATATATATATATATATATATATATATATATATATATATATATATATATGATTATTATTATTATTATTATTATTTTTAGGTTTTTACTTTCAAAAAATCGATAAAAAATGAGCCTACATGATGAAAATATACTGAAAATGTAAAAGAAAAAAGGAAGTTTATTTTACCGAAATCATTGTCATTTATTAAGAAGAGCAAAGAATTTTGCTTTATTTCAATTATATTTTTGATACTTTCGAGAACATTCAGAATTTTGGTCAAATCTTTCATTTCTCTTGTGTCGACGGTTGACCATGAAGTAGTATTGGAAGAGTTTTCAGTGGCTTTACTTTGAAAAACATTATAAATAAATCTTTCATTTCTCTTGTGTCGACGGTTGACCATGAAGTAGTATTGGAAAAGTTTTCAGTGGCTTTACTTTGAAAAACATTATAAATAAATCTTTCATTTCTTTGCTTGTGTCGACGGTTGACCATGAAGTAGTATTCGAGGAGTTTTCAGGTAGCTTTTACTTTGAAAAAACATTATAAATAAATCTTTCATTTCTCTTGTGTCGACGGTTGACCATGGATAGTATTGGAAAAGTTTTCAGTGGCTTTACTTTGAAAAACATTATAAATAAATCTTTCATTTCTCTTTGTGTCGACAGTTGACCATGGTAGTATTGGAAGAGTTTTCAGTGGCTTTTACTTTGAAAAACATTATAAATAAATCTTTCATTTTCTCTTGTGTCGACGGTTGACCATGAAGTAGTATTGGAAAAGTTTTCGATGGCTTTACTTTGAAAAACATTATAAATAAATCTTTCATTTCTCTTGTGTCGACGGTTGACCATGAAGTAGTATTGGAAAAGTTTTCAGTGGCTTTACTTTGAAAGAAAACATTATAAATAAATCTTTCATTTCTCTTGTGTCGACGGTTGACCATGAAGTAGTATTGGAAAAGTTTTCAATTAGCTTTACTTTGAAAAACATTATAAATAAAATCTTTCATTTCTCTTGTGTGTCGACGGTTGACCATGAAGTAGTATTGGAAGAGTTTTCAGTGGCTTTATTTGAAAAATACTTATTATAAATAAATCTTTCATTTCTCTTGTGTCGACGGTTGACCATGGAGTAGTATTGGAAAAGTTTTTCAGTGGCTTTACTTTGAAAAACATTATAAATAAATCTTTCATTTCTCTCTTGTGTCAACGGTTGACCCTTGAAGTAGTATTGGAAGAGTTTTCAGGTAAACTTACTTTTGAAAACATTCTCAATAAATCTTTCATTTCTCTTGTGTCGACGGTTGACATGAAGTAAATATTGAAGGATTTTCAGTGGCTTTACTTTGAAAAACATTATAAATAAATCTTTCATTTTCTCTTGTGTAAGTGATTGACCATGAAGTAGTATTGGAAGAGTTTTCAGTGGCTTTACTTTGAAAAACATTATAAATAAATCTTTCATTTTCTCTTGTGTCGACGGTTGACCATGAAATAGTATTGGAAGAGTTTTCAGTGGCTTTTACTTTGAAAAACATTATAAATAAATCTTTCATTTCTCTTGTGTCGACGGTTGACCATGAAGCTAGTATTGGAAAAGTTTTCAGTGGCTTTACTTTGAAAAACATTATAAATAAATCTTTCATTTCTCTCATATCATACGACAGTTGACCATAGTAGTATTGGAAAAGTTTTCAGTGGCTTTACTTTGAAAAACATTATAAATAAATCTTTCATTTCTCTTGTGTCTGAGCGGTTGACCATGAAGTAGTATTGGAAGAGTTTTCAGTGGCTTTACTTTGAAAAACATTATAAATAAATCTTTCATTTCTATTGTCGACGGTTGACCATGAAGTAGTATTGGGAAAAGTTTTCAGTGGCTTTACTTTGAAAAACATTATAAATAAATCTTTCATTTCTCTTGTGTCGACGGTTGACCATGAAGTAGTATTGGAAGAGTTTTCAGTGGCTTTACTTTGAAAAACGGCCATAAATAAATCTTTCATTTCTCTTGTGTCGACGGTTGACCATGAAGTGAAGTATTGGAAAAGTTTTCAGTGGCTTTACTTTGAAAAACATTATATAAATCTTTCATTTTCTCTTGTGTTGTCGACGGTTGACTACTGAAGTAGTATTGGAAAAGTTTTCAGTGGCTTTACTTTGAAAAACATTATAAATAAATCTTTCATTTCTCTTGTGTCGACGGTTGACCATAGTATTATTGGAAGATTTTCCAGTCATTACTTTGAAAAACATTATAAATAAATCTTTCATTTCTCTTGTGTCGACGGTTGACCATGAAGTAGTATTGGAAAAGTTTTGAGGTAAGCTTTACTGAAAACATTATAAATAAATCTTTCATTTCTCTTGTGTCGACGGTTGACCATGAAGTAGTATTGGAAAAGTTTTCAGTGGCTTTACTTTGAAAAACGTGCCAAATAAATCTTTCATTTCTCTTGTGTCGACGGTTGACCATGAAGTAGTATTGGAAAAGTTTTCAGTGGCTTTACTTTGAAAAACATTATAAAATAAATCTTTCATTTCTCTTGTGTCGACGGTTGACCATGAAGTAGTATTTGGAAAAAGTTTTCAGTGGCTTTACTTTGAAAAACGATATAAATAAATCTTTCATTTCTACTTGTGTCGACGGTTGACGCATGACAATCATTGGAAGAGTTTTCAGTGGCTTTGCTTTGAAAAACATTATAAATAAATCTTTTCTATTCTCTTGCTGTCGACGGTTGATATAAAGTAAATGTTAGGAAGAAGGTTTCGAACAACTTACTTTGAAAAACATTTATAAATAAATCTTTCATTTCTCTTGTGTCGACGGTTGACCATGAAGTAGTATTGGAAGAGTTTTCAGTGGCTTTACTTTGAAAAACATTATAAATAAATCTTTCATTTCTCTTGTGTCGACGGTTGACCATGAAGTAGTATTGGAAAAGTTTTCAGTGGCTTTACTTTGAAAAACATTATAAATAAATCTTTCATTTCTCTTGTGTCGACGGTTGACCATGAAGTAGTATTGGAAAAGTTTTCAGTGGCTTTACTTTGAAAAACATTATAAATAAAATCTTTCATTTCTCTTGTGTCGACGGTTGACCATGAAGTAGTATTGGAAAAGTTTTCAGTGGCTTTTACTTTGAAAAACATTATAAATAAATCTTTCATTTCTCTTGTGTCACGACGGTTGACCATGAGTAGTATTGGAAGAGTTTTCAATTAGCTTTACTTTGAAAAACGTACAAATAAATCTTTCATTTCTCTTGTGTCGACGGTTGACCATGAAGTAGTATTGGAAGAGTTTCCGGTGGCTTTACTTTGAAAAACATTATAAATAAATCTTTCATTTCTCTTGTCAACCGGTTGTCTGGTAATATTGGAAGAGTTTTCGATAAGCTTTACTTTGAAACGACTATAAATGAAATCTTTCATTTCTTCTTCGTAATCTGACGGTTGACCATGAAGTAGTATTGGAAAAGTTTTCGGTGGCTTTACTTTGAAAAACATTATAAATAAATCTTTCATTTCTCTTGTGTCGACGGTTGACCATGAAGTAGTATTGGAAAAGTTTTCAGTGGCTTTACTTTGAAAAACATTATAAATAAATCTTTCATTTCTCTTGTGTCGACGGTTGACCATGGAAAGTAGTATTGGAAGAGTTTTCAGTGGCTTTACTTTGAAAAACATTATAAATAAATCTTTCATTTCTCTTGTGTGTATTGATTTGACCATGAAGTAGTATTGGAAGAGTTTTCAGTGGCTTTACTTTGAAAACATTATAAATAAATCTTTTCATTTCTCTTGGCAACAAACGGTTGACCATGATAGTATTGGAAAAGTTTTTCGGTAAACTTGAAAAACATTATAAATAAATCTTTCATTTCTCTTGTATAATGAGATTTATTATGAAGTAGTATTGGAAAAGTTTTCGAGTGGCTTTACTTTGAAAAACATTATAAATAAAATCTTTCATTTCTCTTGTGTCGACGGTTGACCATGAAGTAGTATTGGAAAAGTTTTCAGTGAAAACACTTTGAAAAACATTATAAATAAATCTTTCATTTCTCTTGTGTCGACGGTTGACCATGAAGTAGTATTGGAAAAGTTTTCAGTGGCTTTACTTTGAAAAACATTATAAATAAATCTTTCATTTCTCTTGTGTCAAACGGTTGATAGCAAGTAGTATTGGAAAAGTTTTCCGTTAAACTTTGCTGAAAAACATTATAAATAAATCTTTCATTTCTCTTGTGTCGACGGTTGACCATGAAGTAATTATTGGAAAAGTTTTCAGTGGCTTTACTTTGAAAAACATTATAAATAAATCTTTCATTCTGTGTCGACGGTTGACCATGAAGTATAGTATTGGAAAAGTTTTCAGTGGCTTTACTTTGAAAAAAACATTGCTAGCTCAAATCTTTCTCGACTTCTCTTGTGTCGACGATTTGACTAATGATAGTATTGGAAAGTTTCAGTGGCTTTACTTTGAAAAACATTATAAATAAAATCTTTCATTTCTCTTGTGTCGACGGTTGACCATCTGAAGTAGTATTGAAAGGATTTTCAGTGGCTTTACTTCGAAAAACATTATAGAAATAAATCTTTCATTTCTCTTGTGTCGACGGTTGACCATGAAGTAGTATTGGAAAAGTTTTCAGTGGCTTTACTTTGAAAAACATTATAAATAAATCTTTCATTTCTCTTGTGTCGACGGTTGACCATGAAGTAGTATTGGAAAAGTTTTCAATTGAAGCTTTACTTTGAAAAACATTATAAATAAATCTTTCATTTCTCTTGTGTCATTCGATTTTATTTATGAAGTAGTATTAGAGAAAAAGTTTTCGGTAAAAGCTTTAATTTGAAAAACATTATAAATAAATCTTTCATTTCTCTTGTGTCGACGGTTGACCATGAAGTAGTATTGGAAAAGTTTTCAGTGGCTTTACTTTGAAAAACATTATAAATAAATCTTTCATTTCTCTTGTGTCGACGGTTGACCATGAAGTAGTATTGGAAAAGTTTTCAGTGGCTTTACTTTGAAAAACATTATAAATAAATCTTTCATTTCTCTTGTGTCGACGGTTGACCATGAAGTAGTCTGGAAAGTTTTCCAGTGGCTTTACTTTGAAAAATAGTATAAACTAAATCTTTCATTTCTCTTGTCGACGGTTGACCATGAAGTAGTATTGGAAAAGTTTCAGTGGCTTTACTTTGAAAAACATTATAAATAAATCTTTCATTTCTCTTGTGTCGACGGTTGACGCCTTGGTAATGGAAAAGTTTTCGAGTAGCTTTACTTTGAAAACGGTATAAATAAATCTTTCATTTCTGTGTCGACGATTTGACCATGAAGTAGTATTGGAAGAGTTTTCAGTAGCTTTACTTTGAAAAACGTATAAATAAATCTTTCATTTCTCTTGTGTCGACGGTTGACCATGAAACAATATGGAAAAGTTTTCAGTGGCTTTACTTTGAAAAACATTATAAATAAATCTTTCATTTCTCTTGTGTCGACGGTTGACCATGAAGTAGTATTGGAAGAGTTTTCAGTGGCTTCTTTGAAAAACGTGCTAAACCAATCTTTTCATTTCTCTTGTGTCGACGGTTGACCATAGTAGTATTGAAAAGTTTTCAGTGGCTTTACTTTGAAAAACATTATAAATAAATCTTTCATTTCTCTTGTGTCGACGGTTGACCATGAAGTAAAAGTATTGGAAAAGTTTTCAGTGGCTTTACTTTGAAAAACATTATAAATAAATCTTTCATTTCTCTTGTGTCGACGGTTGACCATGAAGTAGTATTGGAAAAGTTTTCAGTGGCTTTACTTTGAAAAACATTATAAATAAATCTTTCATTTCTCTTGTGTCGACGGTTGACCATGAAGTAGTATTGGAAATGTTTTCAGTGGCTTTACTTTGAAAAACATTATAAATAAATCTTTCATTTCTCTTGTGTCGACGGTTGACCATGAAGTAGTATTGGAAGAGTTTTCAGTGACTTTCTTTGAAAAACATTATAAATAAATCTTGTTTTCTCTTGTCTAATGACGGTTGACCATGAAGTAGTATTGGAAAAGTTTTCAGTGGCTTTACTTTGAAAAACATTAAATAAATCTTTCATTTCTCTTGTGTCGACGGTTGACCATGGTAGTATTGGAAAAGTTTTCAGTGGCTTTACTTTGAAAAACATTATAAATAAATCTTTCATTTTCTCTTGTGTCGACGGTTGACCATGAAGTAGTATTGGAAAAGTTTTCAGTGGCTTTACTTTGAAAAACATTATAAATAAATCTTTCATTTCTCTTGTGTCGACGGTTGACCATGAAGTAGTATTGGAAGAGTTTTCGGTATTTTACTTTGAAAAACGTGCTAAATGAATATTTTCATTTCTCTTGTGTCGACGGTTGACCATGGAAATAAGTATTGGAGGGAAGAGTTTTCAGTGGCTTTACTTTGAAAAACATTATAAATAAATCTTTCATTTCTCTTGTGTCGACGGTTGACCATGAAGTAGTATTGGAAGAGTTTTCAGTGGCTTTACTTTGAAAAACATTATAAATAAATCTTTCTTCCTCTTGTGTCGACGGTTGACCATGGAAGTGATATTGGAAAGATTTCAGTGGCTTTACTTTTGGAAAACATATAAATAAATCTTTCATTTCTCTTGTGTCGACGGTTGTCATGAAGTAGTATTGGAAAAGTTTTCAGTGGCTTTACTTTGAAAAACATTATAAATAAATCTTTCATTTCTCTTGTGTCGACGGTTGACCATAGTAGTATTGGAAGAGTTTTCAGTGGCTTTACTTTGAAAAACATTCTCTGACTCAATCTTTCATTTCTCTTGTATCAAACGGTTGACATGAAGTAGTATTGAAGGAGTTTTCAGTGGCTTTACTTTGAAAAACATTATAAATAAATCTTTCATTCTCTTGTGTAGGCGGTTATTATGAAGTAGTATTGGAAAAGTTTTCAGTGGCTTTACTTTTGAAAAACATTATAAATAAATCTTTCATTTCTCTTGTGTCGACGGTTGACCATGAAGTAGTATTGGAAAAGTTTTCAGTGGCTTTACTTTGAAAAACATTATAAATAAATCTTTCATTTCTCTTGTGTCGACGGTTGACCATGAAGTAGTATTGGAAGAGTTTTCAGTGGCTTTTACTTTGAAAAGCATTATAAATAAATCTTTCATTTCTCTTGTGTCGACGGTTGACCATGTCAATATTGGAAAAGTTTTCGAGTGGCTTTTACTTTGAAAAACATTATAAATAAATCTTTCATTTCTCTTGTGTCGACGGTTGACCATGAAGTAGTATTGGAAAAGTTTACAGTGGCTTTACTTTGAAAAACATTATAAATAAATCTTTCATTTCTCTTGTGTCGACGGTTGACCATGAAAGTAGTATTGGAAAAGTTTTCAGTGGCCTTACTTTTTGAAAAACATTATAAATAAATCTTTCATTTCTCTTGTGTCGACGGTTGACCATGAAGTAGTATTGGAAAAGTTTTCAGTGGCTTTACTTTTTGAAAAACATTATAAATAAATCTTAAAACTCTTTCTTGTGTCGATGGTTGACCATGAAGTAGTATTGTGAAAAGTTTTCCGGTAGCTTTACTTTGAAAAACATTATAAATAAATCTTTCATTTCTCTTGTGTCGACGGTTGACCATGAAGTAGTATTGGAAAAGTTTTCAGTGGCTTTACTTTGAAAAACATTATAAATAAATCTTTCATTTCTCTTGTATCAGCAGTTGAGCCATGAAGTAGTATTGGAAAAGTTTTCAGTGGCTTTGCTTTGAAAACATTATAAATAAATCTTTCATTTCTCTTGTGTCGACGGTTGACCATGAGTAGTATTGGAAAAGTTTCCAGTGGCTTTCTTTGAAAAACATTATAAATAAATCTTTCATTTCTCTTGTGTCGACGGTTGACCATGAAGTAGTATTAGAGCTTTGCGTGGCTTTAATTTGAAAAACATTATAAATAAATCTTTCATTTCTCTTGTCGACGGTTGACCATGAAGTAGTATTGGAAAAGTTTTCAGTGGCTTTACTTTGAAAAACATTATAAATAAATCTTTCATTTCTCTTGTGTCGACGGTTGATAATAGTAGTATTGGAAAGTTTTCAGTGGCTTTACTTTGAAAAACATTATAAATAAATCTTTCATTTCTCTTGTGTCGACGGTTGACCATGATATTATTGGAAAAGTTTTCGAGCCAGCTTTACTTTGAAAAACATTATAAATAAATCTTTCATTTCTCTTGTGTCGACGGTTGACCATGAAGTAGTATTGGAAAAGTTTTCAGTGGCTTTACTTTGAAAAGCTTATTATAAATAAATCTTTCATTTCTCTTGTGTCGACGGTTGACCATGGTAATATTGGAAAAGTTTTCAGTGGCTTTACTTTGGAAAACATTGCCAATAAATCTTTCATTTCTCTTGTGTCGACGGTTGACCATGAAGTAGTATTGGAAGAGTTTTCGTTGGCCACACTTTGAAAAACATTATAAATAAATCTTTCATTTCTCTTGTGTCGACGGTTGATATGAAACTAGTATTGGAAAAGTTTTCCAGTGGCTTTACTTTGAAAAACATTATAAATAAATCTTTCATTTCTCTTGTGTCGACGGTTGACCATGAAGTAGTATTGGAAGAGTTTTCAGTGGCTTTACTTTGGCGCTTATTATAAATAAATCTTTCATTTCTCTTGTGTCGACGGTTGACCATGAAGTAGTATTGGAAAAGTTTTCAGTGGCTTTACTTTGAAAAACATTATAAATAAATCTTTCATTTCTCTTGTGTCGACGGTTGACCCATGGAGATGATATGGAAAGTTTTCAGTGGCTTTACTTTGAAAAACATTATAAATAAATCTTTCATTTTCTCTTGTGTCGACGGTTGACCATGAAATAGTATTGGAAAAGTTTTCAGTGGCTTTACTTTGAAAAACGGCTAAATCTTTCATTTCTCTTGTGTCGACCGTTGACCATGAAGTAGTGAATGTTTTCAGTGGCTTTACTTTGAAAAACATTATAAATAAATCTTTCGTCCTCTTGTGTCGACGGTTGACCATGATAGTAGTATTGGAAAAGTTTTCAGTGGCTTTACTTTGAAAAACATTATAAATAAATCTTTCATTTCTCTTGTGTCGACGGTTGACCATGAAGTAGTATTGAAAGGGATTTTCAGTGGCTTTACTTTGAAAAACATTATAAATAAATCTTTGTTTCTCTTGTGTCGACGGTCGACCATGAAGTAGTATTAGGAAAAGTTTTTCAGTGGCTTTACTTTGAAAAGCATCTATAAATAAATCTTTCATTTTCTCTTGTATCAAACGGATTGCTTCATGAAGTAGTATTGGAAAAGTTTTCAATTAGCTTTACTTTGAAAAACATTATAAATAAATCTTTCATTTCTCTTGTGTCGACGGTCGACCATGAAGTAGTATTGGAAAAGTTTTCAGTGGCTTTACTTTGAAAAACATTATAAATAAATCTTTCATTTTCTCTTGTGTCGACGGTCGACCATGAAGTAGTATTGGAAAAGTTTTCAGTGGCTTTACTTTGAAAAACATTATAAATAAATCTTTCATTTCTCTTGTGTCGACGGTTGACCATGAAGTAGTATTGGAAAAGTTTTCAGTGGCTTTACTTTGAAAAACATTAACAAATAAATCTTTCATTTCTCTTGTGTCGACGGTTGACCATGAAGTAGTATTGGAAAAGTTTTTCAGTGGCTTTACTTTGAAAAACATTATAAATAAAATCTTTCATTTCTCTTGTGTCGACGGTCGACCACCTTGAAGTAGTATTGGAAAAGTTTTCAGTGGCTTTACTTTGAAAAACATTATAAATAAATCTTTCATTTCTCTTGTGTCGACGGTTGACCATGAAGTAGTATTGGAAAAGTTTTCAGTGGCTTTACTTTGAAAAACATTATAAATAAATCTTTCATTTCTCTTGTGTCGACGTTCGACCATGAAGTAGTATTGGAAAAGTTTTCAGTGGCTTTACTTTGAAAAACATTATAAATAAATCTTTCATTTCTCTTGTGTCACGACGGTCGACCATGAAGTAGTATTGAAGCAGTTTTCAGTGGCTTTACTTTGAAAAACATTATAAATAAATCTTTCATTTCTCTTGTGTCGACGGTTGACCATGAAGTAGTATTGGAAAAGTTTTCAATTGCTTTACTTTGAAAAACATTATAAATAAACCTTTCATTTCTCTTGTGTCGACGGTCGACCATGAAGTAGTATTGGAAAAGTTTTCAGTGGCTTTACTTTGAAAAACATTATAAATAAATCTTTCATTTCTCTTGTGTCGACGGTTGACCATGAAGTAGTATTGGAAAAGTTTTCAGTGGCTTTACTTTGAAAAACATTATAAATAAATCTTTCATTTCTCTTGTGTCGACGGTCGACCATGAAGTAGTATTGGAAAAGTTTTCAGTGGCTTTACTTTGAAAAACATTATAAATAAATCTTTCATTTCTCTTGTGTCGACGGTTGACCATGAAGTAGTATTGGAAAAGTTTTCAGTGGCTTTACTTTGAAAAACATTATAAATAAATCTTTCATTTCTCTTGTGTCGACGGTCGACCATGAAGTAGTATTGGAAAAGTTTTCAGTGGCTTTACTTTGAAAAACATTATAAATAAATCTTTCATTTCTCTTGTGTCGACGGTTGACCATGAAGTAGTATTGGAAAAGTTTTCAGTGGCTTTACTTTGAAAAACATTATAAATAAATCTTTCATTTCTCTTGTGTCGACGGTCGACCATGAAGTAGTATTGGAAAAGTTTTCAGTGGCTTTACTTTGAAAAACATTATAAATAAATCTTTCATTTCTCTTGTGTCGACGGTTGACCATGAAGTAGTATTGGAAAAGTTTTCAGTGGCTTTACATTGAAAAACATTATAAATAAATCTTTCTTTTCTCTTGTGTCGACGGTTGTTCATGAAGTAGTATTGGAAAAGTTTTCAGTGGCTTTACTTTGAAAAACATTATAAATAAATCTTTCATTTCTCTTGTGTCGACGGTTGACCATGAAGTAGTATTGGAAAAGTTTCCGTGGCTTTACTTTGAAAAACATTATAAATAAATCTTTCATTTCTCTTGTGTCGACGATTTGACCATGAAGTAGTATTGGAAAAGTTTTCAGTGGCTTTACTTTGAAAAACATTATAAATAAATCTTTCATTTCTCTTGTGTCGACGGTTGACCATGAAGTAGTATTGGAAGAGTTTTCAGTGTTTTTGCTTTGAAAAACATTATAAATAAATCTTTCATTTCTCTTGTGTCGACGGTTGACCATGAAGTAGTATTGGAAAAGTTTTCAGTGGCTTTACTTTGAAAAACATTATAAATAAATCTTTCATTTCTCTTGTGTCGACGGTTGACCATGAATAGTATTGGAAAAGTTTTCAGTGGCTTTGCTGAAAAACATTATAAATAAATCACTTTCATTTCTCTTGTGTCGACGGTTGACTGTAGGCTAGTATTGGAAAAGTTTTCAGTGGCTTTACTTTGAAAAACATTATAAATAAATCTTTCATTTCTCTTGTGTCGACGGTTGACCATGAAGTAGTATTGGAAAAGTTTTCGGTGGCTTTACTTTGAAAAACATTATAAATAAATCTTTCATTTCTCTTGTGTCGACGGTTGACCATGAAGTAGTATTGGAAAGTTTTCAGTGGCTTTACTTTGAAAAACATTATAAATAAATCTTTCATTTCTCTTTGTGTCGACGGTTGACCATCAGTAGTATTGGAAAAGTTTTCAGTGGCTTTACTTTGAAAAACATTATAAATAAATCTTTCATTTCTCTTGTGTCGACGGTTGACCACATGAAGTAGTGACGGAAACTTTTCCAGTGGCTTTACTTTGAAAAACTTATTATAAATAAATCTTTCATTTCTCTTGTGTCGACGGTTGACCATAGTAGTATTGGAAAAGTTTTCAGTGGCTTTACTTTGAAAAACATTATAAATAAATCTTTCATTTCTCTTGTGTCGACGGTTGACCATGAAGTAGTATTGGAAAAGTTTTCAGTGGCTTTACTTTGAAAAACATTATAAATAAATCTTTCATTTCTCTTGTGTCGACAGTTGACCATGAAGTAGTAGGAAAAGTTTTCGGTGAAAACTTTTTACTTTGAAAAACGAGTATAAATAAATCTTTCATTTCTCTTGTGTCGACGGTTGACCATGAAGTGGTAAATGGAAAGTTTTTCAGTGGCTTTACTTTTGAAAAACATTATAAATAAATCTTTCATTTCTCTTGTGTCGACGGTTGACCATGAAGTAGTATTGGAAAAGTTTTCAGTGGCTTTACTTTGAAAAACATTGCCAATAAATCTTTCATTTCTCTTGTGTCGACGGTTGACCATGAAGTAGTATTGGAAAAGTTTTCAATGGCTTTACTTTGAAAAACATTATAAATAAATCTTTCATTCTCTTGTGTCGACGGTTGACCATGAAGTAGTATTGGAAAAGTTTTCGTGCTTTTGAAAAGCATTATAAATAAATCTTTCATTTCTCTTGTGTCGACGGTTGACCATGAAGTAGTATTGAAAAGTTTTTCAGTGGCTTTACTTTGAAAAACATTATAAATAAATCTTTCATTTCTCTTAATGTCGACGGTCGATGATAGTATTGGAAAAAGTTTCAGTGGCTTTACTTTGAAAAAAACATTATAAATAAATCTTTCATTTCTCTTGTGTCGACGGTTGACCATGAGTAGTATTGGAAAAGTTTTCAGTGGCTTTACTTTGAAAAACATTATAAATAAATCTTTCATTTCTCTTGTGTCGACGGTTGACCATGAAGTAGTATTGGAAAAGTTTTCAGTGGCTTTACTTTGAAAAACATTATAAGCCAAATCTTTCATTTCTACTTGTGTCGACGGTTGACCATGAAGTAGTATTGGAAAAGTTTTCAGTGGCTTTACTTTGAAAAACATTATAAATAAATCTTTCATTTCTCTTGTGTCGACGGTTGACCATGAAGTAGTATTGGAAAAGTTTTCAGTGGCTTTAATTTGAAAAACATTATAAATAAATCTTTCATTTCTCTTGTGTCGACGGTTGACCATGAAGTAGTATTGGAAAAGTTTTCAGTGGCTTTACTTTGAAAAACATTATAAATGATATTCATTTCTCTTGTGTCGACGGTGACCATGAAGTAGTATTGGAAAAGTTTTCAGTAGCTTTTACTTTTGAAAAACATTACAAATAAATCTTTCATTTCTCTTGTGTCGACGGTTGACCATGAAGTAGTATTGAAGTTTTCAGTAGCTTCTTTGAAAAACATTATAAATAAAATCTTTCATTTCTCTTGTGTCGACGGTTGACCACATGAAGTAGTATTGGAAGAGTTTTCAGTGGCTTTACTTTGAAAAACATTATAAATAAATCTTTCATTTCTCTTGTGTCGACGGTTGACCATAGAGTAGTATTCGGAGAGTTTTCAGTGGCTTCACTTTGAAAAACATTATAAATAAATCTTTCATTTCTCTTGTGTCGACGGTTGACCATGAAGTAGTATTGGAAAAGTTTTCGGTAGCTTCGCGAAAAACATTATAAATAAATCTTTCATTTCTCTTGTGTCGACGGTTGACCATGAAGTAGTATTGGAAAAGTTTTCAGTGGCTTTACTTTGAAAAACATTATAAATAAATCTTTCATTTCTCTTGTGTCGACGGTTGACCATGAAGTAGTATTGGAAAGTTTTCAGTGGCTTTACTTTGAAAAACATTATAAATAAATCTTTCCCATTTCTCTTGTGTCGACGGTTGACCATGAAGTAGTATTGGAAAAGTTTTCAGTGGCTTTACTTTGAAAAACATTATAAATAAATCTTTCATTTCTCTTGTGTCGACGGTTGACTATGATAGTATTGGAAAAGTTTTCAGTGGCTTTACTTTGAAAAACATTATAAATAAGATCTTTCATTTCTCTTGTGTCGACGGTCGACCATGAAGTAGTGATATTGGAAAAGTTTTCAGTGGCTTTACTTTGAAAAACATTATAAATAAATCTTTCATTTCTCTTGTGTCGACGGTTGACCATGTGATAATGTGGAAAAGTTTCAGTGGCTTTACTTTGAAAAACATTATAAATAAATCTTTCATTTCTCTTGTGTCGACGGTTGACCATGAAGTAGTATTGGAAAATTTTTCAGTGGCTTTACTTTGAAAAACATTATAAATAAATCTTTCATTTCTCTTGTGTCAGCGGTTGACCGGCAAGTAAGTATGGAAAAGTTTTCAGTGAAAACTGCTTTGAAAAACATTATAAATAAATCTTTCATTTCTCTTGTGTCGACGGTTGACCATGAAGTAGTATTGGAAAAGTTTTCCAGTGGCTTTAATTTGAAAAACATTATATAAAATAAATCTTTCATTTCTCTTGTGTCGACGGTTGACCATGAAGTATTATTGGAAAAGTTTTCAGTGGCTTTACCTTTGAAAAACATTATAAATAAATCTTTCATTTCTCTTGGCGTACCGACAGTTGACCATGAAGTAGTATTGGAAAAGTTTTCAATTATTTACTTTGAAAAACATTATAAATAAATCTTTCATTTCTCTTGTGTCGACGGTTGACCATGAAGTAGTGGTGGAAAAGTTTTCAGTGGCTTTACTTTGAAAAACATTATAAATAAATCTTTCATTTCTCTTGTCACGACGGTTGACCATGAAGTAGTATTGGAAGAGTTTTCAGTGGCTTTACTTTGAAAAACATTATAAATAAATCTTTCATTTCTCTTGTCGACGGTTGACCATGAAGTAGTATTGGAAGAGTTTTCAGTGGCTTTACTTTGAAAAACATTATAAATAAATCTTTCATTTCTCTTGTGTCGACGGTTGACCATGAAATTAGTATTGGAAAAGTTTTCAGTGGCTTTACTTTGAAAAACATTATAAATAAATCTTTCATTTCTCTTGTGTCGACGGTTGACCATGAAGTAGTATTGGAAAAGTTTTCAGTGGCTTTACTTTGAAAAACATTATAAATAAATCTGTATTTCTCTTGTGTCGACGGTTGACCATGAAGTAGTATTGGAAAAGTTTTTCAAAATTGGCTTGCTGAAAAACATTATAAATAAATCTTTCATTTCTCTTGTGTCGACGGTTGACCATGAAGTAGTATTGGAAAGATTTCAGTGGCTTTACTTTGAAAAACATTATAAATAAATCTTTCATTTCTCTTGTGTCGACGGTTGACCATGCGGTAGTATTGGAAAAGGTTTCAATTATGGCTTTACTTCTGAAAAACATTATAAATAAATCTTTCATTTCTCTTGTGTCGACGGTTGACCATGAAGTAGTATTGGAAAAGTTTTCAGTGGCTTTACTTTGAAAAACATTATAAATAAATCTTTCATTTCTCTTGTGTCGACGGTTGACCATGAAGTAGTATTGGAAAAGTTTTCAGTGGCTTTACTTACGAAAAAAACATTATAAATAAATCTTTCATTTCTCTTGTGTCGACGGTTGACCATGAAGTAGTATTGAAAGGATTTTCAGTGGCTTTACTTTGAAAAACATTATAAATAAATCTTTCATTTCTCTTGTGTCGACGGTTGACCATGAAGTAGTATTGGAAAAGTTTTCAGGCAAAACACTTTTGAAAAACATTATAAATAAATCTTTCATTTCTCTTGTGTCGACGGTTGACCATGAAGTAGTATTGGAAAAGTTTTCAGTGGCTTTACTTTGAAAAACATTATAAATAAAATCTTTCATTTCTCTTGTGTCGACGGTTGACCATGAAGTAGTATTGGAAAGTTTTTCAGTGGCTTTACTTTGAAAAACATTATAAATAAATCTTTCATTTCTCTTGTGTCGACGGTTGACCATGAAGTAGTATTGGAAAAGTTTCCGGTGGCTTTACTTTGAAAAACATTATAAATAAATCTTTCATTTCTCTTGTCGACGGTTGACCATGAAGTAGTATTGGAAAAGTTTTCAGTGGCTTTACTTTGAAAAACGGCCATAAATAAATCTTTCATTTCTCTTGTGTCGACGGTTGACCATGAAGTAGTATTGGAAAAGTTTTCAGTGGCTTTACTTTGAAAAACATTATAAATAAATCTTTCATTTCTCTTGTGTCGACGGTTGACCATGATAGTATTGGAAAAGTTTTCAGTGGCTTTACTTTGAAAAACATTATAAATAAATCTTTCATTTCTCTTGTGTCGACGGTTGACCATGAAGTATTAGTATTGGAAAAGTTTTCAGTGGCTTTACTTTGAAAAACATTATAAATAAATCTTTCATTTCTCTTGTGTCGACGGTTGACCATAGAAGTAGTATTGGAAAAGTTTTCAGTGGCTTTACTTTGAAAAACATTATAAATAAATCTTTCATTTCTCTTGTGTCGACGGTTGACCATGAAGTAGTATTGGAAAAGTTTCAGTGGCTTTACTTTGAAAAACATTATAAATAAATCTTTCATTTCTCTTGTGTCGACGGTTGACCATGAAGTAGTATTGGAAAAGTTTTTCAGTGGCTTTACTTTGAAAAACATTATAAATAAATCTTTCATTTCTCTTGTGTCGACGGTTGACCATGAAGTAGTATTGGAAAAGTTTTCAGTGGCTTTACTTTGAAAAACATTATAAATAAATCTTTCATTTCTCTTGTGTCGACGGTTGACCATGAAGTAGTATTGGAAAAGTTTTCAGTGGCTTTACTTTGAAAAACATTATAAATAAATCTTTCATTTCTCTTGTGTCGACGGTTGACCATGAAGTAGTATTGGAAAAGTTTTCGGTGGCTTTACTTTGAAAAACATTATAAATAAATCTTTCATTTCTCTTGTGTCGACGGTTGACCATGAAGTAGTATTGGAAAAGTTTTCAGTGGCTTTACTTTAGAAAACATTATAGAAATAAATCTTTCATTTCTCTTGTGTCGACGGTTGACCATGAAGTAGTATTGGAAAAGTTTTCAGTGGCTTTACTTTGAAAAACATTATAAATAAATCTTTTCATTTCACTTGTGTCGAGCTGTCATTGACCATGAAGTAGTATTGAAAAAGTTTTCAGTGTATTGGCTTTGAAAAAATATTATAAATAAATTTTTCATTTCTCTTTAGAAGGATTAAGTTGACCATGGTTGTATTGAAAAGATTTTAAAGTGGCTTTACTTTTGAAAAACATTATAAATAAATCTTTCTATTTCTCTTGTGTCGACGGTTGACCATGAAGAATATTGAAAGTTTTCAGTGTATTTACTTTGAAAAACATTATAAATAAATCTTTCATTTCTTCTAGTCGACGGTTGACCATGAAGTAGTATTGGAAAAGTTTTCAGTGGCTTTACTTTGAAAACATTATAAATAAATCTTTCATTTCTCTTGTGCTCGACGGTTTACCCCAAGCAGTATTGGAAAAGTTTTCAGTGGCTTTACTTGAAAAAACATTATAAATAAATCTTTCATTTCTCTTTGTGTCGACGGTTTATCTGCGTAGTTGTGTATTGAAAAAGCTTTTCAGTGGCTTTACTTTGAAAACATTATAAATAAATCTTCTTATTTCTCTTGTGTCGACGGTTGACCATGAAGTAGTATTGGAAAAGTTTTCAGTGGCTTTACTTTGAAAAACATTATAAATAAATCTTTCATTTCTCTTGTGTCGCGACGGTTGACCATGAAGCGGCATTGAAAAGTTTTTCAGTGGCTTTACTTTGAAAAACATTATAAATAAATCTTTCATTTCTCTTGTGTCGACGATCAACGCTTATTAGGTGATGAAAAGTTTTCAGTGTTTTACTTTGAAAAACATTGTGTTAAATCTTTCATTTCTCTTGTGTCGACGGTTGACTTCATGAAGTAGTATTAGAAAAGTTTTCAGTGGCTTTACTTTGAAAAACATTATAAATAAATCTTTCATTTCTCTTGTGTCACTTGTTGACCATGAAGTAGTATTGGAAAGTTTTCAGTGGCTTTACTTGAAAAACATTATAAATAAATCTTTCATTTCTCTTGTGTCGACGAAGCGACCATGAAGTAGTATTAAAAGTTTTCAGTGGCTTTACTTTGAAAAACATTATAAATAAATCTTTCATTTCTTGTGTCGACGGTTGACCATGAAGAATGGGTGTTTTCAGTGGCTTTAATTTGAAAACATTATAAACAAATCTCATTTGTGTCGACGGTTGACCATGAAGTAGTATTGGAAAAGTTTTCATGGGTTTACTTTGAAAAACATTATGCAAATAAATCTTCATTTCTTGTACGACGGTTGACTACGAAGTAGTATTTGAAAAAGCCAGTGGTTTTACTTTGAAAACATTATAAATAAATCTTTCATTTCTAGTTGACGGTTGACCATGAAGTAGTATTGGAAAAGCTTGTGGCTTTACTTTGAAAAAAACATTATAAATAAATTTTCTATTTCTCGTGTCGACGGTTGACCATAGTATTGAAAGTTTTCAGGTGGCTTTACTTTGAAAACATTATATAAATAAATCTTTTCATTTTCGTGTCGACGGTTGACCATGAAGTAGTATTGGAAAAGTTTTCAGTGGCTATTTTGAAAAACATTATAAATGAATCTTTCATTTCTTCTAGTTATCATTGACCATGAAGTAGTATTGGAAAAGTTTTCGTTAGTTTTATTTGAAAAACATTACAACAAATCTTTCATTTCTCTTGTGTCGACGGTTGACCACATAGTATTGGAAAAGTTTTCAGTGCTTTACTTTGAAAAACATTATGAATAAATCTTTCATTTCTCTTGTGTCGACAGTTGACCATGAAGTAGTATTGGAAAAGTTTTCAGTGGCTTTACTTTTTGAGCAGCCTAAATAAATCTTTCATTTTCTCTTGTGTCGACGGTTGACCATAGTAGTATTGGAAAAGTTTTCCGAGTGGCTTTACTGAAAAGACATTATAAATAAATCTTTCATTTCTCTTGTGTCCTTCAGTGAAAACTGCTTTGAAAAACATTATAAATAAATCTTTCATTTCTCTTGTGTCGACGGTTGACCATGATAGTATTGGAAAAGTTTTCAATTGCTTCTTTGAAAAAACGTATAAATAAATCTTTCATTTCTGTCGACGTTGACCATGAAGTAATTGAAGGATTTTCAGTGGCTTTACTTTGAAAAACATTATAAATAAATCACTGCTGTTCTCTTGTGTCGACGGTTGACCATAGTAGTATTGGAAAAGTTTTCAGTGGCTTTACTTTAGCCCAGTATAAATAAATCTTTCATTTCTCTTGTGTCGACGGTTGACCACTAGTAGTAGTATTGGAAAAGTTTTCAGTGGCTTTACTTTGAAAAACATTATAAATAAATCTTTCATTTCTCTTGTGTCGACGGTTGACCATGAAGTAATCATGGAAAAGTTTTCAGTAGCTTTACTTTGAAAAACATTATAAATAAATCTTTCGTTTCTACGTGTCGACGGTTGACCGCTAGTATTCAATATTGGAAAAGTTTTCAGTGGCTTTACTTTTGAAAACATTATAAATAAAATCTTTCATTTCTCTTGTGTCGACGGTTGACCATAAAGTAATGTGGAAAAGTTTTCAGTGGCTTTACTTTGAAAAACATTATAAATAAATCTTTCATTTCTCTTGTGTCGACGGTTGACCATGTAGTATTTAGTATTGGAAAAGTTTTCGAATACTTCCTTTGAAAAAACATTATAAATAAATCTTTCATTTGTCTTGTGTCGACAGTTGACCATGAAGTAGTACTGGAAAAGTTTTCAGTGGCTTTACTTTGAAAAACATTATAAATAAATCTTTCATTTCTCTTGTGTGTCGACGGTTGACATGATAGTATTGGAAAAGTTTCAGTGGCTTTACTTTGAAAAACATTATAAATAAATCTTTGTTCTCTTGTGTCGACGGTTGACCATGATAAGTATTGGAAAAGTTTTCAGTGGCTTTACTTTGAAAAACATTATAAATAAATCTTTCATTTCTCTTGTCGACAGTTGACCATGAAGTAGTATTACAGAGCTTCCAGTGGCTTTACTTTGAAAAACATTATAAATAAATCTTTCATTTCTCTTGTGTCGACGGTTGACCTTGTGGTAGTATTGGAAAAGTTTTCAGTGGCTTTACTTTGAAAAACGTATAAATAAATCTTTCATTTCTCTTGTGTCGACGGTTAAATATGAAGTAGTATTGGAAAAGTTTTCAGTGGCTTTACTTTGAAAAACATTATAAATAAATCTTTCCATTTGTCTTGTGTCGACGGTTGACCATGAAGTAGTATTGGAAAAGTTTTCAGTGGCTTTACTTTGAAAAACATTATAAATAAATCTTTCTTCTCTTGTGTCGACAGTTATTATGATGATATTGGAAAAGTTTTCAGTGGCTTTACTTTGAAAAATTACTCGCTATTTTCTGCATTTCTCTTGTGTCGACGGTTGACCATGAAGTAGTATTGGAAAAGTTTTCAGGTGGCTTTACTTTGAAAAACATTATAAATAAATCTTTCATTTCTCTTGTGGCAGATGACCATGATAGTATTGGAAAAAGTTTTCAGTGGCATTACTTTGAAAACATTATAAATAAATCTTTCATTTCTCTTGTCGACGGTTGACCATGAAGTAGTATTGGAAAAGTTTTCAGTGGCTTTACTTTGAAAAACGCCTCGATAAATCTTTCATTTTCTCTTGTGTCGACGGTTGACCATGAAGTAGTATTGGAAAAGTTTTAGTGGCTTTACTTTGAAAAACATTATAAATAAATCTTTCATTTCTCTTGTGTCGACGGTTGACCATGAAGTAGTATTGGAAGAAGTTTTCAGTGGCTTTTACTTTGAAAAACATTATAAATAAATCTTTCATTTCTCTTGTGTCGACGGTTGACCATGAAGTAGTATTAGAAGAGTTTTCGGTGGCTTTACTTTGAAAAACATTATAAATAAATCTTTCATTTCTCTTGTGTCCACGACAGTTGACGCGCGGAGAGTGATATTGGAAGAACTTTCCAGTGGCTTTACTTTGAAAAACATTATAAAATGATATCATTTCTCTTGTGCCGACGGTTGACCATGAAGTAGTATTGAAGAGTTTTCGATGGCTACTTTGAAAAAACATTATAAAAAATAAATCTTTCATTTCTCTTGTGTCGACGGTTGACCATGAAAGTAGTATTGGAAGAGTTTTCGAAGGGTAGCCCTAACTTTTTGAAAAACATTATAAATAAATCTTTCATTTCTCTTGTGTCGACGGTTGACCATGAAGTAGTATTGGAAAAGTTTTCAGTGGCTTTACTTTGAAAAACATTATAAATAAATCTTTCATTTCTCCTTGTGTCGACGGTTGACCATGATAGTATTGGAAGAGTTTTCGATGTGGCTTACTTTGAAAAACATTATAAATAAATCTTTCATTTCTCTTCTGTCGACGGTTGACCATGAAGTAGTATTGGAAGAGTTTTTCAGTGGCTTTACTTTGAAAAACATTACAAATAAATCTTTCATTTCTCTTGTGTCGACGGTTGACCATGAAGTAGTATTGGAAAAGTTTTCAGTGGCTTTACTTTGAAAAACATTATAAATAAATCTTTCATTTCTCTTGTGTCGACGGTTGACCATGAAGTAGTATTGGAAGAGTTTTCAGTGACTTTACTTTGAAAAACATTGTAAAATAAATCTTTCATTTCTCTCTTGTCGACGGTTGACCATGAAGTAGTATTGGAAGAGTTTTCGATGACTACTTTGGAAAAACATTATAAATAAATCTTTCATTTCTCTTGTGTCGACGGTTGACCATGAAGTAGTATTGGAAAAGTTTTCAGTGGCTTTACTTTGAAAAACATTATAAATAAATCTTTCATTTCTCTTGTGTCGACGGTTGACACTTGGTAGTATTGGAAAAGTTTTCAGTGGCTTTACTTTGAAAAACATTATAAATAAATCTTTCATTTCTCTTGTGTCGACGGTTGACCATGATAGTATTGGAAAGTTTTCAGTGGCTTTACTTTGAAAAACATTATAAATAAATCTTTCATTTCTCTTGTGTCGACGGTTGACCATGAAGTAGTATTGAAGGATTTTCAGTGGCTTTACTTTGAATAACATTATAAATAAATCTTTCATTTCTCTTGTCGACGGTTGACCATGAAGTAGTATTGGAAAAGTTTCTAGTGGCTTTACTTTGAAAAACGTTATAAATAAATCTTTCATTTCTCTTGTGTCGACGGTTGACCATGAAGTAGTATTGGAAAAGTTTTCAGTGGCTTTACTTTGAAAAACGTTATAAATAAATCTTTCCATTTCTCTTGTGTCGACGGTTGACCATGAAGTATTGGAAAAGTTTTCGGTGGCTTTGCTGAAAAACATTATCATCGTCTTTCATTTCTCTTGTGTCGACGGTTGACCATGAAGTAGTATTGGAAAAGTTTTCGATGGCTTTACTTTGAAAAACATTGTAAATAAATCTTTCATTTCTCTTGTGTCGACAGTTGACCATAGTAGTATTGGAAGAGTTTTTCAGTGGCTTTTACTTTGAAAAACATTATAAATAAATCTTTCATTTCTCTTGTGTAAACGATTTATTGTAGTGATGATGGAAAAGGATTTTCAGTGGCTTTTGCTGAAAAACATTATAAATAAAATGTAATTTCTCTTGTGTCGACGGTTGACCGCCAAAGTAGTATTGGAAAAGTTTTCAGTGGCTTTACTTTGAAAAACATTCATAAATAACGTCTTTCATTTCTCTTGTGTCAGCAGTTTGACCATGAAGTAGTATTGGAAAAGTTTTCAGTGGCTTTACTTTGAAAAACATTATAAATATAGTCTTTCATTTTCTCTTGTGTCGACGGTTGACCATGAAGTAGTATTGGAAAAGTTTTCAGTGGCTTTACTTTGAAAAACATTATAAATAAATCTTTCATTTCTCTTGTGTCGACGGTTGACCATGAAGTAGTATTGGAAAAGTTTTCGATGGCTTTACTTTGAAAAACATTATAAAATAAATCTTTCATTTCTCTTGTGTCGATGGTTGACCATGAAGTAGTATTGGAAAAGTTTCAGTAGTATTTACTTTGAAAAACATTATAAATAAATCTTTCATTTCTCTTGTGTCGACGGTTGACCATGAAGTAGTATTGGGCGTTTTCGATGCTTTACTTTTGAAAAACATTGTAATGATCATCTTGTTTTCTCTTGTGTCGACGGTTGACCATGAAATGGTATTGGAAAAGCTGCAAATTATTTACAACTTTTGAAAAACATTATAAATAAATCTTTCATTTCTCTTGTGTCGACGGTTGACCATGAAGTAGTATTGGAAAAGTTTTCAGTGGCTTTACTTTGAAAAACATTATAAATAAATCTTTCATTTCTCTTGTGTCTGACAGTTGACCATGAAGTAGTATTGGAAAAGTTTTCAGTGGCTTTACTTTGAAAAACATTATAAATAATCTTTCATTTCTCTTGTGTCGACGGTTGACCATGAAGTAGTGGCTGGAAGAGTTTTTCAGTGGCTACTTTGAAAAACATTATAAATAAATCTTTCATTTCTCTTGTCGACGGTTGACCATGAAGTAGTATTGGAAGAGTTTTCAGTGGCTTTACTTTGAAAAACATTGTAAATAAATCTTTCATTTCTCTTGTGTCGACGATTGACCATGAAGTAGTATTGGAAAAGTTTTCAGTGGCTTTTACTTTGAAAAACATTATAAATAAATCTTTCATTTCTCTTGTGTCGACGGTTGACCATGAAGTAGTATTGGAAAAGTTTTCAAAAATTAAACTGCTTTGAAAAAGAAACATTATAAATAAATCTTCTGTTTCTGTGTCGACGGTTGACCATGAAAAGAGGCTGATATTGGAAAAGTTTTCAGTGGCTTTACTTTGAAAAACATTATAAATAAATCTTTCATTTCTCTTGTGTCGACGGTTGACTTCATAAATAGTAATGGAAAAGTTTTCAGTGGCTTTACTTTGAAAAAACATTATAAATAAATCTTTCATTTTCTCTTGTGTCGACGGTTGACCATGAAGTAGTATTGGAAAAGTTTTCAAGTGGCTTACTTTGAAAAACATTATGACCGTCTTTCATTTCTCTTGTGTCGACGGTTGACCATGGTAATGTGGGAAAAGTTTTCAGTGGCTTTACTTTGAAAAACATTACGCAAATGATCTTTCATTTTCTCTTGTGTCGACGGTTGACCATGAAGTAGTATTGGAAAAGTTTTCAGTGGCTTTACTTGCAAAAAAACATTTCATAAATAAATCTTTCATTTCTCTTGTGTCGACGGTTGACCATGAAGTAGTATTGGAAAAGTTTTCGGTGGCTTTACTTTGAAAAACATTATAAATAAATCTTTCATTTCCTTGTGTCGACAGTTGACCATGAAGTAGTATTGGAAAAGTTTTCAGTGGCTTTTACTTTGAAAAACATTATAAATAAATCTTTCATTTCTCTTGTGTCGACGGTTGACCATGAAATAGTATTGAAGGATTTTCAGTGGCTTTACTTTGAAAAACATTATAAATAAATCTTTCATTTCTCTTGCTGTCGACGGTTGACCATGAAGTAGTATTGGAAAAGTTTTCAGTGGCTTTACTTTGAAAAACATTATAAACAAATCTTTCATTTCTCTTGTGTCGACAGTTGTTATGATAGTATTGGAAAAGTTTTCAGTGGCTTTACTTTGAAAAACATTATAAATAAATCTTTCATTTTCTCTTGTGTCGACGGTTGACCATCGAAGTAGTATTGGAAAAGTTTTCAGTGGCTTTACTTTGAAAAACATTATAAATAAATCTTTCATTTTCTCTTGTGTCGACGGTTGACCATGAAGTAGTATTGGAGGGCTTTTCGATGGCTTTACTTTGAAAAACATTATAAATAAATCTTTCATTTCTCTTGTGTCGACGGTTGACCATCAGTAGTATTGGAAGAGTTTTCAGTGGCTTTACTTTGAAAAACGTTATAAATAAATCTTTCATTTCTCCTTTGTGTCGACGGTTGACCATGAAGTAGTATTGGAAAAGTTTTTAGTGGCTTTTACTTTGAAAAACATTATAAATAAATCTTTCATTTCTCTTGTGTCGACGGTTGACCATGAAGTAGTATTGGAAAAGTTTTCAGTGGCTTTACTTTGAAAAACATTATCATCAAATGCTGTTTCTCTTGTGTCGACGGTTGACCGTAGTAGTATTGGAAAAGTTTTCAGTGGCTTTACTTTGAAAAACATTATAAATAAATCTTTCATTTCTCTTGTGTCGACGGTTGACCATGAAGTAGTATTGGAAGAGTTTTCAGTGGCTTTACTTTGAAAAACATTATAAATAAATCTTTCATTTCTCTTGTGTCGACGGTTGACCATAGTAGTATTGGAAAATTTTCAGTGGCTTTACTTTGAAAAACATTATAAATAAATCTTTCATTTCTCTTGTGTCGACGGTTATTGCAGAAGTAGTATTGGAAAAGTTTTCAGTGGCTTTACTTTGAAAAACATTATAAATAAGTCTTTCATTTCTCTTGTGTCGACGGTTGACCATGAAGTAGTATTGGAAAAGTTTTCAGTGGCTTTACTTTGAAAAACATTATAAATAAATCTTTCATTTCTCTTGTGTCGACGGTTGACCATGAAGTAGTATTGGAAAAGTTTTCAGTGGCTTTACTTTGAAAAACATTATAAATAAATCTTTCATTTCTCTTGTGTCGACGGGTTGACCGGAAACTAGTATTGGAAAAGTTTTCAGTGGCTTTACTTTGAAAAACATTATAAATAAATCTTTCATTTCTCTTGTGTCGACGTTTGACCATGTAATGTGTGGAAAAGTTTTCAGTGGCTTTACTTTGAAAAACATTATAAATAAATCTTTCATTTCTCTTGTGTAAACGGTTGACCATGAAGTAGTATTGAAGGATTTTCAGTGGCTTTACTTTGAAAAACGTGTAAATAAATCTTTCATTTCTCTTGTGTCGACGGTTGACCATGAAGTAGTATTGGAAAAGTTTTCAGTGGCTTTACTTTGAAAAACATTATAAATAAATCATACCATTTCTCTTGTGTCGACGGTTGACCATGGTAATTATTGGAAAAGTTTTCAGTGGCTTTACTTTGAAAAACATTATAAATAAATCTTTCATTTCTCTTGTGTCGACGGTTGACCATGAAGTAGTATTGGAAAAAGTTTTCAGTGGCTTTACTTTGAAAAACATTATAAATAAATCTTTCATTTCTCTTGTGTCGACAGTTGTTGAAGTAGTATTGGAAAAGTTTTCAGTGGCTTTACTTTGAAAAACATTATAAATAAATCTTTCATTCTCTTGTGTCGACGGTTGACCATGAAGTAGTATTGGAAAAGTTTTCAGTGGCTTTACTTTGAAAAACCTTCTTATAAATAAATCTTTCATTTCTCTTGTGTCGACGGTTGACCATGAAGTAGTATTGGAAAAGTTTTCAGTGGCTTTGCTTTTGAAAAACATTATAAATAAATCTTTCATTTCTCTTGTGTCGACGATTGGCTCTTGAAATATTATTGGAAAAGTTTTCAGTGGCTTTACTTTGAAAAACATTATAAATAATCTTTGTTCTCTTGTGTCGACGTTTGACCATGAAGTAGTATTGGAAAAGTTTTCAGTGGCTTTACTTTGAAAAACATTATAAATAAATCTTTCATTTTCTCTTGTGTCGACGGTTGACCACTTGAAGTAGTATTGGAAAAGTTTTCAGTGGCTTTACTTTGAAAAACATTATAATAAATCTTTCATTTCTCTTGTGGCCGACGGTTGACCATGAAGTAGTATTGGAAAAGTTTTCAGTGGCTTTACTTTGAAAAACATTATAAATAAATCTTTCATTTCTCTTGTGTTGTCGACGGTTGATAATGATGATGTTAAAGTTTTCAGTGGCTTTCTTTGAAAAACATTATAAATAAATCTTTCATTTCTCTTGTGTCGACGGTTGACCATGGTAGTATTGGAAAAGTTTTCAGTGGCTTTACTTTGAAAAACATTATAAATAAATCTTTCATTTCTCTTGTGTCGACGGTTGACCGCTAGTAGTATTGGAAAAGTTTTCAGTAGCTTTACTTTGAAAAACATTATAAATAAATCTTTCATTTCTCTTGTGTCGACGGTTGACCGTGGTATTATTGGAAAAGTTTTCGAGTGACTGCACGAAAAACATTATAAATAAATCTTTCATTTCTCTTGTGTCGACGGTTGACCATGAAAAGTAGTATTGGAAAAGTTTTCAGTGGCTTTACTTTGAAAAACGTGCAAATAAATCTTTCATTTCTCTTGTGTCGACAGTTGACCATGAAGTAGTATTGGAAAAGTTTTCAGTGGCTTTACTTTGAAAAACATTATAAATAAATCTTTCATTTCTCTTGTGTCGGCAATTTGACCATGAGAAGTGATATTGGAAAAGTTTTCGATGACTTTACTTTGAAAAACATGCCAATAAATCTTTCATTTCTCTTGTACTTGGTCGACGATTTGACCATGAAGTAGTATTGGAAAAGTTTTCAGTGGCTTTACTTTGAAAAACATTATAAATAAATCTTTCATTTCTCTTGTGTCGACGATTGTGACATAGTAGTATTGGAAAAGTTTTCAGTGGCTTTACTTTGAAAAACATTGCTCATCGATAACATTTCTCTTGTGTCGACGGTTGACATGAAGTAGTATTGGAAAAAGTTTTCAGTGGCTTTACTTTGAAAAACATTATAAATAAATCTTTTCATTCTCTTGTGTGGTTGACCGCGAGTAGTATTGGAAAAGTTTTCAGTGGCTTTACTTTGAAAAACATTATAAATAAATCTTTCATTTCTCTTGTGTCGACGGTTGACCATGAAGTAGTATTGGAAAAGTTTTCAGTGGCTTTACTTTGAAAAACATTATAAATAAATCTTTCATTTCTCTTGTGTCGACGGTCGACCATGAAGTAGTATTGGAAAAGTTTTCGAGTGGCTTTACTTTGAAAAACATTATAAATAAATCTTTCTTTTCTCTTGTGTCGACGTTCGTCAGCCATGAAGTAAATGTGGAAAAAGTTTTCAGTGACTTCCTTTTGACTTATTATAAGCTGAAATCTTTCATTTCTCTTGTGTCGACGGTTGACCATGGTAATGTTGGAAAAGTTTTCAGTGGCTTTACTTTGAAAACATTATAAATAAATCTTTCATTTCTCTTGTGTCGACGGTTGACCATGAAGTAGTATTGGAAAAGTTTTCAGTGGCTTTACTTTGAAAAACATTATAAATAAATCTTTCATTTCTCTTGTGTCGACAGTTGACCATGATAGTATTGGAAAAGTTTTCAGTGGCTTTACTTTGAAAAACATTATAAATAAATCTTTCATTTCTCTTGTGTCGACGGTTGACCAGCATAGGTAGTATTGGAAAAGTTTTCAGTGGCTTTACTTTGAAAAACATTATAAATAAATCTTTCATTTCTCTTGTGTCGACGGTTGACCACTGATAGTATTGGAAAAGTTTTTCAGTGGCTTTACTTGCGAAAAACATTATAAAATAAATCTTTCATTTCTCTTGTGTCGAGCAGTTGACCATGAAGTAGTATTGGAAAAGTTTTGTTGGCTTTACTTTGAAAAACATTATAAATAAATCTTTCATTTCTCTTGTCATCGACGGTTGACCATGAAGTAGTATTGGAAAAGTTTTCAGTGGCTTTACTTTGAAAAACATTATAAATAAATCTTTCTACATTTCTCTTGTGTCGACGGTTGACCATGATAGTATTGGAAAAGTTTTCAGTGGCTTTACTTTGAAAAACATTATAAATAAATCTTTGTTCTCTTGTGTCGACGGTTGACCATGATAGTATTGGAAAGTTTTCAGTGGCTTTGCACGAAAAACATTATAAATAAATCTTTCATTTCTCTTGTATCCGACGGTTGACCATGAAGTAGTATTGGAAAAGTTTTCCAATTGGCTTTAGCACGAAAAACATTATGACCAAATCTTTCATTTCTCTTGTGTCGACGGTTGACCATGAAGTAGTATTGGGAAAGTTTTCAGTGGCTTTACTTTGAAAAACGTTATAATTAAATCTTTCATTTCTCTCTTGTGTCGACGGTTGACCATGAAGTAGTATTGGAAAAGTTTTCAGTGGCTTTACTTTGAAAAACATTATAAATAAATCTCATTTCTCTTGTGTCGACGGTTGACCATGAAGTAGTATTGGAAAAGTTTTCAGTGGCTTTACTTTGAAAAAGAGCTTATTATAAATAAATCTTTCATTTCTCTTGTGTCGACGGTTGACCATGAAGTAGTATTGGAAAAGGTTTTCAGTGACTTTACTTTGAAAAACATTATAAATAAATCTTTCATTTCTCTTGTGTCGACGGTTGACCATGAAGTAGTATTGGAAAAGTTTTCCAGTGACTTCTTTGAAAAACATTATAAATAAATCTTTCATTTCTCTTGTGTCGACGGTTGACCATGAAGTAGTATTGGAAAAGTTTTCGAGTGGCTTTACTTTGAAAAACATTATAAATAAATCTTTCATTTCTCTTGTGTCACGACGGTTGACCATGAAGTAGTATTGGAAAAGTTTTCAGTAGCTTTACTTTTGAAAAACATTATAAATAAATCTTTCATTTCTCTTGTGTCGACGGTTGACCATGAAGTAGTATTGGAAAAGTTTTCAGTGGCTTTACTTTGAAAAACATTATAAATAAATCTTTCATTTCTCTTGTGTCGACGGTTGACCATGAAGTAGTATTGGAAAAGTTTTCAGTGGCTTTACTTTGAAAAACATTATAAATAGGCGTCTTTCATTTCTCTTGTGTCGACGGTTGACCATGAAGTAGTATTGGAAAAGTTTTCAGTGGCTTTACTTTGAAAAACATTATAAATAAATCTTTCATTTCTCTTGTGTCGACGGTTGACCATGAAGTAGTATTGGAAAAGTTTTCCAATTGGCTTTTTTGCTTTGAAAAACATTATAAATAAATCTTTCATTTCTCTTGTGTCGACGGTTGACCATGAAGTAGTATTGGAAAAGTTTTCAGTGGCTTTACTTTGAAAAACATTATAAATAAATCTTTCATTCTCTTGTGTCGACGGTTGACCATGAAGTAGTATTGGAAAAGTTTTCAGTGGCTTTATTTTGAAAAACATTATAAAATAAATCTTTCATTTCTCTTGTGTCGACGGTTGACCATGAAGTGGTATTGGAAAAGTTTTCAGTGGCTTTACTTTGAAAAACATTATAAATAAATCTTTCATTTCTCTTGTGTCAGCGGTTGACCATGAAGTAGTATTGGAAAAGTTTTCAGTGGCTTTACTTTGAAAAACATTATAAATAAATCTTCTTTCCATTTCTCTTGTGTCGACGGTTGACCATGAAGTAGTATTGGAAAAGTTTTCAGTGGCTTTACTTTGAAAAACATTATAAATAAATCTTTCATTTCTCTTGTGTCGACGGTTGACCATGAAGTAGTAGGAAAAGTTTTCAGTGGCTTTACTTTGAAAAACATTATAAATAAATCTTTCATTTCTCTTGTGTCGACGGTTGACCATGAAGTAGTATTGGAAAAGTTTTCAGTGGCTTTACTTTGAAAAACATTATAAATAAATCTTTCATTTCTCTTGTGTCGACGGTTGACCATGAAAGTAGTATTGGAAAAGTTTTCAGTCAACTGCTTTTTGAAAAACATTGTAATAAATCTTTCATTTCTCTTGTGTCGACGGTTGACCATGAAGTAGTATTGGAAAAGTTTTCAGTGGCTTTACTTTGAAAAACATTATAAATAAATCTTTCATTTCTCTTGTGTCGACGGTTGACCATGAAGTAGTATTGGAAAAGTTTTCAGTGGCTTTACTTTGAAAAACATTATAAATAAATCTTTCATTTCTCTTGTGTCGACGGTTGACCATGAAGTAGTATTGGAAAAGTTTTCAGTGGCTTTACTTTGAAAAACATTATAAATAAATCTTTCATTTCTCTTGTGTCGACGGTTGACCATGAAGTAGTATTGGAAAAGTTTTCAGTGGCTTTACTTTGAAAAACATTATAAATAAATCTTTCATTTCTCTTATTGTCGACGGTTGACCATGAAGTAGTATTGGAAAAGTTTTCAGTGGCTTTACTTTTGAAAAACATTATAAATAAATCTTTCATTTCTCTTGTATCGACGGTTGACCATGAAGTAGTATTGGAAAAGTTTTCAGTGCCGACTTACTTTGAAAAACATTATAAATAAATCTTTCATTTCTCTTGTGTCGACGGTTGACCATGAAGTAGTATTGGAAAAGTTTTCAGTGGCTTTACTTTGAAAAACATTATAAATAAATCTTTCATTTCTCTTGTGTCGACGGTTGACCATGAAGTAGTATTGGAAGAGTTTTCAGTGGCTTTACTTTGAAAAACATTTATAAATAAATCTTTCATTTCTCTTGTGCCGACGGTTGACCATGAAGTAGTATTGGAAAAGTTTTCAGTGGCTTTACTTTGAAAAACATTATAAATAAATCTTTCATTTCTCTTGTGTCGACGGTTGACCATGAAGTAGTATTGGAAAAGTTTTCAGTGGCTTTACTTTGAAAAACATTATAAATAAATCTTTCATTTCTCTTGTGTCGACGGTTGACCATGAAGTAGTATTGGAAAAGTTTTCAGTGGCTTTACTTTGAAAAACATTATAAATAAATCTTTCATTTCTCTTGTGTCGACGGTTGACCATGAAGTAGTATTGGAAAAGTTTTCAGTGGCTTTACTTTGAAAAACATTATAAATAAATCTTTCATTTCTCTTGTGTCGACGGTTGACCATGAAGTAGTATTGGAAAAGTTTTCAGTGGCTTTACTTTGAAAAACATTATAAATAAATCTTTCATTTCTCTTGTGTCGACGGTTGACCATGAAGTAGTATTGGAAAAGTTTTCAGTGGCTTTACTTTGAAAAACATTATAAATAAATCTTTCATTTCTCTTGTGTCGACGGTTGACCATGAAGTAGTATTGGAAAAGTTTTCAGTGGCTTTACTTTGAAAAACATTATAAATAAATCTTTCATTTCTCTTGTGTCGACGGTTGACCATGAAGTAGTATTGGAAAAGTTTTCAGTGGCTTTACTTTGAAAAACATTATAAATAAATCTTTCATTTCTCTTGTGTCGACGGTTGACCATGAAGTAGTATTGGAAAAGTTTTCAGTGGCTGTACTTTGAAAAACATTATAAATAAATCTTTCATTTCTCTTGTGTCACGACGGTTGACCATGAGTAGTATTGGAAAAGTTTTCAGTGGCTACTTTGAAAAACATTATAAATAAATCTTTCATTTCTCTTGTGTCGACGGTTGACCGCTAGTAGTATTGGAAAAGTTTTCAGTGGCTTTACTTTGAGAAAACGTATAAATAAATCTTTCATTTTCTCTTTGTGTCGACGGTTGACCATTAGTATTGGAAAAGTTTTCAGTGGCTTTACTTTGAAAAACATTATAAATGAAATCTTTCATTTCTCTTGTGTCGACGGTTGACCATGAAGTAGTATTGGAAAGGTTTTCAGTGGCTTTACTTTTGAAAAACATTATAAATAAGTCTTTCATTCTCTTGTGTCGACGGTTGACCGAAATAGTATTGGAAAAGTTTTCAGTGGCTTTACTTTGAAAAACATTATAAAATAAATCTTTCATTTCTCTTGTGTCGACGGTTGACCATGAAGTAGTATTGGAAAAGTTTTCAGTGGCTTTACTTTGAAAAACATTATAAATAAATCTTTCATTTCTCTTGTGTCGACGGTTGACCATGAAGTAGTATTGGAAAAGTTTTCAGTAGCCTTTCTTTGAAAAACATTATAAATAAATCTTTCATTCCTCTTATTGTCGACGGTTGACCATGAAGTAGTATTGGAAAAGTTTTCAGTGGCTTACTTTGAAAAACATTATAAATAAATCTTTCTCTTGTGTCGACGGTTGTTATGAAGTAGTATTGGAAAAGTTTTCAGTGGCTTTACTTTGAAAAACATTTATAAATAAATCTTTCATTTTCTCTTGTGTCGCGACGGTTGACCATGAAGTAGTATTGGAAAAGTTTTCAGTGGCTTTACTTTGAAAAACATTATAAATAAATCTTTCATTTCTCTTGTGTCGACGGTTGACCAAGTAGTACGTATTGGAAAAGTTTTCAGTGGCTTTACTTTGAAAAACATTATAAATAAATCTTTCATTTCTCTTGTGTCGACAGTTGACCATGAAGTAGTATTGAAGGATTTTCAGTGGCTTTACTTTGAAAAACATTATAAATAAATCTTTCATTTCTCTTGTGTCGACGGTTGACCATGAAGTAGTATTGGAAAAGTTTTCGAGTGGCTTTTCTTTGAAAAACATTATAAATAAATCTTTCATTTCTCTTGTGTCGACAGTTGACCATGAAATTAGTATTGGAAAAGTTTTCAGTGGCTTTACTTTGAAAAACATTATAAATAAATCTTTTTCATTTCTCTTGTGTCGACGGTTGACCATGAAATATTGGAAAAGTTTTCAGTGGCTTTACTTTGAAAAACATTATAAATAAATCTTTCATTTCTCTTGTGTCGACGGTTGACCATAGTAGTATTGGAAAAGTTTTCAGTGGCTTTACTTTGAAAAACATTATAAATAAATCTTTCATTTCTGTATTGTCGACAGTTGGCCATGAAGTAGTATTGGAAGAGTTTTTCAGTGGCTTTACTTTGAAAAACATTATAAAATAAATCTTTCATTTCTCTTGTGTCGACGGTTGACCATGAAGTAGTATTGGAAAAGTTTTCAGTGGCTTTACTTTGAAAAACATTATAAATAAATCTTTCATTTCTCTTGTGTCGACGGTTGACATGAAGTAGTATTGGAAGAGTTTTCAGTGGCTTTACTTTGAAAAACATTATAAATAAATCTTTCATTTCTCTTGTGTCGACGGTTGACCACTTGATATTGTTGGAAAAGTTTTCAGTGGCTTTATTTTGAAAAACATTATAAATAAATCTTTCATTTCTCTTGTGTCGAAGGTTGACCATGAAGTAGTATTGGAAAAGTTTTCAGTGGCTTTGCTGAAAAACATTATAAATAAATCTTTCATTTCTCTTGTGTCGACGGTTGACTATGAAGTAGTATTGGAAAAGTTTTCAGTGGCTTTACTTTGAAAAACATTATAAATAAATCTTTCATTTTCTCTTGTGTCGACGGTTGACCATGAAGTAGTATTGGAAAAGTTTTCAGTGGCTTTACTTTGAAAACATTACTCAATAAATCTTTCATTTCTCTTGTGTCGACAGTTGACCATGAAGTAGCGTTGGAAGAGTTTTCGGTGGCTTTACTTTGAAAAACATTATAAATAAATCTTTCATTTCTCTTGTGTGGACGATTTGACCATAGTAGTATTGGAAGAGTTTTCAGTGGCTTTACTTTGAAAAACATCATAAATAAATCTTTCATTTCTCTTGTGTCGACGGTTGACCATGAAGTAGTATTGGAAAAGTTTTCAGTGGCTTTACTTTGAAAAACATTATAAATAAATCTTTCATTTCTCTTGTGTCGACGGTTGACCATGAAATAGTATTGGAAAAGTTTTCAGTGGCTTTACTTTGAAAAACATTATAAATAAATCTTTCATTTCTCTTGTGTCGACGGTTGACCATGAAGTAGTATTGGAAAAATTTTTCAGTGGCTTTACTTTGAAAAACATTATAAATAAATCTTTCATTTCTCTTGTGTCGACGGTTGACCATGAAGTAGTATTGGAAAAGTTTTCAGTGGCTTTGCTGAAAAACATTATAAATAAATCTTTCATTTCTCTTGTGTCGACGGTTGACCATGAAAGTAGTATTGGAAAAGTTTTCAGTGGCTTTTACTTTGAAAAACATTATAAATAAATCTTTCATTTCTCTTGTGTCGACGGTTGACCATGAAGTAGTATTGGAAAAGTTTTCAGTGGCTTTACTTTGAAAAACATTATAAATAAATCTTTCATTTCTCTTGTGTCGACGGTTGACCATGAAATGTGAATATTGGAAAAGTTTTCCAGTGGCTACTTTGAAAAACATTATAAATAAATCTTTCATTTCTCTTGTGTCGACGGTTGACCATGAAGTAGTATTGGAAAAGTTTCAGTGGCTTTACTTTGAAAAACATTATAAATGATCTTTCATTTTCTCTTGTGTCGACGGTTGACCATGAAGTAGTATTGGAAAAGTTTTCAGTGGCTTTACTTTGAAAAACATTATAAATAAATCTTTCATTTCTCTTGTGTCGACGGTTGACCATGAAGTAGTATTGGAAAAGTTTTCAGTGGCTTTACTTTGAAAAACATTATAAATAAATCTTTCATTTCTCTTGTGTCGACGGTTGACCATGAAGTAGTATTGGAAAAGTTTTCAGTGGCTTTACTTTGAAAAACATTATAAATAAATCTTTCATTCTCTTGTGTCGACGGTTGACCATGAAGTAGTATTGGAAAAGTTTTCAGTGGCTTTACTTTGAAAAACATTATAAATAAATCTTTTCATTTCTCTTGTGTCGACGGTTGACCATGAAGTAGTATTGGAAAAGTTTTCAGTGGCTTTACTTTGAAAAACATTATAAATAAATCTTTCATTTCTCTTGTGTCGACGGTTGACCATGAAGTAGTATTGGAAAAGTTTTCAGTGGCTTTACTTTGAAAAACATTATAAATAAATCTTTCATTTCTCTTGTGTCGACGGTTGACCATGAAGTAGTATTGGAAAAGTTTTCAGTGGCTTTACTTTGAAAAACATTATAAATAAATCTTTCATTTCTCTTGTGTCGACGGTTGACCATGAAGTAGTATTGGAAAAGTTTTCAGTGGCTTTACTTTGAAAAACATTATAAATAAATCTTTCATTTCTCTTGTGTCTTCGACGGTTGACCATGAAGTAGTATTGGAAAAGTTTTTCAGTGGCTTTACTTTGAAAAACATTATAAATAAATCTTTCATTTCTCTTGTGTCGACGGTTGACCATGAAGTAGTATTGGAAAAGTTTTCAGTGGCTTTTGCGGCTTGTTATAAATAAATCTTTCATTTCTCTTGTGTCGACGGTTGACCATGTAGTAGTAGTGGAAAAGTTTTCAGTGGCTTTACTTTGAAAACATTATAAATAAATCTTTCATTTCTCTTGTGTCACGACGGTTGACCATGAAGTAGTATTGGAAGAGTTTTCAGTGGCTTACTTTCGAAAAACATTATAAATAAATCTTTCATTTCTCTTGTGTGGACGGTTGACCATGAAGTAGTATTGGAAGAGTTTTCGGTGGCTTTACTTTGAAAAACATTATAAATAAATCTTTCATTTTCTCTTGTGTCGACGGTTGACCATGAAGTAGTATTGGAAAAGTTTTCAGTGGCTTTACTTTGAAAAACATTATAAATAAATCTTTCATTTCTCTTGTGTCGACGGTTGACCATGAAGTAGTATTGGAAAAGTTTTCAGTGGCTTTACTTTGAAAAACATTATAAATAAATCTTTCATTTCTCTCTTGTGTGGACAGTTGACATGAAGTAGTATTGGAAAAGTTTTCAGTGGCTTTACTTTGAAAAACATTATAAATAAATCTTTCATTTCTCTTGTGTCGACGGTTGACCATGAAGTAGTATTGGAAAAGTTTTCAGTGGCTTTACTTTGAAAAACATTATAAATAAATCTTTCATTTCTCTTGTGTCGACGGTTGACCATGAAGTAGTATTGGAAAAGTTTTCAGTGGCTTTACTTTGAAAAAACATTATAAATAAATCTTTCATTTTCTCTTGTGTCGACGGTTGACCATGAAGTAGTATTGGAAAAGTTTTCAGTGGCTTTACTTTGAAAAACATTATAAATAAATCTTTCATTTCTCTTATGTCGACGGTTGACCATGAAGTAGTATTGGAAAAGTTTTCAGTGGCTTTACTTTGAAAAACATTATAAATAAATCTTTCATTTCTCTTGTGTCGACGGTTGACCATGAAGTAGTATTGGAAAAGTTTTCAGTGGCTTTACTTTGAAAAACATTATAAATAAATCTTTCATTTCTCTTGTGTCGACGGTTGACCATGAAGTAGTATTGGAAGAGTTTTCGGTGGCTTTACTTTGAAAAACATTATAAATAAATCTTTCATTTCTCTTGTGTGGACGGTTGACCATGAAGTAGTATTGGAAGAGTTTTCAGTGGCTTTACTTTGAAAAACATTATAAATAAATCTTTCATTTCTCTTGTATGCGACGGTTGACCATGAAGTGGTATTGGAAAAGTTTTCAGTGGCTTTACTTTGAAAAACATTATAAATAAATCTTTCATTTCTCTTGTGTCGACGGTTGACCATGAAGTAGTATTGAAGGATTTTCAGTGGCTTTACTTTTGAAAAACATTATAAATAAATCTTTCATTTCTCTTGTGTCGACGGTTGACCATATAGAAGTAGTATTGGAAAAGTTTTCGATGGCTTTACTTTGAAAAACATTATAAATAAATCTTTCATTTCTCTTGTGTCGACGGTTGACCATGAAGTAGTATTGGAAAAGTTTTCAGTGGCACCTTTGAAAAACATTATAAATAAATCTTTCATTTCTCTTGTGTCGACGGTTGACCATGATAGTATTGGAAAAGTTTTCAGTGGCTTTACTTTGAAAAACATTATAAATAAATCTTTCATTTTCTCTTGTGTCGACGGTTGACCATGAAGTAGTATTGGAAAAGTTTTCAGTGGCTTTACTTTGAAAAACATTATAAATAAATCTTTCATTTCTTGTGTCGACGGTTGACCATGAAGTAGTATTGGAAGAGTTTTCAGTGGCTTTACTTTGAAAAACATTATAAATAAATCTTTCATTTCTCTTGTGTCGACAGTTGACCATGAGTAAATGTTGGAAAAGTTTTCAGTGGCTTTACTTTGAAAAACATTATAAATAAATCTTTCATTTCTCTTGTGTCGACGGTTGACCATGAAGTAGTATTGGAAAAGTTTTCAGTGGCCTTTGAAAAACATTATAAATAAATCTTTCATTTCTCTTGTGTCGACAGTTGACCATGAAGTAGTGATTGGAAAAGTTTTCGGTATTGGCTTTACTTTGAAAAACATTATAAATAAATCTTTCATTTCTCTTGTGCTCGACGGTTGACCATGGTAGTATTGGAAAAGTTTTCAGTGGCTTTACTTTGAAAAACATTATAAATAAATCTTTCATTTCTCTTGTGTCGACGGTTGGCGGCCATGAAGTAGTATTGGAAAAGTTTTCAGTGGCTTTACTTTGAAAAACATTATAAATAAATCTTTATTTCTCTTGTGTCGACGATTTGACCATGAAGTAGTATTGGAAAAGTTTTCGGTGGCTTTACTTTGTATTATAAATAAATCTTTCATTTCTCTTGTGTCGACGGTTGACCATGAAGTAGTATTGGAAAAGTTTTCAGTGGCTTTACTTTGAAAAACATTATAAATAAATCTTTCATTTCTCTTGTGTCGACGGTTGACCATGAAGTAGTATTGGAAAAGTTTTCAGTGGCTTTACTTTGAAAAACATTATAAATAAATCTTTCATTTCTCTTGTGTCGACGGTTGACCATGAAGTAGTATTGGAAGAGTTTTCAGTGGCTTTACTTTGAAAAACATTATAAATAAATCTTTCATTTCTCTTGTGTGGACGGTTAGAGCCATGAAGTAGTATTGGAAGAGTTTTCAGTGGCTTTACTTTGAAAAACATTATAAATAAATCTTTCATTTCTCTTGTCGACGGTTGACCATGAAGTAGTATTGGAAAAGTTTTCAGTGGCTTTACTTTGAAAAACATTATAAATAAATCTTTCATTTCTCTTGTGTCCGACGGTTGACCATGAAGTAGTATTGGAAAAGTTTTCAGTGGCTTTACTTTGAAAAACATTATAAATAAATCTTTCATTTCTCTTGTGTCGACGGTTGACCATGAAGTAGTATTGGAAAAGTTTTCAGTGGCTTTGCTTTGAAAAACATTATAAATAAATCTTTCATTTCTCTTGTGTCGACGGTTGACCATGAAGTAGTATTGGAAAAGTTTTCAGTGACTTTACTTTGAAAAACATTATAAATAAATCTTTCATTTCTCTTGTGTCGACGGTTGACCGTAAGTAGTATTGGAAAAGTTTTCAAGTGACACCCTTTGAAAAACTTCCTTATAAATAAATCTTTCATTTCTCTTGTGTCGACGGTTGACCATGAAGTAGTATTGGAAAAGTTTTCGAGTGACTTTACTTTGAAAAACATTATAAATAAATCTTTCATTTCTCTTGTGTCGACGGTTGACCATGAAGTAGTATTGGAAGAGTTTTCGGTGGCTTTATGAAAAACATTATAAATAAATCTTTCATTTCTCTTGTGTCGACGGTTGACCATGAAGTAGTATTGGAAAAGTTTTCAGTGGCTTTACTTTGAAAAACATTATAAATAAATCTTTCATTTCTCTTGTGTCGACGGTTGACCATGAAGTAGTATTGGAAGAGTTTTCAGTGACTTTACTTTTGAAAAACATTATAAATAAATCTTTCATTTCTCTTGTGTGGACGGTTGACGGAAGTAGTATTGGAAGAGTTTTCAGTGGCTTTACTTTGAAAAACATTATAAATAAATCTTTCATTTCTCTTGTGTCGACGGTTGACCATGAAGTAGTATTGGAAAAGTTTTCGTTGGCTTTACTTTGAAAAACAATGCTCAAAATAAATCTTTTCATTTCTCTTGTGTCGACGGTTGACCATGAAGTAGTATTGGAAAAGTTTTCAGTGGCTTTACTTTGAAAAACATTTCATAAATAAATCTTTCATTTCTCTTGTGTCGACGGTTGACCATGAAGTAGTATTGGAAAAGTTTCAATTGGCTTTACTTTGAAAAACATTATAAATAAATCTTTCATTTCTCTTGTGTCGACGGTTGACCATGAAGTAGTATTGGAAAAGTTTTCAGTGGCTTTACTTTGAAAAACATTCACTAAATAAATCTTTCATTTCTCTTGTGTCGACGGTTGACCATGAAGTAGTATTGGAAAAGTTTTCAGTGGCTTTACTTTGAAAAACATTATAAATAAATCTTTTCATTTCTCTTGTGTCGACGGTTGACCATGAAGTAGTATTGGAAAAGTTTTTCAGTGGCTTTACTTTGAAAAACATTATAAATAAATCTTTCATTTCTCTTGTGTCGACGATTGTTGACCATGAAGTAGTATTGAAGGAGTTTTCGAAAATTAACCCCACTTTGAAAAACATTATAAATAAATCTTTCATTTCTCTTGTGTCGACGGTTGACCATGAAGTAGTATTGGAAAAGTTTTCCAGTGGCTTTACTTTGAAAAACATTATAAATAAATCTTTCATTTCTCTTGTGTCGACGGTTGACCTTGAAGCAATATTGGAAAAGTTTTCAGTGGCTTTACTTTGAAAAACATTATAAATAAATCTTTCATTTCTCTTGTGTCGACGGTTGACCATGAAGTAGTATTGGAAAAGTTTTCGATGGCTTTACTTTGAAAAACATTATAAATAAATCTTTCATTTCTCTTGTGTCGACGGTTGACCATGAAGTAGTATTGGAAAAGTTTTCAGTGGCTTTACTTTGAAAAACATTATAAATAAATCTTTCATTTCTCTTGTGTCGACGGTTGACATGAAGTAGTATTGGAAAAGTTTTCAGTGGCTTTACTTTGAAAAACATTATAAATAAATCTTTCATTTCTCTTGTGTCGACGGTTGACCATGAAGTAGTATTGGAAAAGTTTTCGGTAGCTTTACTTTGAAAAACATTATAAATAATCTTTGTTTCTCTTGTGTCGACGGTTGACCATGAAGTAGTATTGGAAAAGTTTTCAGTGGCTTTACTTTGAAAAACATTATAAATAAATCTTTCATTTCTCCTTGTGTCGACAGTTGACCATGAAGTAGTATTGGAAAAGTTTTCAGTGGCTTTACTTTGTGAAGCATTATAAATAAATCTTTCATTTCTCTTGTGTCGACGGTTGACCATGAAGTAGTATTGGAAAAGTTTTCAGTAGCTTCTTTTGAAAAACATTATAAATAAATCTTTCATTTCTCTTGTGTCGACGGTTGACCATGAAGTAGTATTGGAAAAGTTTTCAGTGGCTTTACTTTGAAAAACATTATAAATAAATCTTTCATTTCTCTTGTGTCGACGGTTGACCATGAAGTAGTATTGGAAGAGTTTTCAGTGGCTTTACTTTGAAAAACATTATAAATAAATCTTTCATTTCTCTTGTGTCGACGGTTGACCATGAAGTAGTATTGGAAAAGTTTTCAGTGGCTTTACTTTGAAAAACATTATAAATAAATCTTTCATTTCTCTTGTGTCATGAGATTGACCATGAAGTAGTATTGGAAGAGTTTTCTAGTGGCTTTACTTTGAAAAACATTATAAATAAATCTTTCATTTCTCTTGTCACGACGGTTGACCATGAAGTAGTATTGGAAAAGTTTTCAGTGGCTTTACTTTGAAAAACATTATAAATAAATCTTTCATTTCTCTTGTGTCGACGGTTGACCATGAAGTAGTATTGGAAAAGTTTTCAGTGGCTTTACTTTGAAAAACATTATAAATAAATCTTTCATTTCTCTTGTGTCGACAGTTGACCATGAAGTAGTATTGGAAAAGTTTTCAGTGGCTTTACTTTGAAAAACATTATAAATAAATCTTTCATTTCTCTTGTGTCGACAGTTGACCATGAAGTAGTATTGGAAAAGTTTTCAGTGGCTTTACTTTGAAAAACATTATAAATAAATCTTGACTACCTCTTGTGTCGACGGTTGACCATGAAGTAGTATTGGAAAGAGTTTTCAGTGGCTTTACTTTGAAAAACATTATAAATAAATCTTGCCATTTCTCTTGTGTCGACGGTTGACCATGAAGTATTGGAAGAGTTTTCAGTGGCTTTACTTTGAAAAACGGCTATAATCATTTTCATTTCTCTTGTGTCGACGGTTGACCATGAAGTAGTATTGGAAAAGTTTTCAGTGGCTTTACTTTGAAAAACATTATAAATAAATCTTTCATTTCTCTTGTGTCGACGGTTGACCATGAAGTAGTATTGGAAAAGTTTTCAGTGGCTTTACTTTGAAAAACATTATAAATAAATCTTTCATTTCTCTTGTGTCGACGATTTGACCATAGTAGTATTATTGGAAAAGTTTTCAGTGGCTTTACTTTGAAAAACATTATAAATAATTCTTTCATTTCTCTTGTGTCGACGGTTGACCATGAAGTAGTATTGGAAAAGTTTTTCAGTGGCTTTACTTTAGAAAAACATTATAAATAAATCTTTCATTTCTCTTGTGTCGACGGTTGACCATGAAGTAGTATTGAAGTTTTCAGTGGCTTTACTTTGAAAAACATTATAAATAAATCTTTCATTTCTCTTGTGTCGACGGTTGACCATGAAGTAGTATTGGAAAAGTTTTCAGTGGCTTTACTTTGAAAAACATTATAAATAAATCTTTCATTTCTCTTGTGTCGACGGTTGACCATGAAGTAGTATTGGAAGAGTTTTCAGTGGCTTTACTTTGAAAAACATTATAAATAAATCTTTCATTTCCCTTGTCGACGGTTGACCATGCAGTAGTATTGGAAAAGTTTTCAGTGGCTTTACTTTGAAAAACATTATAAATAAATCTTTCATTTCTCTTGTGTCGACGGTTGATAGCAAGTAGTATTGGAAAAGTTTTCAGTGGCTTTACTTTGAAAAACATTATAAATAAATCTTTCATTTCTCTTGTGTCGACGGTTGACCATGAAGTAGTATTGGAAAAGTTTTCCAGTGGCTTTACTTTGAAAAACATTATAAATAAATCTTTCATTTCTCTTGTGTCGACGGTTGACCATGAAGTAGTATTGGAAGAGTTTTCAATGGCTTTACTTTGAAAAACATTATAAATAAATCTTTCATTTCTCTTGTGTCGACGGTTGACCATGAAGTAGTATTGGAAAAGTTTTCAGTGGCTTTACTTTGAAAAACATTATAAATAAATCTTTCATTTCTCTTGTGTCGACGGTTGACCATGAAGTAGTATTGGAAAAGTTTTCAGTGGCTTTACTTTGAAAAACATTATAAATAAAATCTTTCATTTCTCTTGTGTCGACGGTTGACCATATTCTGGTATTTGAAAGAGTTTTCAGTGGCTTTGCTGAAAAACATTATAAATAAATCTTTCATTTCTCTTGTGTCGACGGTTGACCATTAGTAATATTGGAAAAGTTTTCAGTGGCTTTACTTTGAAAAACATTATAAATAAATCTTTCATTTCTCTTGTGTCGACAGTTGACCATATGATAGTATTGGAAAAGTTTTTCAGTGGCTTTACTTTGAAAAACATTATAAATAAATCTTTCATTTCTCTTGTGTCGACAGTTGACCATGAAGTAGTATTGGAAAAGTTTTCAGAGTGACTTTACTTTGAAAAACATTATAAATAAATCTTTCATTTTCTCTAAGAATGTCGACGGTTGACCATGAAGTAGTATTGGAAAAGTTTTCAGTGGCTTTACTTTGAAAAACATTATAAATAAATCATTTCTCTTGTGTCGACGGTTGACCATGAAGTAGTGTTGGAAAAGTTTTCGGTGGCTTTACTTTTGAAAACATTATAAATAAATCTTTCATTTCTCTTGTTAATCGACGGTTGACCATGAAGTAGTATTGGAAAAGTTTTCGAGTGGCTTTACTTTGAAAAACATTATAAATAAATCTTTCATTTCTCTTGTGTCGACGATTTGACCATGAAGTAGTATTGGAAAAGTTTTCAGTGGCTAGCACGAAAAACATTATGATAATCTTTCATTTCTCTTGTGTCGACGGTTGACCATGAAGTAGTATTGGAAAAGTTTTCAGTGGCTTTACTTTGAAAAACATTATAAATAAATCTTTCATTTCTCTTGTGTCGACGGTTGACCATGATGACAGGAAAAGTTTTCAATTGGCTTTTACTTTTTGAAAAACATTATAAATAAATCTTTCATTTCTCTTGTGTCGACAGTTGACTGAGTAGTATTGGAAAAGTTTTCAGTGGCTTTACTTTGAAAAACGTTATACATAAATCTTTCATTTCTCTTAATCGACGGTTGACCATGAAGTAGTATTGGAAAAGTTTTCCAATTATGGCTTTACTTTGAAAAACATTATAAATAAATCTTTCATTTCTCTTGTGTCGACGGTTGACCATGATAGTATTGGAAAGTTTCAATTGGCTTTACTGAAAAAGCTTATTATAAATAAATCTTTCATTTCTCTTGTGTCGACGGTTGACCATGAAGTAGTATTGGAAAAGTTTTCAGTGGCTTTACTTTGAAAAACATTATAAGAATAAATCTTTCATTTCTCTTGTGTCGACGGTTGACCATGAAGTAGTATTGGAAGAGTTTTCAGTGGCTTTACTTTGAAAAACATTATAAATAAATCTTGTTTCTCTTGTGTCGACGGTTGACCATGAAGTAGTATTGGAAAAGTTTTCAGTGGCTTTACTTTGAAAAACATTATAAATAAATCTTTCATTTCTCTTGTGTCGACGGTTGACCATGAAGTAGTATTGGAAAAGTTTTCAGTGGCTTTACTTTGAAAAACATTATAAATAAATCTTTCATTTCTCTTGTGTCGACGGTTGACCATGAAGTAGTATTGGAAAGATTTTCGGTGGCTTTACTTTGAAAAACATTATAAATAAATCTTTCATTTCTCTTGTGTCGACGGTTGACCATGAAGTAGTATTGGAAAAGTTTTAAATGGCTTTACTTTGAAAAACATTATAAATAAATCTTTCATTTCTCTTGTGTCGACGGTTGACCATGAAGTAGTATTGGAAGGACTGCCCAGTGGCTTTACTTTGAAAAACATTATAAATAAATCTTTCATTTCTCTTGTGTCGACGGTTGACCATGAAGTAGTATTGGAAAAGTTTTCAGTGGCTTTACTTTGAAAAACATTATAAATAAATCTTTCATTTCTCTTGTGCCGACGTTTGATGAAGTAGTATTGGAAAAGTTTTCAATTGGCTTTACTTTTGAAAAACATTATAAGTAAATCTTTCATTTCCCTTGTGTCGACGGTTGACCATGGTAGTATTGGAAAAGTTTTCAGTGGCTTTACTTTGAAAAACATTATAAATAAATCTTGTTTCTCTTGTGTCGACGGTTGACCATGAGGTAGTATTGGAAAAGTTTTCCGTGGCTTTACTGGTATTTATAAGTAAATCTTTCATTTCTCTTGTGTCGACGGTTGACCATGAAGTAGTATTGGAAAAAGTTTTCAGTGGCTTTACTTTGAAAAACATTGTAAATAAATCTTTCATTTCTCTTTGTGTCGACGGTTGACCGCATCGATAGTATTGAAAAAGTTTTCAGTGGCTTTACTTTAGAAAAACATTGTAAATAATCTTTCGTTTTCTCTTCGTGTCGACGGTTGACCGTGAGTAGTATTGGAAAAGTTTTCGGTGGCTTTACCGCTGAAAAACATTGTAAATAAATCTTTCATTTCTCTTGTGTCGACAGTTGACCATAAAAAGTGGTATTGGAAAAGTTTTCGGTAGCTTTACTTTGAAAAACATTGTAAATAAATCTTTCATTTCTCTTGTCGACAGTTGATAACAGAGTAATATTGGAAAAGTTTTCAGTAGCTTTACTTTGAAAAACATTATAAATAAATCTTTCATTTCTCTTGTGTCTCAAGCGGTTGACCATGAAGTAGTATTGAAGAGTTTTCAGTGAAAGCACCACTTTGAGAAAACACATTATAAATAAATCTTTCATTTCTCTTGTGTCGACGGTTGACCGATAGTATTGGAAAAGTTTTCGGTGGCTTTACTTTGAAAAACATTGTAAATAAATCTTTCATTTTCTCTTGTGTCGACGGTTGACCATGTAAGTGGTATTGGAAAAGTTTTCGGTGGCTTTACTTTGAAAAACATTATAAACTAAAATCTTTCGTTTTCTCTTGTGTCGACGATTTGTTAACGAGTAGTATTGGAAGAGTTTTCAGTGGCTTTACTTTTAGAAAAACATTATAAATAAATCTTTCATTTTCTCTTGTGTCGACGATTTGACCATGAAGTAGTATTGGAAGGGTTTTCAGTAGCTTTACTTTGAAAAACATTGTAAATAAATCTTTCATTTCTCTTGTCGACGGTTGACCATGAAGTAGTACCGGAAGAGTTTTCAATTGCTTTAACGAAAAACTTAATATAAATAAATCTTTCATTTCTCTTGTGTCGACGGTTGACCGTGAAGTAGTATTGGAAAAGTTTTCAGTGGCTTTAGCACCGAAAAACGTTATAAGTAAATCTTTCATTTTCTCTTATGTCGACGATTGTCCATAAGTGGTGATTTTTCAGGTAACTTTTCATGAAAAAACGTATAAATAAATCTTTCATTTCTCTTGTGTCGACGGTTGACCATGAAGTAGTACAATGGAAGAGTTTTCGGTGGCTTCTTTCAGCTTGTTATAAATAAATCTTTCATTTTCTCTTGTGTCGACGGTTGACCGCTAAAGTAGTATTGGAAAAAGTTTTCAAATAAAGCTGCTTTTGAAAAAACATTATATCGATCTTCATTTCTCTTGTGTCTGACGGATGACCATGAGGTAGTATGAGAAAGTTTTCAGTGGCTTTACTTTGAAAAACATTCACTGAAATAAATCTTTCGGTTTTTCCTCTTTGTGTCGACGGTTGACTTATGAAAAATGTTGGAAAAGTTTTCAGTGGCTTTACTTTGAAAAAACATTATAAATAAATCTTTCATTTCTCTTTGTCGACGATTCAATGGCGATAGTATTGGAAAGTTTTCAGGTGACTTTACTTTGAAAAACCTTCTCGTCGATCTTTCATTTCTCTTGTCGACAGTTAATACATGAGTAGGTATTGGAAGAGTTTTCAGTGCTTTACTTTTTGAAAAAGCATTATAAATAAATCTTTCGTTTCTCTGTCAGCAGTTGAACGGCAAATAGTATTGATTTTTCGGTGGCTTTACTTTGAAAAACATTCTAAATAAATCTTTCAATTTCTCTGCATCGGCGATTTGACAACAAACCAAGTATTGAAGGATTTCAGTGACACCTTTGAAAAACCTTCTCGATAAATCTTTCATTTCTCTTATATCGACGGTTGACCATGAAGTAGTATTGGAAGGTTTCGATCATTACTTCTTGAAAAACATTTCTAAATGATCTTTCATTTCTCTTGTGTCACGACGGTTGACCATGAAGTAGTATTGGAAAAGTTTTCGGTAGCTTTACTTTGAAAAACATTATAAATAAATCTTTCATTTCTCTTGTGTCGACGGTTGACCATGAGGTAGTATTGGAAGGAGTTTTCAGTAGCTTTACTTTGAAAAACGACGCAAATGAAATCTTTCATTTCTCTTGTGTCGACAGTTGACCATGAAATGATATTGGAAAAGTTTTCGGTGGCTTTACTTTTGAAAAACATTATAAATAAATCTTTCATTTTCTCTTGCTCGACGGTTGACCATGAAGTAGTATTGGAAAAGTTTTCGGTGACTTTGCTGAAAAACATTGTAAATAAATCTTTCATTTCTCTTGTTATCGACGGTTGACCATGAAGTAGTATTGGAAAAGTTTTCAGTGGCTTCCTTTGAAAAACATTATAAATAAATCTTTCATTTCTCTTGTGCTCGACGGTTGACCACTTGGAGTAGTATTGGAAAAAGTTTTCCGTGACACCTTTGAAAAACATTGTAAATAAATCTTTCATTTCTCTTGTGTCGACGGTTGACCATGAAGTGGTATTGGAAAAGTTTTCAGTGGCTTTACTTTGAAAAACATTATAAATAAATCTTTTTTTCATTTCTCTTGTGTCGACGGTTGATAACGAAGTAGTATTGAAAAAGTTTTCAGTGGCTTTACTTTGAAAAACATTATAAATAAATCTTTCATTTTCTCTTGTGTCGACGGTTGACCATGAAGTAGTATTGGAAAAGTTTTTCGGTGGCTTTACTTTGAAAAAACATTATAAATAAATCTTTCATTTCTCTTGTGTCGACGATTGTGTGATGATATTGGAAAAATTTTTCGAGTGGCTTTACTTGCAAAAAACATTATAAATAAATCTTTCGTTTTCTCTTGTGTCGACGGTTGACCATGGTAGTATTGGAAAAGTTTTCGGTGGCTTTACTTTGAAAAACATTATAAATAAATCTTTCATTTCTCTTGTGTCGACAGTTGACCATGAGTAGTATTGGAAAAGTTTTCGGTGGCTTTACTTTCGAAAAACATTATAAATAAATCTTTCATTTCTCTTGTGTAAACGGTTGACGCCATGAAGTAGTATTGGAAAAAGTTTTCAAGTGACAACACCACTTGCAGCTTGTTATAAATAAATCTTTCATTTCTCTTGTGTCAGCAGATGACCATGAAGTAGTATTACAGAAAAGTTTTCGGTGGCTTTACTTTGAAAAACATTATAAATAAATCTTTCATTTCTCTTGTGTCGACGGTTGACCATGAAAGTAGTATTGGAAAAGTTTTCAGTAGCTTTACTTTGAAAAACATTATAAATAAATCCTTTCATTTCTCTTGTGTCGACAGTTGTTGAAGTAGTATTGGAAAGGTTTTCCGTGGCTTTACTTTGAAAAACATTATCAGTAATCTTGTTTCTCTTGTGTCGACGGTTGACCATGAGTAGTATTGAAAAAGTTTTCGATGCGGCTTTTACTTTTTGAAAAACGCAAATAAATCTTTCATTTCTCTTGTGTCGACGGTTGACCGTAAGTAGTGTTGGAAAAAGTTTTCAGTACTTCCTTTTGAAAAACATTATAAATAAATCTTTCATTTCTCTTGTGTCGACGATTTGACCATGAAGTAGTATTAGAGAAGAGTTTTCGGTGGCTTTACTTTGAAAAACATTATAAATAAATCTTTCATTTCTCTTGTGTCGACGGTTGACCATGATAGTATTGGAAAAGTTTTCGGTGGCTTTACTTTTAGAAAAACATTATAAATAAATCTTTCATTTCTCTTGTGTCGACGGTTGACCATGAAAGTAGTATTGGAAAAGTTTTTGATGGCTTTACTTTGAAAAACATTATAGTAATCCACCATTTCTCTTGTGTCGACGGTTGACCATGAAGTGGTATTGGAAAAGTTTTCGGTGGCTTTACTTTGAAAAACATTGCTAAAATAAATCTTTTTGTTTCCTCTTGTGTCGACAGTTGTTAGTAAATATTGGAAAATTTTCGGTGGCTTTACTTTGAAAAACATTGTAAATAAATCTTTCATTTCTCTTGTCGACGGTTGACAACAAATGGTAATGGAAAAGTTTTTTCAGTGGCTTTACTTTGAAAAACATTATAAATAAATCTTTCGTTTCTCTTGTGTCGACAGTTGTTGCAAGTAAAACTATTGGAAGAGTTTCAAAAGTGGTACCTTTGAAAAACATTATAAATAAATCTTTCATTTCTCTTGTGTCGACGGTTGACCATGAAGTAGTATTGGAAAAGTTTTCGGTAGCTTTGCTTTGAAAAACATTATAAATAAATCTTTCATTTTCTCTTGTGTCGACGGTTGACGAGTAGTATTGGAAGAGTTTTCAGTGGCTTTACTTTGAAAACATTGTAAATAAATCTTTCATTTCTCTTGTGTCGACGTTTGACGAAGTAGTATTGGAAGAGTTTTCAGTGGCTTTGCTTTAGCTTGTTATAAATAAATCTTTCATTTCTCTTGTGTCGACGGTTGACCATGGTGGTATTGGAAAAGTTTTCAGTGGCTTTACTTTGAAAAACATTATAAATAAATCTTTCATTTCTCTTGTGTCATTGATTGTTCGTAAAGTAGTATTGGAAAAGTTTTCAGTGGCTTTACTTTGAAAAACATTATAAATAAATCTTTTCCATTCCCTTGTGTCGACGATTGTGTAGGTAGTATTGGAAAAGTTTTCGGTAGCTTTACTTTGAAAAACATTATAAATAAATCTTTCATTTTCTCTTGTGTCAACGATTTGACCCATGATAGTATTAGAAGAGTTTTCCGTGGCTTTACTTTGAAAAAACATTATAAATAAATCTTTCATTTTCTCTTGTGTCGACGGTTGACCATGAAGCAAGTATTGGAAAAGTTTTCAGTGGCTTTACTTTGAAAAACATTATAAATAAATCTTTCATTTTCTCTTGTGTCGACGGTTGATAGCAGAAGTAGTATTGGAAAAAGTTTTCAGTGGCTTTACTTTGAAAAACATTATAAATAAATCTTTCATTTCTGTGTCGACGGTTGACCATGAAGTAGTATTGGAAAAGTTTTCAGTGGCTTTACTTTGAAAAACATTATAAATAAATCTTTCATTTTCTCTTGTGTCGACGGTTGACCATGAAGTAGTATTGGAAAAGTTTTCAGTAGCTTTACTTTGAAAAACGTTATAAATAAATCTTTCGTTTCTCTTGTGTCGACGGTTGACCATATGATGATATTGGAAAAAGAGATTTTCAGTGGCTTTACTTTGAAAAACATTATAAATAAATCTTTCATTTCTCTTTGTGTCGACAGTTTAATGAAGTAGTATTGAGAAAAGTTTTCAGTGGCTTTACTTGCGAAAAACATTATAAATAAATCTTTCATTTCCTCTTCATGTCGACGGTTGACGAGTAGTATTGGAAAAGTTTTCAGTGGCTTTACTTTGAAAAACATTATAAATAAATCTTTCATTTCTCTTGTGTCGACGATTTGACCATGATAGTATTGAAAGTTTTCAAACAGCTTTACTTTTTTAGAAAAACATTATAAATAAATCTTTCATTTTCTCTTGTCAGCGGTTGACCATGAAGTAGTATTGGAAAAGTTTTCGGTGGCTTTACTTTGAAAAACATTATAAATAAATCTTTCATTTCTCTTATGTCGACGGTTGACCATGAAGTAGTATTAGAAAAAGTTTTTCAGTAGCTTTACTTTGAAAAACATTATAAATAAATCTTTCATTTCTCTTCATGTCGACGGTTGACCATGGTAGTATTGGAAGAGTTTTCAGTGGCTTTACTTTGAAAAACATTATAAATAAATCTTTCATTTCTCTTGTGTCGACGGTTGACCATGAAGTAGTATTAGAAAGTTTTCTGATGACTTTACTTTGAAAAACATTATAAATAAATCTTTTGTTTCTCTTGTGTCGACGGTTGACCATGAAGTAGTATTGGAAGAGTTTTCGGTGGCTTTACTTTGAAAAACGTATAAATAAATCTTTCATTTCTCTTGTGTCGACGGTTGACCATGAAGTAGTATTGGAAGGTTTTCGGTGGCTTTACTTTGAAAAACATTATAAATAAATCTTTCATTTCCTCCTTACATGTCGACGGTTGACAACGAAGTAGTATTGAAAAAGTTTTCAGTGGCTTTACTTGCGAAAAACATTATAAATAAATCTTTCATTTCTCTTCATGTCGACGATTGACCAAGTAGTATTGGAAAAGTTTGCTGATGGCTTTACTTTGAAAAACATTATAAATGATCTTTCATTTCTCTTGTGTCGACGGTTGACCATGAAGAAGTATTGGAAAAATTTTCAGTGGCTTTACTTTGAAAAACATTATAAATAAATCTTTCATTTCTCTTTTGTCGACGGTTGACCATGAAGTAGTATTAGAAGAAGTTTCAGTGGCTTTACTTTGAAAAACATTATAAATAAATCTTTCATTTCTCTTGTGTCGACGGTTGACCAGAGAAGTAGTATTGAAGAGACCCCTGAACAACTTACTTTGAAAAACATTATAAATAAATCTTTCATTTCTCTTGTGTCGACGGTTGACCATGAAAGTAGTATTGGAAAAGTTTTCAGTGGCTTTACTTTGAAAAACATTATAAATAAATCTTTCATTTCTCTTGTGTCGACGGTTGACCATGAAGTAGTATTGGAAAAGTTTTCAGTGGCTTTACTTTGAAAAACATTGTAATCTTTCATTTCTCTTGTGTCGACGGTTGACCACTTAGAAGTAGTATTGGAAGAGTTTTCGGTGGCTTTCAACACAGAAAAACATTATAAATAAATCTTTCCCATTTCTCTTGTGTCGACGATTTGACAAGTAGTATTGGAAAAGTTTTCAGTGGCTTTACTTTGAAAAACATTATAAATAAATCTTTCCCATTTCTGTGTCGACGGTTGACCATGAAGCTGGTATTGGAAGAGTTTTCAGTGGCTTTTACTTTGAAAAACATTATAAATAAATCTTTCGTTTCTCTTTGTCATCGACGGTTGACCATGATAGTATTGGAAAAGTTTTTCGGTGGCTTTGCGCGAAAAACATTATAAATAAATCTTTCATTTCTCTTGTGTCGACGGTTGACCATGAAGTAGTATTGGAAAAGTTTTCAATTATTTCCGCGCGAAAAACATTATAAAAATGATCTTTCATTTCTCTTGTGTCGACGGTTGACCATGAAGTAGTATTGGAAGAAGTTTTCAGTAGCTTTACTTTGAAAAACATTATAAATAAATCTTTCGTTTCTCTTGTCGACGGTTGACCATGAAGTAGTATTGGAAAAGTTTTCCGTAGCTTTACTTTGAAAAACATTATAAATAAAATCTTTCATTTCTCTTGTGTCGACAGTCCAACCATGAAAGTAGTATTGGAAAAGTTTTCAGTACTTTACTTTGAAAAACATTATAAATAAATACACCATTTCTCTTGTGTCGACGGTTGACCATGAAGTAGTATTAGAAAAGTTTTCAGTGGCTTTACTTTTTTGAAAAAACATTATAAATAAATCTTTCATTTTCTCTTCATGTCGACGGTTGACCGCGGAGGTAGTATTAGAAAAGTTTTCAGTGACTTTACTTTTTGAAAAACATTATAAATAAATCTTTCATTTTTCTCTTGTGTCATTGATTGACCATGAAGGTAGTATTGGAAAAGTTTTCGGTGGCACAACACCGGCAAACCTGCAATAAATCTTTCATTTCTCTTTGTGTCGACGGTTGACCATGAAGTAGTGTTGGGAAAGTTTTCAGTGGCTTTACTTTTGAAAAACATTGTAAATAAATCTTCATTTCTCTTGTGTCGACAGTTGATAGCAGAAGTAGTATTGGAAAAGTTTTCAGTGGCTTTACTTTGAAAAACATTATAAATAAATCTTTCATTCTCTTCGTGTCGACGGTTGACCATGAGTAGTATTGGAAAAGTTTTCAGTGGCTTTTTTTACTTTGAAAAACATTGTAAATAAATCTTTCATTTTCTCTTTCGTAATAATAAACGGTTGACCATGAAGTAGTATTGGAAAAGTTTTCAGTGGCTTTACTTTGAAAAACATTACATAAATAAATCTTTCATTTCTCTTGTCGTGATTTGACCATCGATAGTATTGGAAGAGTTTTCAGTGGCTTTACTTTTGAAAAAAAACATGTAAATAAATCTTTCATTTTCTCTTGTGTCGACGGTTGACCATGAAGTAGTATTGGAAAAGTTTTTCAGTGGCTTTACTTTGAAAAACATTGTAAATAAATCTTGTTTCTCTTGTGTCGACGGTTGACCACTGAAGTAGTATTGGAAGAGTTTTCAGTGACTACTTTGAAAAACATTATAAATAAATCTTTCATTTCTCTTCGTGTCGACGTTTGACCATGAAGTAGTATTGGAAAAGTTTTCGGTGGCTTTACTTTTGAAAAACATTATAAATAAATCTTTCATTTCTCTTGTGTCGACGATTTGACCATGAAGTAGTATTGGAAGAGTTTTTCAGTGGCTTTACTTTTCAAAAAACATTATAAATAAATCTTTCATTTTCTCTTGTGTCGACGGTTGACCATGAAGTAGTATTGGAAAGGTTTTCGGTAGCTTTACTTTGAAAAACATTATAAATAAGTCTTTCATTTCTCTTGTGTCGACGGTTGACCATCGAAGTAGTATTGAAAAAGTTTTCGGTGGCTTTACTTTGAAAAACATTATAAATAAATCTTTCGTTTCTCTTGTTGTGTCGACGGTTGACCATGGAGTAGTATTGAAGAAGAAGTTTTCGGTGGCACCACTTTGAAAAACATTATAAATAAATCTTTCATTTCTCTTGTGTCGACGGTTGACCATAGAAGTATTGGAAAAGTTTTCAGTGGCTTTACTTTTGAAAAACATTATAAATAAATCTTTCGTTTCTCTTGTGTCCCGACGATTTGACCATGGTGATATTGGAAAAGTTTTCGGTGGCTTTACCTGAAAAACATTATAAATAAATCTTTCATTTCTCTTGTGTCGACCGTTGACCATGAAGTAGTATTGGAAAAGTTTTCAGTGGCTTTACTTGTGAAAAACATTATAAATAAATCTTTCATTTTCTCTTGTGTCGACGGTTGACCATGAAGTAGTATTGAGAAGAAGAGATTTCGGTGGCTTTACTTTGAAAAACATTATAAATAAATCTTTCATTTTCTCTTGTGTCGACGATTGACCATGAAGTAGTATTGGAAAAAGTTTTCAGTGGCTTTACTTTGAAAAACATTATAAATAAATCTTTCATTTCTCTTGTGTCGACGGTTGACCATGAAGTAGTATTGAAGGAGTTTTTCAGTGGCTTTAATTTGAAAAACATTATAAATAAATCTTTCATTTTTCTCTTGTGTCGACGGTTGACCATGAAGTAGTATTGGAAAAGTTTTCAGTACAGCTGCTTTTGAAAAACATTGTAAATAAATCTTTCGTTTCTCTTGTGTCGACGATTTGATAGCGAGTAGTATTAGAAGAGTTTTCGGTGGCTTTACTTTGAAAAGCTTGTTATAAATAAATCTTTCATTTCTCTTGTGTCGACGGTTGACCATGATGGTATTGGAAAAGTTTTCGGTGGCTTTACTTGAAAAACATTGTAGTAAATCTTTCATTTTCTCTTCGTGTCGACGGTTGACTGTGAGTAGTATTGGAAGAGTTTTCAGTGGCTTTACTTTGAAAAACATTATAAATAAATCTTTCATTTCTCTTGTGTCGACGATTTGACCATGGAGTAGTATTGGAAGAGTTTTCGGTAGCTTTACTTTGAAAAACATTATAAATAAATCTTTCATTCTCTTTATGTCGACAGTTGACGAAGTAGTATTGGAAAAGTTTTCATTGGCTTTACTTTGAAAAACATTATAAATAAATCTTTCATTTCTCTTGTGTCGACGATTTGACCATGGTAGTATTGGAAAGTTTTCCAGTGGCTTTACTTTTACTGAAAAACATTGTAAATAAATCTTTCATTTCTCTTGTGTCGACGGTTGACCATGAAGAAGTATTGGAAAAGTTTTCAGTAGCTTTGTTGCAAACATTATAAATAAATCTTTCATTTCTCTTGTGTCGACAGTTGACCATAAATAGTATTGGAAAAGTTTTCAGTGACTTTACTTGCAAAAAAACATTATAAATAAATCTTTCATTTCTCTTGTATAAACGGTTGTTGCTTGATAGTATTGAAAAGTTTTTCAATTGCTTTGCGGCATTGAGCTAGTCTTGTTCCTCTTCGTAATCGACGGTTGGCTTAGCGGAAAGTAGTATTGGAGGATTTTCAGTGGCTTTACTTTGAAAAACATTGTAAATAAATCTTTCATTTCTCTTGTGTCGACGGTTGACCATGAAGTAGTATTGGAGAAGTTTTCAGTGGCTTTAGCACCGAAAAACATTGTAAATAAATCTTTCATTTCTCTTACATGTCGACGGTTGACCGTAAGAAGTAGTATTGGAAAAGTTTTCCAATTGTTACTTTGAAAAAACATTGCAAATAAATCACTACATTTCTCTTGTGTCGACGGTTGACCATGAAGTAGTATTGGAAAAGTTTTCAGTGGCTTTACTTCCTGAAAAACATTATAAATAAATCTTTCATTTCTCTTGTGTCGACGGTCGACCATGAAGTAGTATTGAAGAGTTTTTCAGTGGCTTTACTTTGAAAAACATTATAAATAAATCTTTCATTTCTCTTGTGTCGACGGTCGACCATGAAGTAGTATTGGAAAAGTTTTCAATGCTTTACTTTTGAAAAACATTATAAATAAATCTTTCATTTCTCTTGTGTCGACGGTTGACCGCTTGTAAAGAGTAGTATTGGAAAAATTGATGGCTTTACTTTTACGAAAAAAACATTATAAATAAATCTTTTCATTTCTCTTGTGTCGACGGTTGACCATGAAGTAGTATTGGAAAAGTTTTCAGTGGCTTTACTTTGAAAAACATTATAAATAAATCTTTCATTTCTCTTGTGTCGACGGTTGACCGCGCTAACGAAGTAGTATTGAAAAAGTTTTCAGTGGCTTTACTTTGAAAAACATTATAAATAAATCTTTCCATTTCTCTTGTGTCGACGGTCGACCATGAAGTAGTATTGGAAAAGTTTTCAGTGGCTTTACTTTGAAAAACATTGTAAATGATCTTTCATTTCTCTTGTGTCGACGGTCGACCATGAAGTAGTATTGGAAAAATTTTCAGTGGCTTTACTTTGAAAAACCTTGTTGTAAATAAATCTTTCATTTCTCTCTTGTGTCGACGGTTGACCATGAAGTGGTATTGAAGAGTTTTCAGTGGCTTTACTTTGAAAAACATTATAAATAAATCTTTCATTTCTCTTGTGTCGACGGTTGACCATGAAGTAAAGTATTAGAAGAAGTTTTCAGTGGCTTTACTTTGAAAAACATTATAAATAAATCTTTCGTTTCTCTTGTGTCGACGATTTGACCATGAAGTAGTATTGGAAGAGTTTTCAGTGGCTTTAGCACAAAAAACGTTATAAATAAATCTTTCATTTCCTCTTGTGTCGACGGTCGACCATGAAGTAGTATTGAAAAAGTTTTCAGTGGCTTTGAAAAACATTATAAATAAATCTTTCATTTCTCTTATGTCGACGGTCGACCATGAAGTAGTATTGAAGGATTTTCAATTGACACCACTGAAAAACATTGTAGATGATCTTTCATTCTCTTGTGTCGACGGTTGACAACGAAGTAGTGGAAAAGTTTTCAGTGGCTTTACTTTGAAAAACATTATAAATAAATCTTTCATTTCTCTTGTCGACGGTTGACCATGAAGTAGTATTGGAAAAGTTTTCGAGTGACTTTACTTTGAAAAACATTATAAATAAATCTTTCATTTCTCTTGTGTCGACGGTTGACCATGAAGTAGTGTTGGAAAAGTTTTCAGTGGCTTTACTTTGAAAAACATTATAAATAAATCTTTCATTTCTCTTGTGTCGACGGTTGACCATGAAGTAGTATTGGAAAAGTTTTCAGTGGCTTTACTTTGAAAAACATTATAAATAAATCTTTCATTTCTCTTGTGTCGACGGTCGACTATGAAGTAGTATTGGAAAAGTTTTCAGTGGCTTTACTTTGAAAAACATTATAAATAAATCTTTCATTTCTCTTGTGTCGACGGTTGACCATGAAGTAGTATTGGAAAAGTTTTCAGTGGCTTTACTTTGAAAAACATTATAAATAAATCTTTCATTTCTCTTGTGTCGACGGTTGACCATGAAGTAGTATTGGAAAAGTTTTCAGTGGCTTTACTTTGAAAAACATTATAAATAAATCTTTCATTTCTCTTGTGTCGACGGTTGACCATGAAGTAGTATTGGAAAAGTTTTCAGTGGCTTTATTTTGAAAAACATTATAAATAAATCTTTCATTTCTCTTGTGTCGACGGTCGACCATGAAGTAGTATTGGAAAAGTTTTCAGTGGCTTTACTTTGAAAAACATTATAAATAAATCTTTCATTTCTCTTGTGTCGACGGTCGACCATGAAGTAGTATTGGAAAAGTTTTCAGTGGCTTTACTTTGAAAAACATTATAAATAAATCTTTCATTTCTCTTGTGTCGACGGTTGACCATGAAGTAATATTGGAAGAGTTTTCAGTGGCTTTACTTTGAAAAACATTATAAATAAATCTTTCATTTCTCTTGTGTCGACGGTTGACCATGAAGTAGTATTGGAAGAGTTTTCAGTGGCTTTACTTTGAAAAACATTATAAATAAATCTTTCATTTCTCTTGTGTCGACGGTTGACCATGAAGTAGTATTGGAAAAGTTTTCAGTGGCTTTACTTTGAAAAACATTATAAATAAATCTTTCATTTCTCTTGTGTCGACGGTTGACCATGAAGTAGTATTGGAAAAGTTTTCAGTGGCTTTACTTTGAAAAACATTATAAATAAATCTTTCATTTCTCTTGTGTCGACGGTTGACCATGAAGTAGTATTGGAAAAGTTTTCAGTGGCTTTACTTTGAAAAACATTATAAATAAATCTTTCATTTCTCTTGTGTCGACGGTTGACCATGAAGTAGTATTGGAAAAGTTTTCAGTGGCTTTACTTTGAAAAACATTATAAATAAATCTTTCATTTCTCTTGTGTCGACGGTTGACCATGAAGTAGTATTGGAAAAGTTTTCAGTGGCTTTACTTTGAAAAACATTATAAATAAATCTTTCATTTCTCTTGTGTCGACGGTTGACCATGAAGTAGTATTGGAAAAGTTTTCAGTGGCTTTACTTTGAAAAACATTATAAATAAATCTTTCATTTCTCTTGTGTCGACGGTTGACCATGAAGTAGTATTGGAAAAGTTTTCAGTGGCTTTACTTTGAAAAACATTATAAATAAATCTTTCATTTCTCTTGTGTCGACGGTTGACCATGAAGTAGTATTGGAAAAGTTTTCAGTGGTTTACTTTGAAAAAGATTATAAATAAATCTTTCATTTCTCTTGTGTCGACGGTTGACCATGAAGTAGTATTGGAAGAGTTGTCAGTGGCTTTACTTTACGAAAAACATTATAAATAAATCTTTCATTTCTCTTGTGTCGACGGTTGACCATGAAGTAGTATTGGAAAAGTTTTCAGTGGCTTTACTTTGAAAAACATTATAAATAAATCTTTCATTTCTCTTGTGTCGACAGTTGACCATGAAGTAGTATTAGAAGAGTTTTTCGGTGGCTTTACTTTGAAAAACATTATAAATAAATCTTTCATTTCTCTTGTGTCGACGGTTGACCATCAAGTAGTATTGGAAGAGTTTTCAGTAGCTTACTTTGAAAAACATTATAAATAAATCTTTCATTTCTCTTGTGTCGACGGTTGACCATGAAGGTAGTATTGGAAAAGTTTTCGGTGGCTTTACTTTGAAAAACATTATTCGACGTCTTTTTTCATTTTCTCTTGTGTCGACAATTTGGCCATGAAATGATATTGGAAGAGTTTTCGGTGGCTTTACTTTGAAATCATTGTAAATAAATCTTTGTTTCTCTTGTGTCGACGGTTGACAAGTAGTATTGAAGGATTTTCAGTGGCTTTACTTTGAAAAACATTATAAATAAATCTTTCATTTCTCTTGTGTCGACGGTTGACCAAGTATTGAAGAGTTTTCAGTGGCTTTACTTTGAAAAACATTATAAATAAATCTTTCATTTCTCTTGTGTCGACGGTTGACATGAAGTAGTATTGGAAAAGTTTTCGGTATTTACTTGCAAAAACATTATAAATAAATCTTTCATTTCTCTTATGTCGACGGTTGACCGCTGAAGTAGTATTGGAAGAGTTTTCAGTGGCTTTTTACTTTGAAAAACATTATAAATAAATCTTTCATTTTCTCTTGTGTCGACGGTTGACCATGAAGTAGTATTGGAAGAGTTTTCAGTGGCTTTACTTTTTTTGAAAAACATTATAAATAAATCTTTCATTTTTCTCTTGTATTAATAGTTGACCATGAAGTAGTGTTGGAAGAGTTTTCAGTGGCTTTACTTTGAAAAACATTGTAAATAAATCTTTCATTTCTCTTGTGTCGACGGTTGACCAGAGGTAGTATTGGAAAAGTTTTCAGTGGCTTTACTTTGAAAAACATTATAAATAAATCTTTCATTTCTGTGTCGACGGTTGACCATGAAGTAGTATTGGAAGAGTTTTCAGTAGCTTCTTTGAAAAACATTGCTATAAATAAATCTTTCATTTCTCTTGTGTCGGTTGACGACCCATGAGAAATGGTATTGGAAAAAGTTTTTCAATTGGCTTTTTTTACTTTGAAAAACATTATAAATAAATCTTTCATTTTCTCTTGTGTCGACGGTTGACCATGAAGTAGTATTGGGAAAAGTTTTCAGTGGCTTTACTTTGAAAAACATTATAAATAAATCTTTCATTTCTCTTGTGTCGACGGTTGGCCATGAAGTAGTATTGGAAGAGTTTTCAGTGGCTTTACTTTGAAAAACATTATAAATAAATCTTTCATTTCTCTTGTGTCGACGGTTGACCATGAAGTAGTATTGGAAAAGTTATCGGTGGCTTTGCTTTGAAAAACATTATAAATAAATCTTTCGTTTCTCTTGTGTCGACGGTTGACCATATGAGTAGTATTGGAAAAGTTTTCAGTGGCTTTACTTTGAAAAACATTGTAAATAAATCTTTCATTTCTCTTGTGTCGACAGTTGACCATGAGGTAGTATTGGAAAAGTTTTCAGTGGCTTTACTTTTGAAAAACATTGTAAATAAATCTTTCATTTCTCTTGTGTCGACAGTTGACCATACGAGTAGTATTGGAAAAGTTTCAGTGGCTTTACTTGCGAAAAACATTATAAGTAAGTCTTTCATTTCTCTTGTGTCGACGGTTGACCATGAAGTAGTATTGGCTTTCCGTGGCTTTACTTTGAAAAACATTATAAATAAATCTTTCACTTCTCTTGTGTCGACGGTTGACCATGGAGTAGTGTTGAAAGGGATTTCAGTGGCTTTACTTTGAAAGAAGCTTATAAATAAATCTTTCATTTCTCTTGTTGCCTTAATAAACGGTTGACCATGAAGTAGTATTGGAAAAGTTTTCAGTGGTTTGAATTTGAAAAACATTATAAATAAATCTTTCATTTTCTCTTGTGTCGACGGGTGACCATAAATAGTATTGAAGGATTTTCCAGGCTTTACTTTGAAAAACATTTTAATAAATCTTTCATTTTCTCTTGTGTCGACAGTTGACCATAGAAGTAGTATTGGAAAAGTTTTCAGTGGCTTTACTTTGAAAAACATTCTGTCAGTTCTTTCATTTCTCTTGTGTCGACGGTTGACCATGAAGTAGTATTGGAAAAAGTTTTTCGGTGGCTTTACTTTGAAAAACATTATAAATAAATCTTTCATTTCTCTTGTGTCGACGGTTGACCATGAAAGTAGTATTGGAAAGGATTTCAGTGGCTTTACTTTGAAAAACATTATAAATAAATCTTTCATTTCTCTTGTGTCGACAGTTGACTAGCAAGTAGTATTGGAAGAGGTTTTTCAGTAGCTTTACTTTGAAAAAAACATTATAAATAAATCTTTCATTCTCTTATGTCGACGGTTGACGAAGCAAGTAATGGAGAAAAGTTTTCAGTAGCTTTACTTGTGAAAAACATTATAAATAAATCTTTCATTTTCTACCATGTCGACGGTTGACCATGAAGTAGTATTGGAAGAGTTTTTCAGTGGCTTTACTTTGAAAAACATTATAAACTGATCTTGTTTTCTCTTGTGTCGACAGTGACCATGAAGTAGTATTGGAAGAGTTTTCGGTATGGCTTTACTTTGACTTATTGTAAATAAATCTTTCATTTCTCTTCATAATAAACGTTGACCGCTTAGTAGTATTGGAAAAGTTTTTCAGTGGCTTTACTTTGAAAAACATTATAAATAAATCTTTCATTTCTCTTGTGTGACGGTTGACCATGAAGTAGTATTGGAAAAGTTTTCAGTGGCTTTACTTTGAAAAACATTATAAATAAATCTTTCATTTCTCTTGTGTCGACAGTTGACGTAAATGATATTGGAAAAGTTTTCAGTGGCTTTACTTTGAAAAACATTATAAATAAATCTTTCATTTCTCTTGTGTCGACGGTTGACCATGAAGTAGTATTAGAAGGATTTTCAGTGGCTTTACTTTGAAAAACATTATAAATAAATCTTTCATTTCTCTTGTGTCGACGGTTGACCGTAAAAATTAGTATTGGAAAAGTTTTCAGTGGCTTTACTTTTAGCATGTAAATAAATCTTTCATTTCTCTTGTGCTCGACGGTTGACCATGAAGTAGTATTGGAAAAGTTTTCAGTAGCTTTACTTTGAAAAACATTATAAATAAATCTTTCATTTCTCTTGTGTCGACGGTTGACCATGAAGTAATGTGGAAAAGTTTTCGGTGGCTTTACTTTGAAAAACATTATAAATAAATCTTTCGTTTTCTCTTGTGTCGACGGTTGACCATGAAGTAGTATTGGAAGAGTTTTCGGTGGCTTTACTTTGAAAAACATTATAAATAAATCTTTCATTTCCTCTTTGTGTCGACGGTTGACTGTAAATAGTATTGGAAAAGTTTTCAGTGGCTTTACTTTTGAAAAACGGCCATAAATAAATCTTTCATTTCTCTTGTGTCGACGGTTGACCATGAAGTAAGCCGTGGAAAAGTCTTCAGTGGCTTTACTTACGAAAAACATTATAAATAAATCTTTCATTTTCTCTTGTGTCGACGGTTGATCATGAGTAGTATTGGAAAAGTTTTCAATGGCTTTACTTTTGAAAAACATTATAAATAAATCTTTCATTTCTCTTGTGCTCGACGGTTGACCATGAAGTAGTATTTAGAAAAGTTTTTCAGTAGCTTTACTTTGAAAAACATTATAAATGATCTTTCATTTCTCTTGTGTCGACGGTTGACCATGAAGTAGTATTGGAAAAGTTTTCAGTATTTTGAAAAACATTATAAATAAATCTTTCATTTCTCTTGTGTCGACGGTTGACCATGAAGTAGTATTGAAGAGTTTTCAGTAGCTTTACTTTGAAAAACATTATAAATAAATCTTTCATTTCTCTTGTGTCGACGGTTGACCATGAAGTAGCAATGGAAAAAGTTTTTCAGTGGCTTTACTTTGAAAAACATTATAAATAAATCTTTCATTTCTCTTGTGTCGACGGTTGACAAGTAGTATTGGAAGAGTTTTCAGTGGCTTCTTTGAAAAACATTATAATAAATCTTTCATTTCTCTTGTGTCGACGGTTGACCATGAAGTAGTATTGGAAGGGTTGCCAGTGGCTACTTTGAAAAACATTATAAATAAATCTTTCATTTCTCTTGTGTCGACGATTGTTAGCAAGTAGTATTGGAAAAGTTTTCAGTGGCTTTATTTTGAAAAAACATTATAAATAAATCTTTCATTCTCTTGTGTCGACGGTTGACCATGAAGTAGTATTGGAAGAGTTTTTCGGTGGCTTTACTTTTGAAAAACATTATAAATAAATCTTTCATTTCTCTTTCATGTCGACGTTGACAGCAAGTAGTATTGGAAGAGTTTTCAGTGGCTTTACTTTTGAAAAACATTATAAATAAATCTTTCATTTTCTCTTGTGTCGACGGTTGACCATGCAAGTAGTATTGGAAAAGTTTTCAGTGGCTTTACTTTGAAAAACATTATAAATAAATCTTTCATTTCTCTTGTGTCGACGGTTGACCATGAAAGTAGTATTAGAAGAGTTTTCAGTGGCTTTGCTTACGAAAAAACATTATAAATAAATCTTTCATTTCTCTTGTGTCGACGGTTGACCACGTAGGTAGTATTGGAAAAGTTTTCGGTGGCTTTACTTTGAAAAACATTATAAATAAATCTTTCATTTCTCTTCGTGTCGACGGTTGACCATGAAGTAGTATTGGAAAAGTTTTCCGTGGCTTTACTTACCGAAAAACATTATAAATAAATCTTTCACTTCTCTTCATGTCGACGGTTGACGCAGAGTAGTATTGGAAAAGTTTTCAGTACTTTGAAAAACATTATAAATAAATCTTTCATTTCTCTTGTGTCGACGGTTGACCATGAAGTAGTATTGGAAAAGTTTTCGGTGGTTTACTTTGAAAAACATTATAAATAAATCTTTCATTTTCTCTTGTGTCGACGGTTGACCATGAAGTAGTATTGGAAAAAGTTTTCAGTGACTGTACGAAAAACATTATAAATAAATCTTTCATTTTCTCTTGTGTCGACGGTTGACCATGATAGTATTGAAAGGATTTTCAGTAGCTTTACTTTGAAAAACATTATAAATAAATCTTTCATTTCTCTTGTGTCGACGGTTGACCATGAAGTAGTATTGGAAAAGTTTTCAGGTAGCTTTACTTTAGAAAAACATTATAAATAAATCTTTCGTTTCTCTTGTGTCGACGGTTGACCATGAAGTAGTATTGAAAAGTTTTCAATTATTTTACTTTGAAAAACATTATAAATAAATCTTTCATTTCTCTTGTGTCGACGGTTGACCATGAAGTAGTATTGGGAAGAGTTTTCAGTGGCTTTACTTACGAAAAACATTATAAATAAATCTTTCATTTCTCTTGTGTCGACGGTTGACCATGAAGTAGTATTGAAGAGATTTTCAGTGGCTTTACTTTGAAAAACGTACCGATAATCTTTCATTTCTCTTGTGTCGACGGTTGACCATGAAGTAGTATTGGGAAGAGTTTTCGGTAGCTTTACTTTTTCGAAAAACATTATAAATAAATCTTTCATTTCTCTTGTGTCGACGGTTGACCACTTGAAAGTAGTATTGGAAGAGTTTTCAGTGGCTTTTACTTTGAAAAACATTATAAATAAATCTTTCATTTCTCTTGTGTCGACGGTTGACCATGATAGTATTGGAAAAATTTCAGTGGCTTTACTTTGAAAAACATTATAAATAAATCTTTCATTTCTCTTGTGTCGACGTTTGACCATGAAGTAGTATTGAAGAGTTTTCGGTGGCTTTACTTTGAAAAACATTGTAAATAAATCTTTCATTTCTCTTGTGTCGACGGTTGACCATGGTAGTGTTGGAAAAGTTTTCAGTGACTTTTAGCACCGGCTTATTATAAATAAATCTTTCATTTTCTCTTGTGTCGACGGTTGACCATGAAGTAGTATTGAAGGATTTTCAGTGGCTTTACTTGAAAAACATTATAAATAAATCTTTCATTTCTCTTGTGTCGACGGTTGACCATGAAGTAGTATTGGAAAAGTTTTCAGTGGCTTTCATACTGAAAAACATTATAAATAAATCTTTCATTTCTCTTGTGTCGGCGGTTGACCATGAAAGTAGTATTGAAAAGTTTTCAGTGGCTTTGCATGCGAAAAACATTATAAATAAATCTTTCATTTCTACATGTCGACGGTTGACCATGAAAGTAGTATTGGAAAAGTTTTCAGTGGCTTTACTTTGAAAAACATTATAAATAAATCTTTCATTTCTCTTGTGTCGACGGTTGACCGCGAGTAGTATTGGAAAAGTTTTCAGTAGCTTTGAAAAACATTGTAAATAAATCTTTCATTTCTCTTGTGTCGACAGTTGACCATGAAGTAGTATTAGAAAAGTTTTTCAGTGGCTTTACTTTGAAAAAACATTGTAAATAAATCTTTCATTTCTCTTGTGTCGACGGTTGACCATGAAGTAGTATTGGAAAAGTTTTCAGTGGCTTTACTTTGAAAAACGATACAATGATCTTTCATTTTCTCTTGTGTCGACGGTTGACATGAAGTAGTATTGAAAAGTTTTCAGTGGCTTTACTTTGAAAAAACATTATAAATAAATCTTTTTCATTTTCTCTTGTGTCGACGGTTGACCATGAAGTAGTATTGAAAGGATTTTCAGTGGCTTTACTTTGAAAAACATTATAAATAAATCTTTCATTTCTCTTGTGTCGACGGTTGACCATGAAGTAGTATTGGAAAAGTTTTCGGTAGCTTTACTTTTGAAAAACATTATAAATAAATCTTTCATTTCTCATGTCGACAGTTGTTAACAAGTAGTATTGGAAAAGTTTTCAATTGCTTTACTTTGAAAAACATTATAAATAAATCTTTCATTTCTCTTCATGTCGACGGTTGACCATGAAGTAGTATTGGAAAAGTTTTCAGTGGCTTTACTTTGAAAAACATTATAAATAAATCTTTCTACATTTCTCTTGTGTCGACGGTTGACCATGGTAGTATTGGAAAAGTTTTCGGTGGCTTTACTTTTTGAAAAACATTGTAAATAAATCTTTCATTTCTCTTGTGTCGACGGTTGACCATAGTGGTGTTGGAAAAGTTTTCAGTGGCTTTACTTTGAAAAACATTATAAATAAATCTTTCATTTTCTTGTGTCGACGGTTGACCATGAAAGTAGTATTGGAAAAGTTTTCAGCTGACACTGAAAAACATTATAAATAAATCTTTCATTTCTCTTGTGTCGACGATTGACAACGAAGTAGTATTGAAAAGTTTTCGATGACTTTACTTTGAAAAACATTATAAATAAATCTTTCATTTTCTCTTGTGTCGACGGTTGACCATGAAGTAGTATTGGAAAAGTTTTCAGTATGACTTTACTTTGAAAAACATTATAAATAAATCTTTCATTTCTCTTGTGTCGACGGTTGACCATGAAGTAGTATTAGAAAAGTTTTTCAGTGGCTTTACTTTGAAAAACATTATAAATAAATCTTTCATTTCTCTTGTGTCGACGGTTGACCATGATAGTATTGGAAAAGTTTTCGGTAGCTTTACTGAAAAACATTATAAATAAATCTTTCATTTCTCTTGTGTCGACGGTTGACCATGAAGTAGTATTGGAAAAGTTTTCAGTGGCTTGCTTTGTTGTTATAAGTAAATCTTTCATTTCTCTTGTGTCGACGGTTGACCATGAAGTAGTATTGGAAAAGTTTTCAGTGGCTTTACTTTACAGAAAAACATTATGGTAATCTTTCATTTTTCTCTTGTGTCGACGGTTGACCATGAAGTAGTATTGAAAGGATTTTCAGTGGCTTTACTTTGAAAAACATTATAAATAAATCTTTCATTCTCTTGTGTCGACGGTTGACCATGAAGTAGTATTGGAAAAGTTTTCGGTGGCTTTACTTTTTGAAAAAACATTATAAGTAAATCTTTCATTTCTCTTGTCGACAGTTGACCGTAGGTAGTATTGGAAAAGTTTTCGGTGGCTTTAGCAGAAAAACATTATAAATAAATCTTTCGTTTTCTCTTGTGTCGACGGTTGACCATGAAGTAGTATTGGAAAAGTTTTCGGTGGCTTTACTTTGAAAAACATTATAAATAAATCTTTCATTTCTCTTGTGTCGACGGTTGACCATGCGATAGTATTGGAAAAAGTTTTCGGTGGCTTTGTACGAAAAACATTATAAATAAATCTTTCATTTCTCTTCATGTCGACGAATTTATTATGCCGATAGTATTGGAAAAGTTTTAGTGGCTTTACTTTGAAAAACATTTTCGACTTGATCTTTCATTTCACTTGTGTCGACGGTTGACCATGGTAGTATTGGAAAGGATTTTCGGTGGCTTTACTTTTGAAAAAGGCTTATTTAACAAATAAATCTTGTTTCTCTTGTGTCGACGGTTGACCATGAAGTAGTGTTGGAAAAAGTTTTTCAGTGGCTTTATTTTGAAAAACATTATAAATAAATCTTTCATTTTCTCTTGTGTCGACGGTCGACCATGAAAGTAGTATTGAAGGATTTTCAGTGGCTACTTTGAAAAACGAACATAAATAAATCTTTCGTTTCTCCGTGTCGACGGTCGACCATGAAGTAGTGTTGGAAAAGTTTTCAGTGGCTTAACTTTGCGAAAAACATTATAAATAAATCTTTCATTTCTCTTGTGTCGACGGTCGACCGCCCAGGTAGTATTGGAAAAGTTTTAGTGGCTTTACTTTGAAAAACATTATAAATAAATCTTTCATTTCTCTTGTGTCGACGGTCGACCATAGAGTAGTATTAGAAAAGTTTTCAGTGTTGCTTTGTTGTTCTGATAATCTTTGAACTTTCTCTTGTGTCGACGGTCGACCATGAAGTAGTATTGAAAAGTTTTTCAGTGGCTTTACTTTGAAAAACATTATAAATAAATCTTTCATTTCTCTTACATGTCGACGGTCGACCATGAAGTAGTATTGGAGAAGGATTTCAGTGGCTTTAATTTGAAAAACATTATAAATAAATCTTTCGTTTTCTCTTGTGTCGACGGTAAATAACAAGTAATGTGGAAAAGTTTCAGTGGCTTTACTTTGAAAAACATTATAAATAAATCTTTCATTTTCTCTTGTGTCGACGGTCGACCATGTAAATAGTGTTAGAAAAGTTTTCTGATGGCTTTACTTTGAAAAACATTATAAATAAATCTTTCATTTTCTCTTGTGTCGACGGTCGACCTTTAGGTAGTATTGAAGGATTTACAGTGGCTTTACTTGCAGAAAAACATTATAAATAAATCTTTCATTTCTCTTGTGTCGACAGTTGACCAAGTATTATTGGAAAAGTTTTCAGTGGCTTTGTGAAAAACATTACAAAATAAATCTTTCATTTCTCTTGTGTCGACAGTTGTTGTAATCAATATTGATTTTCCAATGGCTTTACTTTGAAAAACATTATAAATAAATCACCATTTCTACTGTGTGTTGATTTGACCATGAAGTAGTATTGGAAGAGTTTATGATGACTTTACTTTGAAAAACATTATGATGATATTTTCATTTCTCTTGTGTCGACGGTTGACCGTAAATAGTGTTGGAAAAATTTTCAGGTGACTTTATGAAAAACATTGTAATGGTCTGCATTCTTGTCGACAGTTTGACCATGAAGTAGTATTGAAAAGTTTTCGGTAAAACTGTGAAAAACATAAATAAATCTTTCATTTCTCTTGTGTCGACGGTTGTTGCAAGTAGTATTGGAAAAGTTTTCAGTGGCTTCCATGAAAAACATTATAAATAAATCTTTCATTTTTCTCTTGTGTCGACGGTTGACCATGAAGTAGTATTGGAAAAGTTTTCGGTGGCTTTACTTTGAAAAACATTATAAAATAAATCTTTCGTTTCTCTTGTGTCGACGGTTGACCATGAAGTAGTATTGGAAAAGTTTTCCGGTAGCTTTACTTTGAAAAACATTATAAATAAATCTTTCATTTCTCTTGTGTCGACGGTTGACCATGAAGTAGTATTGGAAAAGTTTTCAGTGGCTTTGCTTTGAAAAACATTATAAATAAATCTTTCATTTCTCTTGTGTCGACGATTTGACCGTAAATGGTAACGGAAAAGTTTTCAGTGGCTTTACTTTTGAAAAACATTACTGATAAATCTTTCGTTTCTCTTGTGTCGACGGTCGACCATGAAGTAGTATTGGAAAAGTTTTCGGTGGCTTTACTTTGAAAAACATTATAAATAAATCTTTCATTTTCTCTTGTGTCGACGGTCGACAACAGAAGTAATTGACAGAAGGATTTTCGGTGGCTTTACTTTGAAAAACATTATCAATAAATCTTTCATTTCTCTTGTGTCGACGGTCGACCATGAAGTAGTATTGGAAAAGTTTTCAGTGGCTTTACTTTGAAAAACATTATAAATAAATCTTTCATTTCTCTTGTGTCGACGGTCGACCATGAAGTAGTATTGGAAAGTTTTCAATTGGCTTTTACTTTGAAAAACATTATAAATGAATCTTTCATTTCTCTTGTGTCGACGGTCGACCATGAAGTAGTATTGGAAAAGTTTTCAGTGGCTTTACTTTGAAAAACATTATAAATAAATCTTTCATTTCTCTTGTGTCGACGGTCGACCATGAAGTAGTATTGGAAAAGTTTTCAGTGGCTTTACTTTGAAAAACATTATAAATAAATCTTTCATTTCTCTTGTGTCGACGGTCGACCATGAAGTAGTATTGGAAAAGTTTTCAGTGGCTTTACTTTGAAAAACATTATAAATAAATCTTTCATTTCTCTTGTGTCGACGGTCGACCATGAGTAGTATTGGAAAAGTTTTCAGTGGCTTTACTTTGAAAAACATTATAAATAAATCTTTCATTTCTCTTGTGTCGACGGTCGACCATGAAGTAGTATTGGAAAAGTTTTCAGTGGCTTTACTTTGAAAAACATTATAAATAAATGTAATTTCTCTTGTGTCGACGGTCGACCATGAAGTAGTATTGGAAAAGTTTTCAGTGGCTTTACTTTGAAAAACATTATAAATAAATCTTTCATTTCTCTTGTGTCGACGGTCGACCATGAAGTAGTATTGGAAAAGTTTTCAGTGGCTTTACTTTGAAAAACATTATAAATAAATCTTTCATTTCTCTTGTGTCGACGGTCGACCATGAGAGTAGTATTGGAAAAGTTTTCAGTGGCTTTACTTTGAAAAACATTATAAATAAATCTTTCATTTCTCTTGTGTCGACTAGATCCGACCATGAGAAGTAGTATTGGAAAAGTTTTCAGTGGCTTTACTTTGAAAAACATTATAAATAAATCTTTCATTTCTCTTGTGTCGACGGTCGACCATGAAGTAGTATTGGAAAAGTTTTCAGTGGCTTTACTTTGAAAAACATTATAAATAAATCTTTCATTTCTCTTGTGTCGACGGTCGACCATGAAGTAGTATTGGAAAAGTTTTCAGTGGCTTTACTTTGAAAAACATTATAAATAAATCTTTCATTTCTCTTTGTGTCGGCAGATGACCATGAAGTAGTATTGGAAAAGTTTTCAGTGGCTTTAACTTTGAAAAACATTATAAATAAATCTTTCATTTCTCTTGTGTCGACGGTTGACCATGAAGTAGTATTGGAAAGTTTTCGAGTAGCTTTACTTTGAAAAACATTATAAATAAATCTTTCATTTCTCTTGTGTCGACGGTTGACCATGAAGTAGTATTGGAAAAGTTTTCAGTGGCTTTACTTTGAAAAACATTATAAATAAATCTTTCATTTCTCTTGTGTCGACGGTTGACCATCGATAGTATTGGAAAAGTTTTCAGTGGCTTTACTTTGAAAAACACTAATTCCCATAAATAAATCTTTCATTTCTCTTGTCTTGACGGTTGACCATGAAGTAGTATTGGAAAAGTTTTCAGTGGCTTTACTTTGAAAAACATTATAAATAAATCTTTCATTTTCTCTTGTGTCGACGGTTGACCATGAAGTAGTATTGGAAAAGTTTTCAGTGGCTTTACTTTGAAAAACATTATAAATAAATCTTTCATTTCTCTTGTGTCGACGGTTGACCACATGAAGTAGTATTGGAAAAGTTTTCAGTGGCTTTACTTTGAAAAACATTATAAATAAATCTTTCATTTCTCTTGTGTCGACGGTTGACCATGAAGTAGTATTGGGAAAAGTTTTCAGTGGCTTTACTTTGAAAAACATTATAAATAAATCTTTCATTTTCTCTTGTGTCGACGGTTGACCATGAAGTAGTATTGGAAAAGTTTTCAGTGGCTTTACTTTGAAAAACATTATAAATAAATCTTTCATTTCTCTTGTGTCGACGGTTGACCATGAAGTAGTATTGGAAAAGTTTTCAGTGGCTTTACTTTTGAAAAACATTATAAATAAATCTTTCATTTCTCTTGTGTCGACGGTTGACCATGAAGTAGTATTGGAAAAGTTTTCAGTGGCTTTACTTTGAAAAACATTATAAATAAATCTTTCATTTTCTCTTGTGTCGACGGTTGACCATGAAGTAGTATTGGAAAAGTTTTCAGTGGCTTTACTTTGAAAAACATTATAAATAAATACTTTCATTTCTCTTGTGTCGACGGTTGACCATGAAGTAGTATTGGAAAAGTTTTCAGTGGCTTTACTTTGAAAAACATTATAAATAAATCTTTCATTTCTCTTGTGTCGACGGTTGACCATGAAGTAGTATTGGAAAAGTTTTCAGTGGCTTTACTTTAGCTTATTATAAATAAATCTTTCATTTCTCTTGTGTCGACGGTTGACCATGAAGTAGTATTGGAAAAGTTTTCAGTGGCTTTACTTTGAAAAACATTATAAATAAATCTTTCATTTTCTCTTGTGTCGACGGTTGACCATGAAGTAGTATTGGAAAAGTTTTCAGTGGCTTTACTTTGAAAAACATTATAAATAAATCTTTCATTTCTCTTGTGTCGACGGTTGACCATGAAGTAGTATTGGAAAAGTTTTCAGTGGCTTTACTTTGAAAAACATTATAAATAAATCTTTCATTTCTCTTGTGTCGACGGTTGACATGAGAAGTAGTATTGGAAAAGTTTTCAGTGGCTTTACTTTGAAAAACATTATAAATAAATCTTTCATTTCTCTTGTGTCGACGGTTGACCATGAAGTAGTATTGGAAAAGTTTTCAGTGGCTTTACTTTGAAAAACATTATAAATAAATCTTTCATTTCTCTTGTGTCGACGGTTGACCATGAAGTAGTATTGGAAAAGTTTTCAGTGGCTTTTACTTTGAAAAACATTATAAATAAATCTTTCATTTCTCTTGTGTCGACGGTTGACCATGAAGTAGTATTGGAAAGTTTTCAGTGGCTTTACTTTGAAAAACATTATAAATAAATCTTTCATTTCTCTTGTGTCGACGGTTGACCATGAAGTAGTATTGGAAAAGTTTTCAGTGGCTTTACTTTGAAAAACATTATAAATAAATCTTTCATTTCTCTTGTGTCGACGGTTGACCATGAAGTAGTATTGGAAAAGTTTTCAGTGGCTTTACTTTGAAAAACATTATAAATAAATCTTTCATTTCTCTTGTGTCGACGGTTGACCATGAAGTAGTATTGGAAAGTTTTCAGTGGCTTTACTTTGAAAAACATTATAAATAAATCTTTCATTTCTCTTGTGTCGACGGTTGACCATGAAGTAGTATTGGAAAAGTTTTCAGTGGCTTTACTTTGAAAAACATTATAAATAAATCTTTCATTTCTCTTGTGTCGACGGTTGACCATGAAATTGTATTGGAAAAGTTTTCAGTGGCTTTACTTTGAAAAACATTATAAATAAATCTTTCATTTCTCTTGTGTCGACGGTTGACCATGAAGTAGTATTGGAAAAGTTTTCAGTGGCTTTACTTTGAAAAACATTATAAATAAATCTTTCATTTCTCTTGTGTCGACGGTTGACCATGAAGTAGTATTGGAAAAGTTTTCAGTGGCTTTACTTTGAAAAACATTATAAATAAATCTTTCATTTCTCTTGTGTCGACGGTTGACCATGAAGTAGTATTGGAAAAGTTTTTCAGTGGCTTTACTTTGAAAAACATTATAAATAAATCTTTCATTTCTCTTGTGTCGACGGTTGACCATGAAGTAGTATTGGAAAAGTTTTCAGTGGCTTTACTTTGAAAAACATTATAAATAAATCTTTCATTTCTCTTGTGTCGACGGTTGACCATGAAGTAGTATTGGAAAAGTTTTCAGTGGCTTTACTTTGAAAAACATTATAAATAAATCTTTCATTTCTCTTGTGTCGACGGTTGACCATGAAGTAGTATTGGAAAAGTTTTCAGTGGCTTTACTTTGAAAACATTATAAATAAATCTTTCATTTCTCTTGTGTCGACGGTTGACCATGAAGTAGTATTGGAAAAGTTTTCAGTGGCTTTACTTTGAAAAACATTATAAATAAATCTTTCATTTCTCTTGTGTCGACGGTTGACCATGAAGTAGTATTGGAAAAGTTTTCAGTGGCTTTACTTTGAAAAACATTATAAATAAATCTTTTATTTTCTCTTGTGTCGACGGTTGACCATATAGTAGTATTGGAAAAGTTTTCAGTGGCTTTACCCTGAAAAACATTATAAATAAATCTTTCATTTCTCTTGTGTCGACGGTTGACCATGAGTAGTATTGGAAAAGTTTTCAGTGGCTTTACTTTGAAAAACATTATAAATAAATCTTTCGTTTCTCTTGTGTCGACGGTTGACCATGAAGTAGTATTGGAAAAGTTTTCAGTGGCTTTACTTTGAAAAACATTATAAATAAATCTTTCATTTCTCTTGTGTCGACGGTTGACCATGAAGTAGTATTGGAAAAGTTTTCAGTGGCTTTACTTTGAAAGACATTATAAATAAATCTTTCATTTCTCTTGTGTCGACGGTTGACCATGAAGTAGTATTGGAAAAGTTTTCAGTGGCTTTACTTTGAAAAACATTATAAATAAATCTTTCATTTCTCTTGTGTCGACGGTTGACCATGTAGTAGTATTGGAAAAGTTTTCAGTGGCTTTACTTTGAAAAACATTATAAATAAATCTTTCATTTCTCTTGTGTCGACGGTTGACCATGAAGTAGTATTGGAAAAGTTTTCAGTGGCTTTACTTTGAAAAACATTATAAATAAATCTTTCATTTCTCTTGTGTCGACGGTTGACCATGAAGTAGTGTTGGAAAAGTTTTCAGTGGCTTTACTTTGAAAAACATTATAAATAAATCCTTTCATTTCTCTTGTGTCGACGGTTTGACCATGAAGTAGTATTGGAAAAGTTTTTTCAGTGGCTTTACTTTGAAAAACATTATAAATAAATCTTTCATTTCTCTTGTGTCGACAGTTGACCATGAAGTAGTATTGGAAAAGTTTTCAGTGGCTTTACTTTGAAAAACATTATAAATAAATCTTTCATTTCTCTTGTGTCGACGGTTGACCATGAAGTAGTATTGGAAAAGTTTTCAGTGGCTTTACTTTGAAAAACATTATAAATAAATCTTTCATTTCTCTTGTGTCGACGGTTGACCATGAAGTAGTATTGGAAAAGTTTTCAGTGGCTTTACTTTGAAAAACATTATAAATAAATCTTTCATTTCTCTTGTGTCGACGGTTGACCATGAAGTAGTATTGGAAAAGTTTTCAGTGGCTTTACTTTGAAAAACATTATAAATAAATCTTTCATTTCTCTTGTGTCGACGGTTGACCATGAAGTAGTATTGGAAGAGTTTTCAATTGGCTTTACTTTGAAAAACATTATAAATAAATCTTTCATTTCTCTTGTGTCGACGGTTGACCATGAAGTAGTATTGGAAAAGTTTTCAGTGGCTTTTACTTTGAAAAACATTATAAATAAATCTTTCATTTCTCTTGTGTCGACGGTTGACCATGAAGTAGTATTGGAAAAGTTTTCAGTGGCTTTACTTTGAAAAACATTATAAATAAATCTTTCATTTCTCTTGTGTCGACGGTTGACCATGAAGTAGTATTGGAAAAGTTTTCAGTGGCTTTACTTTTGAAAAACATTATAAATAAATCTTTCATTTCTCTTGTGTCGACGGTTGACCATGAAGTAGTATTGGAAAAGTTTTTCAGTGGCTTTACTTTGAAAAACATTATAAATAAATCTTTCATTTCTCTTGTGTCGACGGTTGACCATGAAGTAGTATTGGAAAAGTTTTCAGTGGCTTTACTTTGAAAAACATTATAAATAAATCTTTCATTTCTCTTGTGTCGACGGTTGACCATGAAGTAGTATTGGAAAAGTTTTCAGTGGCTTTACTTTGAAAAACATTATAAATAAATCTTTCATTTCTCTTGTGTCGACGGTTATTACATGAAGTAGTATTGGAAAAGTTTTCAGTGGCTTTACTTTGAAAAACATTATAAATAAATCTTTCATTTCTCTTGTGTCGACGGTTGACCTGATAGTATTGGAAAAGTTTTCAGTGGCTTTACTTTGAAAAACATTATAAATAATCTTTCATTTCTCTTGTGTCGACGGTTGACATGGTAATGTTGGAAAAGTTTTCAGTGGCTTTACTTTGAAAAACATTATAAATAAATCTTTCATTTCTCTTGTGTCGACGGTTGACCATGAAGTAGTATTGGAAAAGTTTTCAGTGGCTTTACTTTGAAAAACATTATAAATAAATCTTTCATTTCCTCTTGTGTCGACGGTTGACCATGAGTAGTATTGGAAAAGTTTTCAGTGGCTTTACTTTGAAAAACATTATAAGTAAATCTTTCATTCCTCTTGTGTCGACGGTTGACCATGAAGTAGTATTGGAAAAGTTTTCAGTGGCTTTACTTTGAAAAACATTATAAATAAATCTTTCATTTCTCTTGTGTCGACGGTTGACCATGAAGTAGTATTGGAAAAGTTTTCAGTGGCTTTACTTTGAAAAACATTTATAAATAAATCTTTCAATTTCTCTTGTGTCGACGGTTGACCATGAAGTAGTATTGGAAAAGTTTTCGGTGGCTTTACTTTGAAAAACATTATAAATAAATCTTTCATTTTCTCTTGTGTCGACGGTTGACCATGAAGTAGTATTGGAAAAGTTTTCAGTGGCTTTACTTTGAAAAACATTATAAATAAATCTTTCATTTCTCTTGTGTCGACGGTTGACCATGGTAGTATTGGAAAAGTTTTCAGTGGCTTTACTTTGAAAAACATTATAAATAAAATCTTTCATTTCTCTTGTGTCGACGGTTGACCATGAAGTAGTATTACGGAAAAGTTTTCAGTGGCTTTACTTTTGCCGAAAAACATTATAAATAAATCTTTCATTTCTCTTGTGTCGACGGTTGACCATGAAGTAGTATTGGAAAAGTTTTCAGTGGCTTTACTTTGAAAAACATTATAAATAAATCTTTCATTTCTCTTGCTCGACGGTTGACCATGAAGTAGTATTGGAAAAGTTTTCAGTGGCTTTACTTTGAAAAACATTATAAATAAATCTTTCATTTCTCTTGTGTCGACGGTTGACCATGAAGTAGTATTGGAAAAGTTTTCAGTGGCTTTACTTTGAAAAACATTATAAATAAATCTTTCATTTCTCTTGTGTCGACGGTTGACCATGAAGTAGTATTGGAAAAGTTTTCAGTGGCTTTACTTTGAAAAACATTGTCTAAATAAATCTTTCATTTCTCTTGTGTCGACGGTTGACCATGAAGTAGTATTGGAAAAGTTTTCAGTGGCTTTACTTTGAAAAACATTATAAATAAATCTTTCATTTCTCTTGTGTCGACGGTTGATAACAGA
>JBBBDQ010000123.1:47500-97500 GCA_037127315.1 Ascarosepion bandense | reverse complement strand
ATTTTATTTCGGTTCTTATCTTTTCTGTCTAACTTTTGTGTAAATTGTTCTTAATTATCAAATTTAGGTTTGGTATATTAGGGTTTTGGTTATATGTAGGAATTCTAAGACCGGCCATGTTTTTTTTTTTTTTTTTTTTTTTTTATTGTTCTCTGTCATTCCCCTGCTAACTGGACACATGGCTTGGAGGTGATTCCCCCCCCCATCACACTACTGTCTGTTACTGCTTACTTAAGGTAACTTAATCTCTCCAGAACTGTATAGAAAAAACAAAATGAAGAAAATTTTTGAAATTTTCTTAACTTTTTTCTGTCAGCCAGCCTGAAACTTGGTGAGTTTAGCCAGTGTGATCTTATTTTTTGTATTAACTATTTATTCATTTTGATTTGTATTTTGATTTGTATTTTTTATTTTATTTTATTTCGGTTCTTATCTTTTCTGTCTAACTTTTGTGTAAATTGTTCTTAATTATCAAATTTAGGTTTGGTATATTAGGGTTTTGGTTATATGTAGGAATTCTAAGACCGGCCATGTTTTTTTTTTTTTTTTTTTTTTTTTTTTTATTGTTCTCTGTCATTCCCCTGCTAACTGGACACATGGCTTGGAGGTGATTCCCCCCCCCCATCACACTACTGTCTGTTACTGCTTACTTAAGGTAACTTAATCTCTCCAGAACTGTATAGAAAAAACAAAATGAAGAAAATTTTTGAAATTTTCTTAACTTTTTTCTGTCAGCCAGCCTGAAACTTGGTGAGTTTAGCCAGTGTGATCTTATTTTTTGTATTAACTATTTATTCATTTTGATTTGTATTTTGATTTGTATTTTTTATTTTATTTTATTTCGGTTCTTATCTTTTCTGTCTAACTTTTGTGTAAATTGTTCTTAATTATCAAATTTAGGTTTGACTTTTACTAAGTTAAAACTTAGTTAACTTCAGTCACACATTTATTCTTTTTTTTTTTTTTAATTGGAGTAGATAGTACCTTCTATCGCCCGGTCTTACACTCCATCCCCTTCTTATGGACAGGAGTAGAGGTGATCGCCTTGTTTCTTGTTTAGGAAGGGGTTCCCGGTTCATCTCTCTCTTTTTCGGTCTTTATTCTCTTTTCCAATCTTTTCACTCTTTTCCTTTATTATTTTATTTATTTATTTTTTTTTTTCAATTGGAGTAGATAGACTAAACTATCGCCCGGTTCACACTCCACCCACATCTATTGAACAGGTGAAGAGGCTCATCCCTTGTTTCCTGTTTAGGATGCGGTTCCCGGTTTTCTTTTCTTTTCCAATCTTTTCACTCTTTTCCTTTATTATTTTATTTATTTATTTATTTTTTTTCAATTGGAGTAGATAGACTAAACTATCGCCCGGTTCACACTCCACCCACATCTATTGAACAGGTGAAGAGGCTCATCCCTTGTTTCCTGTTTAGGATGCGGTTCCCGGTTTTCTCTTTTCCAATCTTTTCACTCTTTTCCTTTATTATTTTATTTTATTTTTTTCAATTGGAGTAGATAGACTAAACTATCGCCCGGTTCACACTCCACCCACATCTATTGAACAGGTGAAGAGGCTCATCCCTTGTTTCCTGTTTAGGATGCGGTTCCCGGTTTTCTCAATTTTCCTTTTCTTTTCTACTTTTCTTTTATTTTATTTTATTTTATTTTATTTATTTATTTATTTTTTTTTTATTTTTTTTTTCAATTGGAGTAGATAGACTAAACTATCGCCCGGTTCACACTCCACCCACATCTATTGAACAGGTGAAGAGGCTCATCCCTTGTTTCCTGTTTAGGATGCGGTTCCCGGTTTTCTCTTTTCCAATCTTTTCACTGTTTTCCTTTATTATTTTATTTATTTATTTTTTTTTTTTTTCAATTGGAGTAGATAGACTAAACTATCGTCCGGTTCACACTCCACCCACATCTATTGAACAGGTGAAGAGGCTCATCCCTTGTTTCCTGTTTAGGATGCGGTTCCCGGTTTTCTCTTTTCCAATCTTTTCACTCTTTTCCTTTATTATTTTATTTTATTTATTTATTTATTTTTTTTTTCAATTGGAGTAGATAGACTAAACTATCGCCCGGTTCACACTCCACCCACATCTATTGAACAGGTGAAGAGGCTCATCCCTTGTTTCCTGATTAGGATGCGGTTCCCGGTTTTCTCTTTTCCAATCTTTTCACTCTTTTCTTTTATTATTTTATTTTATTTATTTATTTTTTTTTTCAATTGGAGTAGATAGACTAAACTATCGCCCGGTTCACACTCCACCCACATCTATTGAACAGGTGAAGAGGCTCATCCCTTGTTTCCTGTTTAGGATGCGGTTTCCGGCTTTCTCTTTTCCGTTCTTTTTACCCTTACGTAGCCCCTTGCGCATCAGTGGCATTACCGCCTTGCTCGGGGTGATATGATTAAAAAAAAAAAAAAAAAAAAAAAAATATATATATATATGTGTGTGTGTGTGTGTGTGATAATGTCCGTAATAAGTGTATGTGTTTTGCTACGGTGGGGTGTAGAAAGAAATTTTCAGCACATGCTTTGCTTATATATATATATATATATATATATATATGTGTGTGTGTGTGTGTGTGTGTGTGTGTGTGTATTATTATTATTATTATTATTATTATTATTTATTATCATATAAGTCATCCACATACAAACCTGTTTTGCTGTATCACAGTTCATCAGTGTGGCTGGACACATCCACTTCCTTCTGGCCGGGATTGAAACACCACCGAGTTGTTGTCAGTTTGAGTCGCTACTCCCTAACCCATCGGCGGATGGAATCAGAGAAAGGAAATTTTTAACGTGTTGTATATAAGCAGTGTATGCACACACCAGTCACCGAAAGAGCTCAATTCATTTCTGAAGAGTCACGGATATAGCAGGAGTGGAAACTGTTTTTAAAATTTCTTTCTCTAGAGAGCTCAATCGTAATGAGAGCATAATATATTAGTCATCCACATATAAGCCTGTTTCGCTGTATCACAGCTCATCAGTGTGGCTAGACACATCCACTTGCTTCTGGCCGGGATTGAAACTATATATTACAGTAAATAATCATATATAGCGATCAATATATGTAGAGAGTTTAAAGTATTATGGTAACTAAATGAACTCTGCGCTTACTGTCACCACAAACAACATCGAATAGACTAAGTGCATAATAATATTGATCTAGGTTCGCACCCATCTGCTTCATGATGTTAGCTTGGGCAGAGGTTTGGTCAGTCAGTTAAGTGCAGTTAAGTTAAGTGATACACGCTTGGACGATCATGTCTCCAAAGAGACATGACTGACTAGGCAGAAGATTATCTCGCAGTAGGTTGCCATTGCTTTCTGCAGTATACTGGTTGCCGACCAGGGCTATAGAACCCAATCTGTCCTGTTATTTAACCCATAATTGGAAGGAAGAGACGGATTAATACCTTTTCCAGGGTATTTGCGCATAAGTGAATGCAATGAATTCGGCTGGAATTCGAACTCGGCTCCCCGATTTCTCGTTCCGAGCCGATATCCAATGCACCACAACGCACATATTTATTGTACAGGAGTAAAAATTCGGCAAGAGGCTTCAAAAAACAGGGATGGGAAAACTGGTCGTCGTCTATCTTATATTTGACTTAACTAGCCGCAATCATTGACCCTAGCATACTACAATAATCCTTGCACTAAAACGCCATATTCTTACTTAGAATTCTTACTACATCCACCATAATACCACAGCGACTCTGTGAAGCCATAACTAAAATCTCATATGTACAATCTTTTCCTTCGGAGGGCAAAAGCAAAAATAACATTTAAAAATTTGCCTAATAAATTTGTATAATACAAAAACTGATTTATATACAAGAAACAAAACCAAATCAGGTTAGTAATAAAACTTCTCATAATCGTTAGATTGTGACAGAAATATTAGTTAAATAGACGAAATTAATGCGGGATCTGGAAATATATTAAATAATCATTTAATTCAAACATTCACACATCACTCACACATTCAAGCACAAAAAAAAAAAAATACAGAAACACACATAAGAAAAAACGAAAGACATCCTCTATCCACCAAAGAACTTATATTTCTGGTCACCTAATTGGGGAGAGTATAGGGAATTAAACTAAAGAAAATAAGGGGAAAAAAAGAAGAAAAGAAAAAACATACACCCCCTAGCTACGTAAACTTGGTGTCAAAATTAAAATTAAATAAATCTAAATTAACTTAAGTCGGGCGGGGATACCTATATTCACTCCAGTAAATTAATATCCTGATGCCTACCCTGCATCAAACAGACACTCTAGGTAAGCACCTTTTACTCCCCCACCTTCTGCCAAATTGTGATGGCTAAAGTCGTTTCCTTTCCGTACAGATATTGATCTTAAGCTGATACTTAAATAACAAGATAAGTAAGGAAGAGGTAAACTTCACGTCGTCATAGAATACCTTCTGTCTCGTCGTTCCAATCCCGACTTGCAAAGCACCTTGTAAGCAAAAGAGCATATTTTACCCGATTCACGTCTACTAGTGCACCAGATGTTGTATACAGCAGTCGGATCCAGGAGACAAAGTACAGCTCCAAAGCGGGGCGGAAAGGAGAGACTCCAGAAAACGATGGTCAGCATTATCGAAAGACTTGGACAGATATAAAATTATCAGCGCGGCTTCATTGTCGACTTTCTCGTCGGTCAGGCGTACCAAATGAAGATTATTCTGAATAATCCTGCCCCTTCAAGTTTGCTCAGTCAATCAGACCAGAGTGGCAGCCTGAAAACGACCGACCAGTATCCTGCTTAAAAGTGTTTAACATAATCAAAGGCCGAAAATTATGTATACTATCCCCACTGTTTTTGTTCTTGCAAAGCAGCTTGATCACATCCCTGGTAAAACGACGACGTATATACCTCCTGCTTAATCCAGTTGTTTTAAATCAGTGCCAGCAAAGGGACAATCAGAGGCGACTTCCTAAAAAAACTTTTCGTAAGGAAAACCATTGAATGTCTGACTTTTGTCCAGGCTAAGCAGGTACAGCGTTTCCCAAGCCTCAGACACTTCTCACCTAGCCGCTTCAGCCCCCTTGAGGCAGGGAAAATTAACCAAATAAACGTCGAATTGAGCAGGTCTCCCACGCATAAAGATCCTGAAAGCAATCATGAAATGCCTTATATATGTCCGCATCTTTGGTCACGGTTTGCCCGTCCGGCACTGAGATGCGAGCAATATATCGATCAGCAGCATTTCAAGCTTCCTCTGCACGCAGTTCAGCATTCATATTCGTTGCTTGGAAGGAATTTATTAACCTAGCCCTAAATACCAGGGCTTGATCCTTCATTATATGGCCAGCTCTGCCCTAGTTGAGGCTACTTCCTAATTATCACGGGATGTAATCGCCCGAACGACTTTTTTCATCTGCCGTTTGAGAAGCTAAACTAGCTGCATTAATTAATTTCTTGCGAGCTAATGGCTATAGTCAGCAGCAAATGACCAAAATTTTGATTTTAAAGAAGCCCACCACTTATTCCCAATAACCACTATCGTCAGTTCCCGCTGTAGTGTTAGTAAAAGCTGGTCCCGGAAATCTTGCTTATCTAGCAATGATGTGTTCACTTTCCAGTAACCAGCAAATTTAACCTGAGGCTTAGCTAAGTTTATGCGGACCCGGGCGAGCCTGTGATCCGTGTAAAGTATCGAGTGGAAACTTGAACAGCCTAAGAGCCCTACGTCAACTCTCTTAACTAGGATTCGGTCGATGTAACTAGCGCGAACGACCGAATTCGCACCGCTCCTATTAGTCTAAGTCCATATTACCTCCTGAGGATGAATATTCAGGCATTTACCGACAAGAGTATTTCTATCGAAATAGATTCACTTTCGGGTTGTTAGTATCTAATCTTGGTTCTAGATTATCTATTTTGGAGACTAGGACGGCCATCCAATCCCACGTTAAAATAACCCGATGAGATGCCATCAAGACATTGGCTTCAAAAAACCTCAATGAGATGAAACCCTTATCTATTATGGCAATATTCAGCATGCATTATCAGTCCTGATCAGGTTTACGATTCTAGCTTGAATATGAACGATATGGATGATGATATCCGGTCTCGAATATTGTACAGGACATCACTTCTAAGGACTGCAGTATTTTTACCACTCTGTCTTTCGTGAAGCGACCAAATTTGCGTGAATGCTTGTTTACCTCGAAGACTGACACTATTCTTTTTACAATTCTTTTTAGTTTTTGCGGGTCCTCCAAAATTCCACTTCGTTGACAAAGTGAGCGTACGTTTGGCACACCCAAAGAACTCTGCCATAATGATGAATCATTTTAAGGAAGACTTCCCACAGCAGGGCAAATTTCTAGCCTTAGTATCGTCCTTCTTATTTTCTTTAACTTGGTTTTTTGACGATGTTTTATCAGACTTTTGACCATTATCGGCTTCCATACATTTTTCAGAGACTTCTTCGTAGCTAATAGTTGTATTGATCTTGGATGTAGATGGTTTAATGGTATTAGCATTATTGTAATTATCGCTCTTATTTGGAGGGTCTTTTATAGACCCGAATACGTTTTTCCGACTTTTGTCGAATATTTTAAATTAATGAATGACTCCAACCAATTGTTTTTAAAAATATAATGGGAGGGGATGGAGGAAAATGAAAAATGCAGTATATGACAATTTAAGAATTAACCGTGAAAGAGTAAAGAAAAATTCAAAAAATATAAAAGGTTTGAAAAACTGCAAAAGTTAAAAATTAAATATAAAACAAATGTTTAAACAAAAACAGAAGTGAAAAATAAATTTAAGCTAAATGGAAATAAACAGGAAAAGTTTAAAGAAAAGTAAACTTGAAAGTTACAAAGAAAATAAATAATAAAAGAGGAATTAGCCTGCAAAGGCGGGTAAGAAATATTACCCCGTAAAAGGTAAAAACAAACTTAAAAATTTACAAAAGAGCAAAGAATTTAAGCAAAAGATGAGTTAGTCTAAAATGGCAAAAATAGAATAATGTTAAAAAGTAAAAGGTTATAAGAAAAAATAAAATTCCAATCAAATCCAAATAAAACGAAGAAAAGAAGTTAAATTAAAAGAAGAATTTGCTTAAAATGCCATAAAATAAAATAAAAGGTAACTTCGTAAAAGTTTAAAACAAAAGTTAAAAAATATCCTAAAAAGGCGAGAGAAAAAAAAAGGCGAGAGAAAAAAAAGGCGAGAAAAAAAAAGGCGAGAGAAAAAAAGGCGAGTGAAAAAAAAAAGGCGAGAGAAAAAAAAAGGCGAGAGAAAAAAAAAGGCGAGAGAAAAAAAAAGGCGAGAGAAAAAAAAGGCGAGAGAAAAAAAAGGCGAGAGAAAAAAAGGCGAGAGAAAAAAAAGGCGAAAAAAAAAGAGAAAAAAAAGGCGAGAGAAAAAAAAAGGCGAGAAAAAAAAAAGAAAAAAAAAGGCAGAGAAAAAAAAAGGCGAGAGAAAAAAAAAAGTCGAGAGAAAAAAATAAATGCAAAATATAAATAAGAAAAGGATGTTAAAATTCAAAACAAACGATCGAAAAATAAAATTAAATCACTATTCACTAAAGCAGAATATGAATAGTTGCCAAAAATGCTACTTTCGGGAAAAAGAGTTTAAATGGAGGAGAGGCTGAAAAGAAAATTGACAAAAAAAATTATCATCTAAACAGGAATTGTTCAACTAAAAAAAACACAAAATAAAATAAAAGAACTTGTCTCGTAAGAGTTTTTAACAAATAAACAAATATGGCGGCCAAATCAAAGCAGAAACTGAAATAAAAATACAATAAAAAACGGAAAAGGAAAAAGTGAGAAAAGGACATTAAATATAAAATGGGAAGAAGTAAATTAATAAAATAAAGGGTAAACCAAATCAAACTTACGACATCCCAAAAATTACACCTTTTGCAAAAACCTGGGGTAAAAATTATTGTCTGCTTTCCCACAGCCGATACTCTATACTTCGTCGGAACCTCGTGTGGGTTCCTCCCTGTCCGATTCTGACAAAGTCAAAACGACTGATGCTCTTAGACGAGTTATTTACTTCATCCTCACATGACTAGAATCCCCAGGATTATGAAGTTAATAATGAGGTTAATAGAGAGCCCTTAAGCTCGGGCAAAATTTTTTGTTTGATTTTCCCCAGACGAGGCTCGTCTGAATTTCCTTTCGGCAAGAAAGCAGAGATACTGATAAAGTCAAAATGAATAATGGTAGATATATATGGCCACACATTTTCCTTAAAAAATGTCAGTCTGTTTTTTAAATCAATTCAACCTAACGAAGGCCATAATGCCCCTAAGACGTAAGAGGTTACTAGAAATGAAAGTGAATGAGAAAGCCTGAGAAAAAAAAAAAGAAAGCTAATCCTAAACAAGAAACAAGGGATAAATATTTACTCCTGTTCAAAACACCAGGCAGGAGAGTGAAACAGGAGAAGAGAAAAAAATTCAGTCACCTGTCTTATATTCACCTTTATAGGATTTTATTCTACATTTTACTAATGCATATATATATATATATATAGTCATCCGCAGACAGATCAGTTCCGGTTAGATATCCGGTTGCTTTTAACCCAGGATTGAAACCCGACCGTGTTGGTGTCGGTCGGCGATTCTACATCTGAGCTATGGGCGCTCGGTAGAAGGCGCCAGACTTTTAGCGTTATATATATATATATATATATATATATATATATATATATATATATATATATATATATATATATGTGTGTGTGTGTGTGTGTGTGTGTGTGTGTGATACAGAATGAGGTAAATTGGTAGATAGGCAAATGTGAACTGTGTGAGAAAATATTTTTATTCTTATCTATCTATCTATCTATCTATCTATCTATCTATCTATCTATCTATCTATCTATCTATCTTTTTCAACCAATCTTTTTTTAAGCAATTTAAACCAGGTAAGACGATATTGCCACTAAGATGCAAAGGGCTCCTTTAGAGTGAAAGGGAATACAAAAACTTTAGAATGAATTGGAAACACAATCCAAACCAGGAAAAAAGGAATAAATCTCTACTACAGTTCAAAGGAGAGAGGGGCTGTGTGAACCGGATGAGAGACAAAACTAACTATCTTTTAAGGTCGCTATATTTAGTTCTTTTCTCTTTCTTTCTCAATCTCAATATGTTCATATCTATCTATCTATCTATCTATCTATCTATCTATCTATCTATCTCTCTAGTTCAATAATTCATCTCTCTCTGTCTCTCTCTCAATATCTATCTATTTATCTATCTATTAAACTCACTAATTTAATCTCTCCTCTCTCTCACTTCCTCTCTCTCTCTCTCTCTTTCAATCTGTTCATACCTATCTAAGTTCACTAATTCATCTCTGTCTGTCTCTCAGATGTTCATATCTATCTATCTATCTATCTATCTATCTATCTATCTATCTATCTATCTATCTATCTACCAAGTTAAATAATTCAACTCTCTCTGTCTCACTATCTCTCTCTCTTTCTCAATATCTATCTATCTATCTATCTATTAAGGTCACTAATTTAATCTCTTTCTCTCTCTCTCTCTCTCTCTCTCTCAATCTGTTCATATCTATCTAAGTTTATTAATTCATATCTGTTCACTAATTCAACTATCTCTGTTTTTTTACTCAATATCTATCTATCTATCTATCTATCTATCTATCTATCTATTAAGGTCACTAATATATCTTTTTTCTCTTTCTCTCTCTCTCTCTCAATCTGTTCATATCTATCTATCTAAGTTTATTTATCTTTGTTGTCTCTCAAATGTTCATATCTATCTATCTATCTATCTATCTATCTATCTATCTATCTCAATCTGTTCATATCTATCTATCTATCTATCTATCTATCTATCTATCTATCTACCAAGTTCAATAATTCAACTCTCTCTGTCTCTCTCTCTCAATATCTATCTATCTATCTATCTATCTATCTATCTATCTATCTATCTATCTATTAAGGTCACTAATTTAATCTCTTTCTCTCTCTCTCTCTCTCTCTCTTTCAATCTGTTCATATCTATCGAAGTTTATTAATTCATATCTATCTATCACAGTTTGTTTAAATCTATCTATCTATCTATCTATCTATCTATCTATCTATCTATCTATCACAGTTTGTTTAAATCTATCTATCTATCTATCTATCTATCTATCACAGTTTGTTTAAATCTATCTATCTATCTATCTATCTATCTATCTATCTATCTATCTATCTATCTATCTATCTCAGTCTGTTCACATCTATCTATCTATCTATCTATCTATCTATCTATCTATCTATCTATTAAGCTCGCTAATTCATATCTCTCTCTCTATCAATTTATTTTTGTGATCACACTCCTTTCGAATATTTCTCTATCTGTCCTATAGTTTGTTTGTAATCATGTCTGCTGTTAATTACTCTACGAATCAAAAGTGACTGCATTTCTTGTACAATCAATAAATTCAACAACTAATTAATCTATCGTTTCATTGATATCCCCAATCCGTGTTTCGTTTACCAATATACACGTATGCCTTGTCTTCGAGAATAAATAACAACCAATCATTAATCAAAAGAAAAAGCATTGCTAACAATAGAAAAACGAAAGTATATTAAATAATGTTAATGCAAACATTAGAACAGGAAGCCTTCTAAATTGTAAATCAGATGTTGGAGAGATGAAAAGCAAATCTTCCGCTTCATAATGATGCTGGTAGCTTACGTCAGGCTATGATTCCATCTTCTAATACTTATTTAGTGTTATAAGGATATCTATTCATCGACTAATTATTACACAGAATATTATGTATTGTTATATATTCTCTACCATTAAGGCTTACAATTACGGCCATATCACGTTGAATACACCGGTTATCGCTCGATCACCGAAGTTAAGCAACGTCGAGCCTGGTCAGTACTTAGATGGGTTACCGCTTGGGAGTACCAGGTGCTATGAGCGTTTAGTGACGGATGTGCGTTGTTGTGCAGTGGATATCGACTCGGAAAGAGAAATCTGTGAGCCGATTTCGAATTCCAGTTGAATACCCTGCATTCACTTAAGCACTGGCCCCCTTTATGGGATAAATAACAGGGTAGGACTTGGGCATCCTGCCCTTAAAAACAAATCCCAATAAATCTTGATACTCGAAAAGCAAAAAGTATTATTAGATACAAAAAGATTATATAAAAACGACCAAAAATTGTTGAAAAGAAAAAGGTATTACCAGCAATAAATAAATAAAATTTACTTAGCAATAAACGACCCGCCGAGGTTGATATCCCATAAAAACAAAACAACCAACCAAAATTAAGTCTTATAACGTAATTTCAGGATGTTTCCGGTTATTTTTAATGCCTTTTCGTACTCTTTCATTTCAGGTAACCCCTTACATCTTGGTGACATTATTACCTGGCTTGAGGGTCCATCTTACACTGTAATCATCTACACTACCGGTCATAATTATTAGGCCACCCCAGTGTTTTAAAAGAATGACGTATTTCATACTATTTTTTAGTAATTATTGCCAAGTGGATAATTCTAAATGAAAATAGAATGCTTCTTTTGTTATTATTAGTTTGAAGAATTTTACAAGGCAAATAGCGACAATTTACCAATCGCAACCTGTAGATTGAAACTATGTGTTTCATACTATTTTTTAGTAATTATTGCCAACTGAATAATTGTAAATGAAAATAGAATGCTTCTTTTGTTGATACATGTGCATCAGATGAATTTATAAATATGTAATAATTACCTATATTGTAGTTACGTCAATGACAGAATGAAAAAATCATTTCCGCGATTGTTATAGAAAATGATAAAGGAGTGCTTAGTTCTAACTGAACACAAATTCTCTTCGCTAAAATTTGAACTCGGACCGTCGATTTAACATTCCTCGCCTATTAATGGTTAGTCTATTCGTTTTTTCAACAACAAAATAAGGCAACATGATGTTGTTAGCATTAGTTAGTCAGTTAAGTACCATACGTGATACACGTTTTGGGCGATCATGTCCCGAAAGAGACACGACTGACTGGGCAGAAGATTATCCCTCAGTAAGTTGCCATTGCTTTCTGCGGTAGACTGGATGCCAGCCAAGTCTATAGAACCCAATCTGTCCTATTATTTAACCCATAACTGGTGGGAAGTGACGGATTAATACCTTTCCCAACGGTATTTGGGCATAAGTGAATGCAAGGAATTCAACTGGAATTCTAACTTGGCATCCCGACCTCTCGTTCCGAGTAGATATCCACTGCACCACAGCGCACATCTGTTAGCATTAGTACTGAAGCTAAAAATGTACAATGTTATGTTATTCTGGACGGAGATAGCCATAGTAATGTACACCATGTTCAGTAGTCTATGATTATACATTAGTACTGAATCTAAAAGTATAATTATAGACTGGTAAACATGGTGTGCGTTGTGGTACAGTGGATATCGACTCGGAACGAGAAACCGGGAGCAGAGTTCGAATTCCAGTTGAATCCATTGTATTCACTTACGCACAAATACCCTTGGGAAAGGTATTAATCCGTCTCTTCCTTCCAGTTATGGCTTAAATAGCAGGACAGATTGGGTCCTATAGCCTTGGTCGGCAACCAGTCTACTGCAGAAAGCAATGGCAACCTACTGCGGGATAATCTTCTGCCCAGTTAGTCATGTCTCTTTCGAGACATGATCGCCCAAGCGTGTATCACATATGACACTTAACTGACTGAACATGGTGTACATTACTGTGGCTATCTGAGAATAACATAACTTTCCTTGTTTTTTCTGGTCAACCATGTGATCTGTCTTTTCCGAACATGGATGATCTTGGATCTTTGCAACTTTATATCTTTTGTTGGCCTTAGCAGCAATTTTTTCTTTTTGTTAAGCCTCGCGAACTCACCCTACCATCCATCTGCACAACACGTCATGTACGAGGCCCGCTGCCATCTAGTATCTCTCTTGAATTCAATACGCAGTGGGAGCTAGTTTTCCAAGCATTCTTTTTTTTTTTATGTCTCCAATAGATATATTTCTATTTCTGCTCGTGTGTAGATGTGCCTTTTTTGTTGCCATTTGCTTTATGACTTCCTCGTTTATTACTTATTCACTGCAATGCAATAAGAATCCCACGGAAATTCATCACCAATTTCTAAGTTTTTAAAATGTTTCCTTCACGAATATTAAGTCATTACTTACTCACGTCAGCCATAAAAATCTCAATATACTTGTGTGGAAACAAGATATCTTCAACTTTTTGGAAATTGTCCTGAATTTCCTACCAAAAGATATGATGGATATCACGTAGAAATTCATCACTAATCTTTATGTTTCTAACGTGATTCCTTCATGAATATTACTTCATTGCTTCCTCGTTTCGACCATAAAATCTAAAATATACTTTTGTGAAAACACATATCTTTCACTTTAGAGAAATTGTCCAATATTTACTGCCATAAAATATGATGGATATCACATAGAAATTCATCACTAATTTCTAGGTTTCTTACATGATTCCTTCATGAAGATTACTTCATTGCTTCCTTGTTTCGGCCATAAAATTTTCGGTATACTTGTGTGGAACCACATATCTGTTGTCTGCAGTTTCCTCTTAAACTTTGGGGAAATTGTCCAGCATTTTCTGCCATAAAATATGATAAATATTTTTTTTAATCATTTCACCCCGAGCAAGGCAGAAATGCCACTGATGAGCGGGGGGCTACATAACTGTAAAAAGATTAATTAGGAAAGAGTGAGGAGTACAAACTAGTTAGAAAGGAGCAATAGAAAGCTGAGAATGCAGGTGAGATGACAGATACATAGGTGGAGAGAAAGGGAAGAATATACGGGGGTGAGGAGAGAGCTAGAGTCCAGTGGTTAATAGATGAGTATCGACATTGCATTTAAATTTCTGGAGGTTGTAGCCGTCAGGAAAGCAAGAATATGGGAGCGAGTTCCACAGGCGGGAAGTGCGAGAGAAGAAGCTGCAGGAGTAGAATTGTCGTCTGCATTTGGCTAACCTGACTGTGAATGGGTGGGACCCAGTTGCCAGTCTGGTTGCATGAGTAAACACCTGTTGAGGAGGCACCAGTGACTTAAGTTCGTCCGAGCAGAAGCCATGAAAGTATTTATAGAACAGACAAAGGGAGGCCACATTTTGACGGTGGGGAAGTGGCTGCAGACGAGCCGCCAAATCAGTACCTATCACATTACAGACTCTCCTTTGGAGCCTGTCGAGAATACTGTGGAGAACGGCAGCGGCGCCTGACCATAAATGGCAGCAGTACTCCATGCACGTACAGATGGTTGACTTGTATATATGCAGGATGGATTCAGGCGGAAAAAAACATCCTGGATCGACATAGTGACTCAACCTTCTTAGCAGTCACGTAGAAATTCATGACTAATTTCTAGGTTTCTTACATGATTCCTTCATGAAGATTTCTTCATTGCTTTCTCGCTTCGGTTATAAGATTTTTAAGCATACTTGTGTGGAGAAACATATCTTCAACTCTGGGGAAATTGTCCAGCATTCTTTACCATAGAATATGATGGATATCACGTAGAAATTCATCACTATTTTCTAGGTTTCTTACATGTTTCCTTCACAAATATTACTTAATTGCTTACTCGCTTCGGCCATAAAATTTTCAGTATACGTGTGTGGAAACACATATCTGTTGTCCGCATTTTCCTCTTTAACTTTGAGGAAATTGGCCAGCATTTCTTGCCATAAAATATGATGGATATCACATAGCCATTCATTACTTTTTTTTTTTAATGAAATTCTCCTTAATATTTCTTGGTTGCTTAATTGATCCGTCTATTGAATTCTCAGTATACAATTTTGGAACCACGTATCTGTTGCTTCAAGTTTCTTCTTCATGTGAGACTGACCAGAATCCTATGACATACAAGAGGAATATTATTATATAACAGTTCATCACCCTGTTCGTTGTTCGTTACAAGTTTATTTTCCGGTTTATTAGAAAAAACGAAATAAACAAAAAATTTTTTTAGAATGCTCGAAAATTAAAGTGGAATTAAAAGTGGTTATTTATGTAAATCCGCTCTTTATCTAAACTTACTTATGAATGGAACTTTGTGTGTGCGTGTGTGTGTGTGTGTGTCCGTTACTTATAGACACCGAAACGGCTGAACCGATTTCCTTGAATATTTACATAGTTGTACTATAAGCATCTGCGAGTGTTCTTAGCTAGGTTTTGTGTCGAGGTACTCCCGATAAATATCGAAAATCGATAATCGAAAAAATCGGGTTAGAGAAGGAGTGGTCCGATTTTAATCAAATTTGATACACTCATAGACAAAGACAAAAGAAACGATATTCAGAAGTTTCAAGGTTGCAGTTCTTACAATAGTGCAGAAAATTTATAATATATATATATATATATATATATATATATAAGGCAAGATGTTTGTGTGTGTGTCTGTTTATTTGCCTGTATGTCTGTATTTTTTTCAGCCCTTTTATTTTAGTTTTTGCTTCGGGTTTGGCTCTAAGTAGGTATAATTGTAGTTCTTAGTATCAGCCATGATACTATTTACTCAGAGGACTTATTTAGCCTTCAATATTCAGATTACGATGAAAAAGATTTATTTGATATCAATACCAGGAAATCAGAATTTGACTTACATTCATTCATTTTTCTTTTAGTTTACGTTTTCGCTTTAATTGGAAACAACTATTGCTTTTTAGTCTTTCGTGCCAAAGGACCATGGATTAGTTTTAAAGCTTTCATTACACCCGAGCAACGCCGGGCTATCCTGCTAGTACCAGCATAAATCCTTTCGTTTCTCTCGAAATATAATGGAATTTTTTTTTCTTTTTTAGCGCAATGGCGATTGTGATGATTGAAACGTGATTGATGATGATGATAATAATGATGATCGTGTGGCAGTGTCGGCGAGGAGAATCGATGGTCGGGCAGCCATTTGATCTGTTTTTCAACCTTTTACTACATTGCCGGTGACATTTCGAATTTCTTGGCAAGAAAAATCGAAAAGAAAACCTACTAACAGCGCCCTTTCCCATTTCATCAAGAAATAGACTTGGTCAATGATTGCAATTAAAATCATCACGGCTTTTGATCTTGCACAAACAAGAACTCGCCATATGCTCTTATTTATGGGCGCGAAGGCCACACGTATATACATATACACAGACTGGTAGCAGATCTATCTATCTATCTATCTATCTATCTATCTATCTATCTATCTATCTATCTATGTCTCTTCGTATCTATCTATCTATCTATCTATCTATCTATCTATCTATCTATCTGTCTATCTATCTAATTCTGTTCAGATCTATCTATCTATCTATCTATCTATCTATCTATCTATCTATCTATTACCAGGTACATAAACATCTGCCTAGAAGTGCATGTATGTATGAAATTATTTTAATTATATTGTTGTTTTACAATAATTTACACCGGTACATGCCCCAAGTGCCGCTCGATGTAGAGGGTGAGAGTGTAAGATGGGGTTATGGTGTAAAAATATTCTTTAACCATAGATGTCAACAGATTAAGTTTGTAGTGATTGGGGAAGTAGGAAGAAATTGCTCAAGTGAGGCTCAATCTCATCAATAAAGTACGAAGTGACTGAGGGTGATTTGCTAAAATGTGCGTAGCTTGGTAGGTCTTAATCGGAAAGATTGTAACTTGGGGATCGTCTGAGTATTCTCCGGGTAAATAGCGATGAATCAGTGAAGAAGGAGACGCTTTTGAATTCTATCGAGACTGAAAATTGAAGTCTGTGAAATTTATGCATGTGTATGGTAGTAGTACTTAATTTTCAGCCTGACTTGACACTTGTACCGGTATAGAGAGAATAGAGATAGGGGTCACGTAGTTTCTAGCGGGAGAGAGTACCAACGATTTTTTCAACATCTTTAGCAATGACCAAAGAGGATAGAACCAGATCGTTTATGCAAAGAAAGAGGAATTCGCAAGAACATTTATATAAAGTAATAAGAGCATTGGAGCAGATCGTTTTTATAAAATAGAAAAAAAGATCGTACCAGAGCATTTATGGAGAGAAAGAAGATTAGATCAAATTATTTATGTAAAATAGAAAGAGGATTGCATCAGATAGTTTATGCAAAAATGAGAATTATACCAGATCGTTTACGTAAAATAAAAAGAGAATTGGACCAGATCGTTTACGTAAAATAAAATGAGAATTATACCAGATCGTTTACGTAAAATAAAAAGAGAATTGGACCAGATCGTTTACGTAAAATAAAATGAGAATTATACCAGATCGTTTACGTAAAATAAAAGATTGGACCAGATCGTTTACGTAAAATAAAAAGAATTATTCCGGATAGTTTATATGAATAAAGAGGATTGGATCAGATCGTTTATGTAAAACGAAACGAAGGTTGCGCCAGTTCGTTTATGAAAAGAAGATGGAGGATTGGACCCTATCGTTTTTGTAAAGTAGATAGAGGATTGGATCAGATCGTTTATGTAAAAAATCAGGATTTCACCAGATCGTTTATGTAAAGTAGAAAGATCATTAGACCAGAACATTTATGTAAAATAGAAAAACGTTTGGACCTGATCGTTTATGTTTTTAATTTTTTTAAATAGTTACACCCCAAGGAAGGCGGTAACGCAACGGATGCACAGGGGGCTACATAAGAGTAAAAGATTAGATAGGAGGAGAGCAAAGAGAAAAACGAACTAGTTACAGTGGGTGTCAGAGAAGGGAGCAAGAGAAGGATGGGAATTCAGGTGTGATGACAGTTGCAAAGGTAGAGAGTAGAAAGAAATTTGGATCGATTGTCCTTGAGATGTATTTTTTGTCTACTGTGTCATTGATTCTTTGTGTATCAGTCTCACTTATTCTCTGCAATGATATTAGCAGTGAATTGAGCCGATTGATACTGTTGGTCGGTCAAGAGGTTGTTCCTATTTCAAAACAGTGGAGAACCCTCGGACCCCGCAAATTACCGATCTATCAGCCTTCCTCCAGCTTTGGCAAAGTGTACGAAGCCATTATCAACACCGAGGTGGTTCAGCATCTCACAGCACACAGGCTCCTCTCGGACAAGCAGTATGGTTTCCGCTTCACCAGGTCTACTGCTGATATGCTAACGACCATCACCGAGTACATATATCAGGCACTCGACAGGAATGGTGAAGCCTTGGATATCTCTAAAGTGTTCGACAGAGTTTGGCATGCTGGCCTTCTATGCAAACTGCGGAGCTATGGTATAACTGGACATTTGTTTGAACTAATCCAGTCATTCCTCTTTAACCGCACAGTGAAGGTGGTATGAAACGGACATGCCTCCCAGAACTACCATACGAACGCAGGTGTCCCTCAAGGCTCTATCCTAGGTCCTACGCTCTTTCTGATAAAAATTTAATGACCTCTCTGATTCCATAAGATCCCAAGTAGGTATGTACGCTGATGACACCACATTTTACTCACGCTTCGACCAAAATTCTGGTGTAGGTGACAAAGCTAACCTTGCAGCCGAGCTTGAAAAGGACCTCCAATCCGTAGTGGACTGGGGTAAGAAATGGCTCGTAAATTTTAATCCTTCTAAAACGAAGCTACTATCAATTAACCATCATAGACAATCGCACCTACCTCCCATTAGCATGGACCAGGCTTGCCTTCCAGAGAGTAAAACACTACGCCTCCTTGGTCCCACACTTACAGCGGACCTCAAATGGAATGAATATATCGAATCCATTGTTAAATCCGCTGCTATGAAAGTTGGTTCTCTGTGCAGGGCCCGGAAGTTTTTTTCCGGCTGAATCTATCTTGCGCATATATAAATCTACCATCCGCCCGTGCATTGAATACTGCTGCCATATCTGGTCGGGTGCCCCTGCTACTCTCCTCGGGCTTCTCGACAAGGTACAGCGGAGGGTCTGTAATGTGATCGATACCAACTTGGCAGACAGCCTGCAGTCTCTCTCTCACCGGCGCGACGTGGCTTCACTGTGTCTCTTCAATAAATACTTTCACGGCTTCTACTCCAATGAACGTAGATCACTGCTGCCCCCTAGATAAGAATTTACACGAGAAACTAGATTAGCAATTAGATCCCACCCTTTTACAGTGAAACCAATAAAATGCAACCGTAACTTCTACTCCAACAGTTTCTTTTCTCGCACTTATCGACTGTGGAATTCCCTTCCACATGATTGCTTCCCCGACGGCTACAATCTCCAGGAGTTTAAATGTAAGGTCAATAGACACCTCCTAACAAACTAACTCGCTCCCATTCTTTCACACACTCTTCCCATCTGCCCAACCCCCATCCTCGGCATCCTTACCCATCTATCACCTTCCTTCTGACATTTCCTACATCTAACCACTCCTCCTCTTTACCTTCCCCTATGTAGCCCCATGCGCAATAGTGGCAGTGGAATGCTTTGCTTGGGGTGAAATGATTAAAAGAAAAATTAAGGTGACCAACAATATTCTTGTTTATTATAGCCTTATCTTATTAAAATACGTACACAAGTTTTGTTCTTTGCACTCAATATACATCAGTTATATTAAGAAATACATCAGAAATACACCATCGGGAGAAGTAAAGAGTTCTTTACTTCTACCGATGATGTGTTTGAGTCCAAACACTGAAACAACCATATGATTGTAGAGAAGAGGACATATACAGAAAACATTATGTACATGTACTAAAACATAATTTATAATAAATATTAACAGCTCTATACATCATATATCGAGCACTGTTTCAAATTTATGCTTTGGACGAGAAATAATTTTTTTCTTTTCTCTCCTCATTCTATACTCACTCGGATATATATATATATATATATATATATATATATATATATATATATATATATATATATACTTATTATTAACCAGTTATAAGTCAAATTTAAATTAGACCAGTATACAATAGTATTATAAAGTACTCAATATATATATATATAATGCAAAACTTTTAAATATTTTTAAATTACGCAACCTTGGTTTCAATCTTTCAGTACCTTCAGGTGTTCTATATCAAACATTTGCCATAAAATGCCCAAAGATAGCGAAAGTTTAAAACTAAGGTTGTGCGAAAGATTAAATTCCGAAAAAAAAAAAAACACACACATTTAATCATCCACATCCAAGCCTGTTTTTTTAGGTCATCAATGCGGTTAGATTAAGTTTGCTTCAAGCCGAGATTGAAATTTACTAATTTTGTATCAAACGGAAATCTTGCCCCTATGCTATCGGCGCATCTCAGAGAGAGAGAGAGAGAGAGATAGAGAGAGAGAGAGAGAGTTGAGAGAGAGAGAGAGAGATAGAGAGAGAGAGATAGAGAGAGAGAGTGAGAGAGATAGAGATAGAGAGAGATAGAGATAGAGAGAGAGAGAGAGATTGAGTTGAGAGAGAGATAGAGAGAGATAGAGAGAGTGAGAGAGAGAGAGAGAAGAGATAGAGAGAGAGAGAGAGATAGAGTGAGAGAGAGAGAGATAGAGAGAGAGAGAGTGAGAGAGAGAGAGATAGAGAGATAGATAGATAGAGAGAGAGAGAGAGAGAGAGAGAGAGAGAGAGCGTGTTATTAACAGAATATAAACAAGCAGCTAATCACCGAGAGTGTCAAATTTAGTATCCAAACCGAACTGCGTTCAATTTAGTAACCAAAGAAAGTAGTATAAAGCCGTAAGTAACTACTGTTTTTATGTAATCTACTCCTATCTATAGTGCTCTATCGAGTAGTGAGGGCTTAAATATATATATGTATATATATATATATATATATATATATATATATATATATATATATATAGTATTGAGAGCGTTTATATATATATATATATATATATATATATATATAACAAAAATTTCGAAATAAAATTCCGTTAGATGGCCATTTCAGCGAAAAAATTCTCGCTTCATCAGCAACGTTCGAAAAGAAAACCTTTATTAATTCAAAGATTTCTATAGCGGAAGAAGCCCAAAAACATATCCATACACAGGAAGTTAAAAGAGGTGTAAAGTCTTCTAATATCGAGCCAGGGATGACTGTCTGCTTTCCCCTTTTCTCACAATAAAAAAAATTCGTTAATTCCACCCCATTGCAACTTCCTGTGTATGGATATGTTTTGGGGCTTCTTCCGGCATAGACATCTTGTAACACATTTGAATTAATAAAGGTATTGTTTTCCACCGTTGCTGATGAAGCGAGAATTTATATATATATATATATATATATATGGAATAACGGTATATTTAATTTTTATATATCTACTTATATATCTATATATATATGGGGTAGCGATATATAATTTTGGTATATCAAGAATGATTTTGAGAGAAAGAAATATGAAAATATGGAAAATAATATTCTAATGTTACTTCGCAAGATACACTTTGGGAACAAATAGAAGCTGCTTGGCAGGAGATACAATTAGATACATTGAAGAAGCTTGTTATGTCAACGCCTGACAGAATTTTCTTTTTTAATCATATCATCCAGAGGAAGGCGGTAACGCCACTGATGTGCAGGGGACTACGTAAGAGTGAAAGATTGGAAAAGAGAAATCCCGAAACAACATCCTAAACAGGGAACAAGGGATGAGCCTCTTCACCTGTTCAATAGACATGGGTGGAGTGTGAACCGGGCGATAGTTTAGTCTATCTACTCCAACTGAAAAGAAAAAAAAAGAAAAGAGTGAAAAGATTGGAAAAGAGAAAGCCGGAAACCACAACCTAAACAGGGAACAAGAGATGAGCCTCTTCACCTGTTCAATAGAAGTGGGTGGAGTTTGAACCGGGCGATAGTTTAGTCTATCTACTCCAATTGAAAAAAGAAAGAAAGAAAAGAGAAAAGATTGGAAAAGAGAAAGCCGGAAACCACAACCTAAACAGGGAACAAGAGATGAGCCTCTTCACCTGTTCAATAGAAGTGGGTGGAGTTTGAACCGGGCGATAGTTTAGTCTATCTACTCCAATTGAAAAAAGAAAGAAAGAAAAGAGTGAAAAGATTGGAAAAGAGAAAGCCGGAAACCACAACCTAAACAGGGAACAAGAGATGAGCCTCTTCACCTGTTCAATAGAAGTGGGTGGAGTTTGAACCGGGCGATAGTTTAGTCTATCTACTCCAATTGAAAAAAGAAAGAAAGAAAAGAGTGAAAAGATTGGAAAAGAGAAAGCCGGAAACCACAACCTAAACAGGGAACAAGAGATGAGCCTCTTCACCTGTTCAATAGAAGTGGGTGGAGTTTGAACCGGGCGATAGTTTAGTCTCTTTACTCTAATTGTAAAAAAAAAAAAAGAAAAGAGTAGATTGGAAAAGAGAAATGACGGCTGTGATTAAAGCAAAAGGTTATTATACTAAATATTACATTTATTTTGTAACAAGTATTTTTGCTTTGTTGAGTAAATCAAATAAAATTACTTAAATTAAATTGTTTATTTTCTGTCAATATGCCTCATAAGAGATAAAATAGTTCTTGTCCTGTTACTTTTGCACAGCTCTGTATATATATATATATATATATATATATATATATATTCAGTCTATTTGCTTCCGTGTTCCTTCAATGTTTTACCATTCTTGGCAGAACTTCTATTATCACAATGTAGAATATTAAAAAAATTGACAGGAACAAGAAAAAAATAATATAAAAAAACTAGCAGATTTTATGCTCAAAACACATTAAATCTAAATTTCCCATTTTCCTTCGTTCGTGCGCACGTGTAGTTGCATATATTCCCTTAGTTCTAACTGAACACAAGTTGTCTTAGCTAAAATTTGAACTTGGACTGTCGATTTAGCATTCGCCGCCCATTAATGATTAGTCTGTTCGTTTTTTTTTTCAACAATAAAATAAGGCAACATGATGTTGTTAGCATTAGTTAGTCAGTTGAGTACCATACGTGATACACGCTTTGGGCGATCATGTGTCGAAAGAGACATGACTGACTAGGCAGAAGATTATCCCGCATTAGGTCACCATTACTATCTGCGGTAGATTTGTTGCCAATCAAGGTTATAGAACCCAAACTGTCCTATTATTTAATCGATAACTGGAGGAAAGAGACGGATTAATTACAATTGAATGAAAGGAATTCAACTGGAATTCGAACTTGGCTCAACGACTTCCCGTTCCCAGTCAATATCCACTGCACCACAAAGCACATCCTATTATAGTAATAATAGGCTATAATATAGCCTGAGCCGTCGTACTCACCATCCTGTTGTACGATTCTCGGTCATGGGTAACTTAACGCCATCACCTACGACTCCTTGAACGCTTTCATTAGCGATGTCCTGCGCACCTTCCTCAACATTCAACAGTGATTACATCTCCAACGTTATGGTCATCAAAAAGGCGAAAACCCCACCATTGAGGTAATACTGCTGAAGTCACAGCTACGCTGAACAGTGCACATCTCCAGAATGGGATGTTGGTAAAATTTGCCATAATTTATGGATAGTGCGCAGGGATCAGTTTAAATAGAGAACCAATCTACCGAATGTATATTATATAGCAACAATAGTCTATGATTGTCACAAAGTAAGGGATTGAAGGTTATGTTGACAACGTTCCTGGATATAAAATATCTTCTTGGCATCTATTGACCATGTCCGTCATAGTATATGGATATAGAGTATCCTCGCAGCACGCGTTCTCTTCAATGAAACAACGTCAAAGATTATCACTCCAGAATCACTCTCCAGAATCGGATTTGACTCCAATACTCGGAAATATATGGCCGCCTTTTATACACGTCGCATTGAATATTTTGAGCTTCCTGATTGGTTAAGCCTTTTATTGGGGAACTATAAAATGCATTGGCTCATGGGGGTCAGCACAGTATATAATATGTACCAAAAAGTCCAACATGAGAGACCATCCACTGCCCACGATTGTCCTGATTAACTCTACTTTTAACTGGCTGGTATTAATTTTAAGTGATTTTCAAGATGAGAAGTGATTTCTCTAAAATTCAAGAATACAATTATTTTTGTCTGGAAAAGTAGCCGAAGTGATAAAAAGAGGAAAATACAGATTCAGTATTCACTGAGTGCGTAATTGCTTTTGTTCGTAGAAGTAAGCAAATTTATCAAAGTTAAAATATTTGTTAATGGGTTGTGACAATTTGTGACCCTAGGCCAAATTATGGCCTTGAGGATTTCCTGTGTACTGATTACCAGGTCAGCTGATAACAGGCAGAACATAATAGAGGTGAGTTTTTCTCCCTCTTTCCCCAGGAACTCGAAATGTTTAAATAATGTTACTTACATCTTAAGATAGTAAGTCATATATCAGTCAGTTTAGTTCCATACATGATACATGCTTGGGCGATCATGTCACTTTAGAGATATGACTGACTTGGCAGAAGATTATCCCGCAGTAGGTTGCCATTACTTTCTGTGGTAGACTGTTTGCCGACCAAGGCTATAGAAGCCAGTCTGTCCTATTATTTAACTCATAACTGGAGGAAAGAGACGGATTAATACCTTTCCGAAGGGTATTTGTGCGTAAGTGAATGCTAGGAATATTAACTGGAATTCGAACCCCCTCCACTTTTGAATTTTTTAAATAAAACTCAGGTGGAAACAGGATTAGTTAGTTCGAGCTCCATGTTCGGAATGAGAGAGTAGAAAGTTCGGGGCCTGCTGCCAATGGGAGACGTGACAAAGGATAAATTGTAGCAGACAAGCTGAAATAGCCTGCCACAAGAAAGATATTGCAGGAGACGGTCAGTCCAAATTTAACCAGCAGAAGTTCAATAAATCATCGTCCGTCGGGGACATAGAACACTAATATTATCATGCTACTGAAATACCAGACAACTGATATTTTCCGTCACTTAACTTTGACTTGCTTGCAATCTTTTATTTATTCGATGTATATAAATATATATAAATCTACACCGTGTCGTTCGGTCTCAAATCAGATTTTCATTATATACCAATCCTTCACGTGTCTGGGCTAACCTCGTCAAGTGACAACAAGTGCTTTGGATAATCAGAGATGAACAACACAACGTGGACGGAATCGACCAAAGGTGTGGAAGCTTAACTGGACTCATGCACCAAAGAAAGGTATAAAGACTCACTCAAGAAATCTCTCAGTACCTGCCACATTGACCACCGACAGTGGTCGACACTTGCTGATGACCGTCAGTCTTGGCCCCGCACCGTTCATCAGGCCGTCACCACCTTTGAGGACTCCCGTAGGGCCAACCTGCTTCAACAGCCATACCACACACGAAATTTAGATACAGTCTCTGCCACCGAACCTGCCTATCCCGTATCGGCCTAGTCTGTCATCATAAATCTTCGTTCGCGAAGCCAAGACAATAAAAAAAATATAATAATAACATATTAGACTGCAACTAGAGTCCCATATATATATATTGATAAATATACATATTGTCTTAAGTCGATTGCACGACTCGGACTTTCATACGTATATGGATATGGGTTGCAGGTTCGAATTCTGCCGAATAACACACATTTTCGTAACAAAATATTATCATAAATAATCATTCCGGTAGAAATAAATATATAATACTCTTTTTTATTATAAACAGAATATCTACTTAAATACGAGTATCGAGCAAAAATAATGTTCAAACAAATCATTTCAAATTATCGGTTGTTTAAAGACAATTTCGTTAATCTTTGTTAATTTCCGTAACATGTTTACACACACACACACACACACACACACACACACACACACACACACACTCGCGCACACACACACACACACACACACACACACACACACACACACACACACACATATATATATATATTAAAAAAGGATTAATTCAAAGATGTTGAATGGCCATTTCGATATGAAGATCCCCACGGGGGACGACACATCACCTCAGCAACAGAAAAAAACCTTTCAGAAATATATATTAATATATATTTGCTCTGTAATATTTTATTACATGGAGCTCTCTTCCTGTATCATTTTTTAATATTAAAATAAATTTTTAATATTAATTAGGATCGGGTTTTTTGGAATTTACCTTCCTGCTTTTTTCCCTTGGATTGAAGTATCTGAATTAATATATATATATATATATATATATATATATATATATATATATATATATATATAATTTGTAAACGAGTTATTACGTGACCTAGGTTTATGCCGTGTGATGTCTTTGCAATGATTTTTCGGTTTATTTTTAAGAACGCTCACGTGACGGGAATTCTTTTGAACACTCAAGGAATTTTTGAACGCACAATTTTCAAAATTAAAAGCAATTATAACATGCTCATCCATGGTTGCATAACCCTAATAGCTTTTTTATGGTATGGTTGCACTTAGTTGTAATTTCTATTTTATTCAGTAATATATGTATATATCCACACACAATAGGGTCTTCCGAAATTAATAACTATTTTAGAGTTTTTACCCACAATGTTAAAAGCAGTTGATCTTTCCCGACAGTTAACCATATTGTTAGTTTAGCTTTGAAAGCTATTAGTTTAGTCGCAATCTGGCAAAATGGTGTCTGACGTGAAAGTGTATGATTATTTTCCTGTGTCTTACTTGGGATTTTTCTGTATCACGGCGTTTTTTGTTATACGAAACAAACAGCAATAAGTAAATCACTTGAAAACTTTCAAGAAAGAAATCTTCAAAATATCCATCCCAAAATCAACGCAATTATCTATCATCGCCACCTCTCGCCATCCAACTTGTCAAATAAAGGTCACCTTTAGAGTTCAAAGAAAAGAGCGTCCATCCCAAATAAGAAACACAGTAAATTTTGCTATGATTTAAAACATCAAAAGGATGCCGTGTAGATGATAATTTTCAACAAAAAATTATTCGTTAAATTAACGATAGTTTTTACCTTAAATATTCACTTTAACTTTAAACCTTTAATTAACTTCGTACAACTATACATGGAGCATATTAGATATTATTTATGCTAGCAGCATACAGTGATAAATACTTTCGACATTCTGCCACATCTAAGATACGCTTATAAAATCACCATACACTGGGGTGCAAAAGCATTCGGAGAACTACATAAAATGATTATACACCTTTATCTTATTGAGAAGTTGAGATTCTTTGACCGTATGACTTTATCAGTGGTGTCTGTGGACCTTGAAGACCTGAAGATGAGTTGATGTGTGCTCGTAGAAGCAGTGTACTAGAAAATATTCTTTAAGCAATTTTAACCTGAAAATTAGTGTGCAATAATATAGGCGTAATTCAAGATTTGTGATGATAAAGTCATGATAATATGCACATCTTTAAATAGGAATTGTTCCATCTTATTAACTTGAGTTTGGCAATTTTGTTAATTCGGTCATTTGTGTCTAGGGGCATATTAAACTCTATGGGTAATTCAAGGGTATTTGACGTTGAGACACCAGTTCCTGTACGAAATCATCGAAGTTAAGCAACGCTAAGCCTGGTCAATACTAAGATGGGTTACTTCCTGGGAATACAAGGTGCTGTAAGCTTGGATGTGCAGGTGGTGTAATGGATAATGCATCAGAATTGTTACTAGGTTAGGGGAGTTCTAATTCGAGTTGGGTTCATTACGCACAAAAATCATTGGTAAATGTATGAAACCACATCACTCCCTCTTCTGTGGATTAATTAGTAAAAGTCGTATTACTAAGGCCATTATTACCTAAAACAATTGCGTAGAAAATTGAAGTTGATATGTCGCTAAACAAAACAAAAATTTAATGCCGAAATTAAAATATTTTGTACGCAATCTTATTTTTTATCTTTTTTGTATTCATATCTTTCTCAAGTGGTTTTCTTGTAATAGAAATACGTATTGATCACCACTGTTAATTTATCAATCTGACCCAAAGGTTTTTTTCTCATTTTCGTATCCTAAGTGGAACAATGAAAGTTTTCAGCAATGTATTTTTTATTTTGTTAATCCGACGTATTTTGATTTAGTGCTGAAACGTTATTTTCAATGGTCGCAAATAAATAAATATAATATTAAGAAAATATGTATCCTTTGGCAGGACTCAAACCTGCGACCCCTAACAACACAGAGGAAGCAGTCAATTAAACTGTTGTTAAAGGTTACAGGCTCAAATCTTACCGAATGACACATATTTTAACAAAATTTCTTAAACGTATTCAGGTCGGTAGATATGTATTAATATACTGTTTAATTAAAAAGAATACTTGCTTAAATATGAGTATCTAATTAAAAAAAAATTATCAAACAAATAAATCAAAATATGTCTGTTTTTAATTCTATTTTGTCAATCTCCGGAATTTTTCGTAACATCATCTGTTTAGATTTGTTTACATTAAGATACGCTTTCTGAGCAGAGATGTATCTTCATTCTTCGGGAATTTTGGTTTCGTTTGTATAGATTTATGGCATATCAACCACAGAAGGTCATTTAATGCCAAATTTAGTTTGTATGCAAGGGTCATTCAATAAATAAGGTGAATTTTTTGGTATAACGACTTCTAATACAGATAGAAGCTTACTTTTTTTTCATAATCTCCCATCAGTGTCACACATTTTTCCCATCTGTGCACAAGCTTCCGTATTCCCCCAGCGTAAAAATCTTTGGACTGATGTCTCACAGTACTTTTGACTTCATCTTCACTTTCAAACTTCGTACCTCGCGTGAACGCTTTTAAGGGGCCAAACAAATGAAAGTGAAGGGGCAAGTTCTGGGCTGTAAAGAGGATGAGGGAGCAGTTTCCAGTCCAGCTCGTTGATGGTCTGCACGTTTGGGCTGCTGTGTGAGCTGACCTTCGAGTAGGTAAGGTCATCATGGACAATTTTGTGTGCTGTCCCAATAGATAGGCTCAAAGTCCTTACAATGTCATCCACTGTCACTCTTCTGTCAGACTGAATAAGGTCATTGACTGATCACCTCAGGAGACCTTACTTCTGTAGGCCTCCCCAGACTGTCTTCATCCTCAACAGTGCTCCGTCCTTCTTTAAACAATTTAGCACACCTGTAGACATTTTTTGGCTGAAACATGTAGCACCATGCACAGTTGGCATTCTCCTATGAATTTCAACTGATTTACACACATCAGCAACCAAAAACTTGATAACTGACCTCTGTTCAATCCTGAAGCATGCTTCTTTTTCGTCCATCTTTGTTAATTTCAAAAAACGCTGAAAGCTTTGTTTCAATCTGCAAAAAATTAAATCCCTTTGAAAAAGAAATAAAGGAAAAAATTTAAAAAAACGTAAGCTTCTACCTGTATTAGAAGTCCTTATACTGAAAAATTCACCTTATTTATTGAATAACCCTCGTAGAAGTCCTTATACCGAAAAATTCACCTTATTTATTGAATGACCCTCGTAGAAGTCCTTATACCGAAAAATTCACCTTATTTATTGAATGACCCTCGTAGAAGTCCTTATACTGAAAAATTCACGTTATTTATTGAATGACCCTCGTAGAAGTCCTTATACCGAAAAATTCACCTTATTTATTGAATGACCCTCGTAGAAGTCCTTATACCGAAAAATTCACCTTATTTATTGAATGACCCTCGTAGAAGTCCTTATACCGAAAAATTCACCTAATTTATTGAATGACCGTCGTAGACGTCCTTATACCGAAAAATTCACCTTATTTATTGAATGACCCTCGTAGAAGTCCTTATACCAAAAAATTCACCTTATTTATTGAATGACCCTCGTAGAAGTCCTTATACCGAAAAATTCACCTTATTTATTGAATGACCCTCGTAGAAGTCCTTATACCGAAAAATTCATCTTATTTATTGAATGGCCCTGGTATATATGTTAAATATATAGGACTTGTAAACATCTATAAGCTATATAAGCTTCAGCTTATGTGCTTGCACCCTGCAAAATAATTCCACGTATTACTGTCTAAGACAAGGATTTCCATTGAGTATAGACAATTTGTTTGCACAATGTTAAAAGGTAGCATATATTGATTATACATAAATCTACATCCTTGATAAGAGACGAATTCTTTTCAGGAAGTTTATTATATGACTTGGATCAATTTTTGTAAATAGTTTCTTTATGCTCTTTATATTGTATAACTTTATCGAATGTATATAAGGTTTGTGTATTCTACCAGTATATGTTTAACTGTGTATTGGTTTCCACAGGGACATTTAGGACGAGGCTTCCTCAGAGATTTATTTTTTTTCTGCTGCAGAGAGTGATAAAAAGTGAGTGCCTGCCAAAGAAAGTGAGTGAGAGTGTGATATATACAGAGCGAGATACTGTGTGCCAGAAAAAATCAAAACGAAATCCCTGAATATATAAGACATATAAGACATCACAATAATACCTTCATGGGACTTTGAAGTCGGCGGTGTTGAAAACAACATTGCTAAGTTAATTACTTTTTTTAACGGTTTTTTTATGTAAAAAAAAAACATGCTCGCCAAAAATACCTTGATATTAGTAAACTACCAAAAAATAGCAATTTTGGCATTAAACACCATTACAATTCAACACCACATTAATGGCCAAATATACATTAATATATATATATATATATATATATATATATATATATATATATAGTTTTAGCGCAATCATCTGGCTACATCTGGCCTGATGACTGCGCTTAGCATGATACAGGCTGTTGCCCCTGAGTGTTAACGTCAATGTTCACTCTTTAGATAGATAGATAGATAGATAGATAGATATTGTTTAAAAATATCCTTGATTTATTTAATAGCATTCTTATGAAAATAATAACTGTATATATATATATATATATATATATATATATATATGTGTGTGTGTGTGTGTGTGTGTGTGTGTGTGTGTGTGTGTGTGTGTGTGTGTGTGTATCTATATAGCTTTAAGGTGTGCTATATTTATAGAATAAAGTGCTCAATATCAGAGTTAGAGCGTATGTAAATATAAAAGAGTGAACATTGAAGTCAACACTCAGCGGCGACAGACTGTGACAGGTGGTTTGATGATTGCGCTTAGCATGAAACAGTCTGTCACCTATGAGTGTTGACTTCAATGTTCATTCTGTTATATATATATATATATATATATATATATATATATATGTCAGATTAAATAAATTGCAAACAATATATTTTATATTTGTTTATTTTTAATAAAGTCCGTTCATACTCACATATTCATATTCATAACTGATTCTATCAATTGACGGCTTAAGTGTTTTAATGAATATTGACTCGAGAATCAGCTAAGAATAATGTAGTAATGTTCTAAAATGTTTGCAAAAAGAACAGTTTTTTCATGCTTCAACACGACCGTGACATGACAACATATAAAAATAATCCATTTTGGATAATTTTCACGTCCTAATGAACGCTACCAATTTGTCAACCGTTATATTTGAAGTAGAAAAATGTACAGTAATTTTTAGCAACACAGTTTAACGGTTACATTTGTTAGCATATCTCACGTCCATGAAGATGACCTTAGAAAGATTTTGGAAGTACTTGAGTACCTTAAGAAATGAATGAAAATAACATCTGTCAACGTTACAGCTCATTTCTGACAATTTTTGATTGTAATACGCGAAAGATTATCCGTGAGTATGAACGGATTTATTAAAAATAAGCAAACATTTTGTTTGCAATTTATTTAATCTGACATATATATATATATATATATATATATATATATATATATATATATATATTATTGTAAAAGATATATAAAAATAAAGGAAGTATATTTCTATTAAAACGTACTGACCTCTATTCAACATTGCTTGATTTGAGTCTAGCTAAAGACTATTAAATTTGCTTCGAAAGGAGCTCGACATGGAACTACTAATAAGTTTTCCTTCCTTTAACTGTTCCTCTCTTGCCATTCATTTTCCCCACCTACATTTTTTTATGATCTTACTTTTCCCAAATAATTTTTCGTCTGTTTTTATTCTCTTTCTCTTTTCTTATTCTTGGATTTCATTTTTTAAAATTTTTTTATCGAAAAAGTTTAGAAGATTAGTTGTCAGAATTAAAATAGAATATTTACTTGATTTTATAAACACGAGCCGTTGATATCAGTGGGTTTGACGGGTTTAATGCCTAATTTAAACAGACACAAAAGTCAAATATGGTTTTGTTTGTGCAAAGGCCTGCAATGTGTAATGCGTAAGGTAAACAAAAGTAAGAAACAACATTTTCATAAAAGATCTGGAAAGATGCCACATGTTTTGAATAATGATTTCTCAGCTGAAACTGGAGGCAAATTTTCATTGATTTTCAGTTGTCTAAATTTCATTATCATTAAAATTTCATTATCATTAAAGTTGATAACATTTTGAATTTCAAGATTCATGTTTTACACTCAAATAATTTATCTCCCGCTCTTTATTTATACCTTCTTCTCTCTCTCTCTCTCTTTCTCTCTCTTCAGCCCTTTCTTGACCCATTCACACTATCTTTCTCATTCTCTCTTTATCACTATGTAACGTACTCTCTCAATTTCTCTCTGTCATCTTGATTTTGTCTTTAACATAGACTCTATCTTTCAATCACTTTCTGGCATACACTTTAATCCCCTCTCCTCCCTTCCCCTCTCTCCCTCTCCTCCGCTTCCTTCCTCTCCCTATCTCCCCCGCACACCTCCCCACCCTCTCTCTCTCCATATCTTCCTCCCTCTCCCTCTTCCTCTATCCCCCTCACTCTCCTTCCCACTCTCTTCCCCTCTCTCTATGTCTATACTCTCTAACACTCTGATTGAACACTCTGGAGAAATGATAGACTTTGAAAAAACAGTAGCTACTCTAGCATCTACGCATCGTTCATTCAGTAATGAATTAGAACACTCTTAGCTACTGGCGTAAGTTTACATGGTACATCACACGCTAAAAGTTTACCTCCTTTTACCGAGCGCCCATAGCTCAGAGGTAGAATCGCGGATGAGTATATATATTCTTCTTCTTCTATGTGCCCTGTCCCTTCAGGACGTAGGTGATTATGGTTCTCCACGTCTCCCTATCCCTTGTGGCTCTTAGTATGTTTGCTCCTGTTACACCTCGCAACCTCCGTTTCGTCATCCACCTGATCAGGCCCTGCGAATATGTTATCCGCTGCCTTCCTCTGTGAGAAGGAAAAAGAGACAGAGAAAAAGAGACTATATATATATATATATATATATATATGCGCGTTCACTGACACACAATATCTCGCTTTCTATATCTTCCTCACTTATTTACTCACGCTTTTTCATTATCTCTTTCTCTCTCTATCCCTGTCTCGTCATTTTCACAGTCTATCTCTCTCGTGCTCTCTGACAATATTCTCTCTAGCAAACAATTTCTCTCTTTTTTTATTTTCTCGGGCGATATACTTACGCTATCTCTCTTTTGCATACCCTTACTCTTTCTATTTCTCAATCGCTCGCTCTCTCTCTCTCTCTCTGTTCAATACTCAGTCTCTCTTTCTCTTTCTCCGAATTGTTAGCGTCCACTCTATCTGTCTATTTCATTTTATCTTCTTTTTCTTTCGATTTCTCTATATTTACTCAGCTTTCTTAAAAGAAAGAAAGAAAATCTGCCGTATTTGAAAATTAGCTTTCAAAATCTTGGTTCTTTCATTTAGGCTCAAACACTGACATTTGGCACCGATGTGATGTCTGTCCTTGAATATGGCAATGAATGCTGAACAATATCATCAAAGATGAAGAGAAAACTTGAAGCAACTGAAATGTGGTTCTGCAGAAGGATGCTGCATATATCGTGGATGTGAGCAATGATGAGGCTTTAGAAAGGGTGGAAACGAAAAGGAAATTAATACTTAGCATGAGGAAGAGACAGCTGAAGTTGTTGGGACATGTAATGAGGAAGGAAAGCTTGGAGAATCTGATAGTCACAGCTCAGATAGAGGGGAAAAGAGTCATGGGAAAGCTGCGGATAACATATTTCGAGGACCTGAGCAGGTGGATGGCAGAACGGGGTTTGTGTGGGGTAACAGGAGAAAGGGTGCTAAGAGCAACCAGGGTTAAGGAGATGTGGAAAGCCATGACCGCCTACGTCCTGAATGGACATGGTACATAGAAAAAGAAAAAGAAGAAGAAGAAAAAGAGAATGCGTCACCATCTTAGCCATCGAGCAATTCAAAATAATTAATAACAAATGCTAAGACTGACACGACGTTAAAACGAGTAGCAATCAAGTAGGATCGAACTCACCACAAGTAGCATGACTAATGAGAATGGTTTGGTAATCATCACTCCAAGCAGTCATTACATATACGATATGTTATGACTTTACAGACGATAGCTTAGAGGTAGAATCTCCGGCTGATGTCAAATCGGTCGGGTATCAATTATGGCCGGTAGCGATCGGATGTTGTTATAGTGCCCTATCTACATTGAAATGAACTCTTTCTCCTTCATAAATACTAACCTGCGAGACTTCCTGAAGGAGGCAGTCGAGACGCAGTGTAACTTGACAGTTCGGACAGACATTTCTATCTGCTGATTAATAACACTCTTATTTTATTTATGTTCTGTTATTCCAGTAGACTGATTCAACCTACCTATCTTTTCTTCGTGTCTTTATTCCTGACCTTAACAGACTGCTTAAATAAGTCAGAGATCACTGAAATGTTACATCAAGTATCGGTACTGTAGGGAGCAGAGGGTACGACAGTCCCAGGCATCCAATTAAATATTTAAATTGTTATGGTGCTCTCTCTACATTGGAATGAACTCTTCCTCCTTCATAAATACAAAATGCAAGACTTCCTAGAGGAGGCAGTCGAGACACGGTGTAACTTGACAGTTCGGACAGACACTTCTATCTGCTGATTAATAACACGTTTATTTTATTTATGTTCTGTTATTCCAGTAGACTGATTCAACCTACCTATCTTTTCTTCGTGTCTTTATTCCTGACCCTAACAGACTGCTTAAATAAGTCAGAGATCACTGAAATGTTACATCAAGTATCAATACAGTAGGGAGCAAAGGATACGACAGCACCAGGCATCCAATCAAATAGTTAAATTGTTATGGTGCTCTCTACATTAGATGAACTCTTATGTTCTTCAAGTAAATCTTGAGACTTCTCGGGAAGCATTGATCAGGAGACTTACTGTAATTATAACCTATACAATTGGGACTACACTTATATTTGCTGATTAATAACACTCTTATTTTGTATATATGTTTCTGTTATTTCAGATACACTGATTCATTACTAATTTCTTTTCAATGTCTTTCCTTCTTAGCTCTAGCAAGCCCCAGCATAATATCCATGTACTGATGACTTTCCTTACATGTTAACAACAAAGACATCTGACAACCTATTAACATTCATTCCTCCTGACATTCCTATGTCTAACATTCATTCTGCCTCCTGACATTCCCTATGTCTTCATTCCTTCTCTGACATTCCTATTATGTAACCATTCCTCTGACACATTCCTATTGTCTAACATTTCATTCCTCTGACATTACTACTTATTCTAACATTCAGCATCCTCTCGGCATTTATATTATTAACATTCATTCTATATGACATTTATATTATTAACATTCATTCTCTGACATTCCCTAGCAACCTACCAACATTTCATTCCTCCTGAGCAGACCACACCTATGTCCAATTCATTCCTCCTGACATTCCCTATGTCTAACATTCATTCACTCCTGACATTCCCTATGTCTAACATTCATTCCTCCTGACATTCCCTATGTCTAACATTCATTCCTCCTGACATTCCCTATGTCTAACATTCATTCCTCCTGACATTCCCTATGTCTAACATTCATTCTCCTGACTTCCCTATGTCTAACATTCATTCCTCCTGACATTCCCTATGTCTAACATTCATTCCTCCTGACATTCCCATATGTCTAACATTCATTCCTCCTGACATTCCCTATGTCTAACATTCATTCCTCCTGACATTCCCTATGTCTAATATTCATTCTTCCTGACATTCCCTATGTCTAACATTCATTCCTCCTCACATTCCATATGTCTAACCACTCCTTCTCTTTACCTTCCCCTATGTAGCCCCATGCGCAATAGTGACAGTGGAATGCCTTGCTTGGGGTGAGATGATTAAAAAAAAAATGAGCTGTGTTACAGCGAATCAGGACTGTTCGCAGATGACTATATAAATATATATAGCCATTTTATAGTTTTAATTTCGTACAAGTTTTATTTTCTCAACACGGTCAGCATGTTGTGGCTGTGTTCATAGTTGATATTATTGAGTGTTGGCATTCCTATGACTCTATGTACATCCATAAAACAATACAAACAGTTAAGAATAAAAGTAAAATGAATTCTTTTCATGAAAAGTATAGCTGAAACTTTTGGATAATTTTATATAATCCTTTCTATTTCAATCAGTCAGTCTATCTATCTATCTATCTATCTATCTATCTATCTATCTATCTATCTATCTATCTATCTATCTATCTATCCCAGTCTATTCATATCTATCTATCTATCCCAGTCTATTCATATTTATCTATCTATCGCAGTCTATTCATATCTATCTATCTATCTATCTATCTATCTATCTATCTATCTATCCCAGTCTATTCATATCTATCTATCTATCTATCTATCTATCTATCTATCTATCTATCTATCTATCTATCTATCAGTCCCTATTCTATCTATCTATCTATCTATCTATCTATCTATCTATCTATCTATCTATCTATCCCAGTCTATTCATATCTATCTATCTATCTATCTATCTATCTATCTATCTATCTATCTATCTATCTATCTATCTATCTATCTATCCCAGTCTATTCATATCTATCTATCTATCTATCTATCTATCTATCTATCTATCTATCTATCCCATCCCAGTCTATTCATATCTATCTATCTATCTATCCCAGTCTATTCATAACTATCTATCTATCTATCTATCTATCTATCTATCTATCTATCTATCTATCTATCCCAGTCTATTCATATCTATCTATCTATCATCTATCTATCTATCTATCTATCTATCTATCTATCTATCTATCCCATCTATCATCATCTATCTATCTATCTATCTATCTATCTATCTATCTATCTATCTATCTATCTATCTATCTATCCCAGTCTATTCATATCTATCTATCTATCCCAGTCTATTCATATCTATCTATCTATCTATCTATCTATCTATCTATCTATCTATCTATCTATCTATCTATCCCAGTCTATTCATATCTATCTATCTATCCCAGTCTATTCATATCTATCTATCTATCTATCTATCTATCTATCTATCTATCTATCTATCTATCTATCTATCCCAGTCTATTCATATCTATCTATCTATCTATCTATCTATCTATCTATCTATGTCAGATTAAATAAATTGCAAGCATTACGTTTGCTTATTTTTAATAAAATCCCTTCATACTCACGAATAATCTTTCGTGGGATTAAAATCAAAAGATGTCGGAGATGAGCTGTAACGTTGACAGATGTTATTTTCATTCATTTCTCGAGGTACTTCCAACCTCTTTCGAGATCATCTTCAGGGGTGTGAGATATGCTCACAAATGTACCTTGAGTTGAGTTGAGTTGGGTACCTTGAGAAATGAATAAAAAATAACATATTGTATACACACACACACACAAATATATATATATATATATGATAAAATATAGTTTTATATACAAAGTCACACACACACACACACACACACACACACACACACACACACACACACACACACACACATATATATATATATATATTCCATTTGTAAACGAGTTATTACGTGACCTAGGTTTCTACCATGAGTGGTGTCTTCAGGCGATTTTCAATAAGTTATTGAAAATCGCCCGAAGACACCACTTATGGTAGAAACCTAGGTCGCATAATAAATCCTTTACAAATGGAAAATATTCAGAAGTTCTACAATATAACTGTATTCAACACTTTTTTATACAAATATGCACGGGTCTAATCTTATTATGACCAGAATCTAAGTAATTAACAATATATATATATATATATATATATATATATATATATATATATATATTAGGATTTAAAATACATGTTTAAAGTGTAAATTCTGTCCAATAAGGAAGAAATGACTGAAAATAATTATCTTATCTGTATAATAGCCAATGAAACGTTTAAATACAATCTCTTTTGAGAACTTAGGTGACCATGGCTTTCCAAAGGTTACTTTTATTTATTATCTCTGAATTGCTATGACGTATTGTCATAGAGAAAGAAGTGGTTCCCGTTGCTTTTTCAACAATTTGAAATTATGAGTTTTCCTTTCCCTAAACAGTCTGCCACTCATAACTGAGGGAGATACGTGATCGGTTTTCACCTTTCCAAAGAGTATGTTGGTGCATTTGTAAGTAATATATTTTATATTTCAAAGAAAAACACACTTTAAAGATGGAATACATACGTCAGAGAACTTTTCTAAAATGAAAGAGAACAAATTGCAATACACAATAATAAGAATTGAATTGAGTTTGAGTTTGAGTTTTGTTTAATGGCATATCAACACCTCTGTGGGTTATTTAATGCCAAAAAGGTGGGGTTTAAAGGTATTTGTTTTTTAATGTTCGGTTAAAGTTTGATTTAGTCAGAATTTAATGAATTTTTTTGTTTTTTGTCTTTTAAAAAACTGAAAATGTCCTTTGTTTTTGTATTCAAAAATATTTTGCTGAGTTTTTTTCCTTCAAAAATGTGTTCAGGTAATCATTTTCTCTTAAAAAATGTTTTGTTGTTAATATTTTCCCTTCAAAAATGTATATTTTTCTATAAAAGTCTATTTTTATGTATATATTTCTATAACAGTGTATTTCTATACATTCATAGTGTTTTGACCCCAGTTTAGGGGGGTTAACTATTTGCCTAAAACTGGTGCACTAACAGGGTGAACCTGGGAACAACAGCAGTTAAGAGGTGGTTCCATGCGCCTGACAACCTCTCGATCAGAGATCTTGCTGCCGGTTGCTGTTTATCGTCATGCCCAGGACCAATAATAAGAAAAAAACAGAAATATTAAAGTCCGAATCGAAGTCAGCATTGACCAAATTAAAGATTACCTTTTTATTTATTTATAATAGTTTCGGGTAGATTGAGTTCGATAGATGGTCTGTATACAGCGGTGATTCCCAAACTTTTAAGCAACGTGTGCCAGAGATAAATAACAATATCACGGCTCACTTAGCACAAATTTTAAACGTTGTGAAATAATACCACAGGTTTTTCTTTTAAAATGATAAAATATTTAAAAAGATTATTTTAAAACTTTTTTTAAAAAATGCGCACACAAATATGATTTTATTTCATTTTCATTTTTATTTTCGACTCTTTGTGAAGTTTATTTAGTGTGAAACCTGTGCCTGGGGTTTCTTCGTGATATTTAGAGGCACACTTAAGAGGATCCCGCGGCATGTGCCGCGTCATGACGGTTTGGAATCACTGACTTAAGGAAGGAAAGCTCAAATTTTAAATCTCCGCTGCATTGCGGTCATAAAAAAAATCTTCAAACGTAATTCCAGACAGATAATCTGAAGGGAAGCCCCGAACACATTTGGCTGTTAACGTTAAAAACTTTCCGACAACTCCTCAGCCAAATTGTCCCAAAATATAATGCCCTGTATTCCTTTGACAGTTGACTTTACGGCCCAGAAGAGGATAGCGTACGGTCTCCATATACCATCATTCTGGTCTGCGTCCTGCAAAGGTCACTTCAGTTTGAATTCCAGAGTACTAAATTCTGAACAAACAGGGCGACTACCTTTGTCTCTCAGGTAAACGGATTCCTACAAATGTAGAATAAACCAGATGGAATTGTAATCTTTAGATGATTTCAACATTAGACACTTTCAGTGACATGTAAAGTTTAAGTAGATCTATTTTTCCAACGCTGCCGAAGAAGGGAGGTACAAACAAACATGAACTCCACCGGGAAACCAGCTTAATGAGCCACATAATAAAACTCAAGATCCAAATTCTGATGAACTGAGCGTGTAGGAGAATGAGATTGGAAAGAAGACGAGAACAGTACGACACTTGAACGAGGACTGCCATATTCATTCTCAGAATGATATATGAAGTATAACCATATTTTATAGATTATGATAAAAACATTTGATAAAGTACGTCACAAAGAACTGTTTGAAGTGCAAGGTGAGCTTGACTCATTTCGGAAGGATATTAGAACAGCCCAGAAGTTATAGTGAAAGTAAACCGCCTTTATACGGATAACAAATGAATTCCTCAAATACAAACATATAAATGGTAGTAATTGGAGTAGATAGACTAAACTATCGCCCGGTTCACACTCCACCCACGTCTATTGAACAGGTGAAGAGGCTCATCCCTTGTTCCCTGTTTAGGATGCGGTTTCCAGTTTTCTCTTTCACTCCTATGTAGCCCCCTGCACATCAGTGGCATTACCACCTTGCTCGGGGTGATATGATTAAAAAAAAAAGACAAGGATGCGTCTTCTCACATAGTTTATTCACCTTTTATAGTTTTGCGATTCCGAAAGAATTAGAATTCATAATTTTATCAGCGGTCAAAATCTTAACAACAGAAGTTAAACAGGTGACAGAGTATTGATATATGATCCGGAAAGTATGGATACACTTACAGAACATATTAAAGGAAAGCTAGAAGAAAGGGCTAAGCCTCAATTCTAAGAAGACAGAATGTGTAGTTGCCAGCAAAACGGACAGTCTAACAAAGTTGAGATGTCAGAATCAAGCAACTACGATCATTTAATTTATTTTATAATCGTGTCGCCCCAAGCAAGGCATTTTACTACCAGTGTTGAGCATATGTTAAATAGGAGGAAAGTTATAAGAAAGAGTTACAGGTTACAAGGAGTGTCAGGAAGTGGGTAAGAGAAGGATGAGAATACTGATGAGAGTGAAGTGGACGGAGAAATGAGTATGAGAGAGAGAGAGAGAGAGAGAGAGAGAGAGGACGCAAGTTAGTGAGATAGGAGATGACTATTGACTTTACATTTGAATTCTTGAAGATTGTGGCTGTCGGGAAAGCAAGTAAACGGAAGGGAATTCCACAGGCAGGACGTGTGAGAGAAGAAGCTGAGTGAGTAGAATATGCGTTTACATTTTTATTGGTTTCACAGTAAAGGGGTGGGACCTAGTTGCTAATCTTGTGGCTCGAGTAAATTCATATTTAGGGAGTACCAGTGAGCTAAGTTCATCTGAGCAGAAGCCGTGAAAGTGTTTGTAGAAGAAACACAGGGAAGCCTTATTGCGTCGGTGAGAAAGTGACTCTATCCGAGCTGCCAAGTCGTAATCGATCACAGTACAGATTCTCAGTTGGATTTTGTCAAGGACACCTGGGTGGATAGCAGGAGCACCCGACCAGATATGACAGTAATATTCAATGCACGGGCGGATGGTAGATTTGTATATGTGCAGCATAATTATCTATGGAATGTTTTAACAGAAGAACTGAAACGTGACACTGAAAGCCAAAGGCGCATTCAAATAGCAAAACCTGCCTTCTGAAGTTTAAACAAAGTATTAAGAAACATGAAAAGAGCACTGGATTGTTAATTAATACCGGTCTACATATATGGCAGTGAATAGTGGACAATCTCCTCGCAGATGAGAAATAAACTTGAGAAAATTGTTGGTAAACGGAACGAGCACGCTCACAGTGTATGTGAGTGCCTGTTGATCTCCGCCTGTGAAGGGCTTGCCAAACTCCTAAGTGTTTGATCGAACTCCGGTTAAGAACGACTGGTCTAAAAAAAACATAAAGTACCTACTTTCCTAGCAAAATACTTTGCAATTGTTGTGACCTCCTCGCCAAGTTGTTGTGGTCATTATTAGGCCAGAAATAAGGATACAAAGACGGAATCGTGTTAAACAAATATATTACAAATACAGTAGTACAAACATATACAAAAAAGAGATTATTAGCGTGACTGTTATCTGCTGGAATAGATTCCGCTCTCACTCTCTACAAAGCAGAACTGCTGCTTATATATATTTTGGGCAAGTTCATGTGTCATAAGGATAAGTTGCCAAAACAGCAATTGATTCAATATAATAATTTCACTTCCTGTCACTGGAAAACGTGTGACCTAGAAAGCAACATATGTTACTCTCCTGAAGGTTAGTATTAGCCATATTGATGGAAGGCAAAAATGTGTTCGTTTTTGTTTCTGTCATGATGGCATCACACATTCAACGGATTGAACTCTTCCATCTACTACATATACTTCCACTCACAAGAGGTGGTAGCATAAAGCAGATCAGCAGAGAGTTTGATAGCGATAGGCCGAGATAGCAAAGACTGCTACCGTACGAATATTGCGAGTCCCAGTTCTAGTATTACTTCCTAACGTGTATTTATTCATTCTACTAACAGAGTTCCAAGTATTTGCATTTTGCTGTGTTTAATATATATATCGTTATTTCCTATTTTGGTTGGTTGTTGTATTATGTCTTGCTGGACTCTTAAATGGACCCACGAGAGTTTCCGAGATATTAAAATTAACAAACCACATTTTACATAACAAATTAAAAAATTAATTCATATAGGAAAACATCATGTTGAAATATGCCCATAATCTCAATAAATGTACTAAAAAGTTATTAGTTGCTTTATGAAGTGCAATAGACTGAAGTCATTCAATTATAATAGGCATGGTTCACAGATGGACAATGCTGAACCTTTGATTTACTCGATGATATGACTCTAGTAAGCCATTTCCCCTAGAATTGGATGCAATGATGCCAGTATATGTACCAATCTACAAGCTACCATCTATAAATTTCTGCAAGATTCAGTTATTCCCAATTTCAAGAGCAGTGCAGACAATGACAAATGTCGCATAAAAGATTTTTTGTTTTTATGGCATATCAACCTCGGTGGGTCATTTATTGCCAAGAAATTTATTTATTTATTTATTGCTGATAATACATTTTTCTTTCAACAATTTATTGTTTTTTTGTGTCGAGTAATACTTTTTTCTTTTCGAGTACCAAGATTCATTGGGATTTGTTTTAAAGTCATTCCCTTGTTATTTAACCCATAACTTGATGGAAGGGACTGATTAATACCTTTCCCAAGTGTACCAGTGCTTAAGTGAATGCAGGGTATTCAACTGGAATTCGAACTCAGCTCACCGATTTCTCTTTACGAGCAGATATCCACTGCACCACAACGCATATCCGTCACTAAACGCTTAGTATTCCCAAGCGGTCACTCATCTAAGTACTGACCAGGCTCAACGTTGCTTAACTTCGGTGATCGAGGGAGAACCGGTGTATTCAACGTGATATGGTCATAAGCCTGCCTAAAAGCTAACAGCATCTGTGTAAAATAAGAGAAAAATCAGATTTTGGCTGCATTAAGATTTTAACATTTCCTGCAGGGCTGCCAATCACGGAATTAAGAACAGGAACCGAAGCGAAGAATCCAGGCATTTTAACTGAGGTTCTAGAGATGCATGCAGACCGCATCACAAATGATGCAGTGCGAGACACTGTCGGAAAAGAAAGAGGGTAAACGCCTTGAGGAAGAGAAAGATAAAACGGTATGGATACGTCATTAGAACAAACGATCTTAACGCTACCATTCTACGAGCTACCAACTGGGGCAAAAAATAGGGGAAGTATATTGGCCTGAAAAATAATTCACGGAGATTTGGACATTGACACGCAATCGAGACGTATTTTTTTTTTTTTTTAATCATGTCACCCCGAGCAAGGCGGCAATGCCACTGATGTGCAGGGGGCTACGTAAAAGATTGGAAAAGAGAAAACCGGAAACCACATCCCAAACAGGGAACAAGGGACGAGCCTCTACACCTGTTCAATAGATGTGGGTGGAGTGTGAACCGGGCGATAATTTAGTTTGGAAGGAGATTGTAAAATTCTCAATTCCCCAGCAACCCTACGACCACACTCTCGATCATATGACTAATGATAATGATCATGATCATTATTATGATGATTTTTCCAGTGTTGATGGATGATGATGATGATGATGATGATGAATGTGAATGTGACGAGATATGAGTTCATTCATCTAGAAAAAATTGTACTTTGGCACCGTAACCTTTCAAGCAGTTATAAGATTCTTTAATTCTGTACATTAAGCTTCTGATCGGGAGATTGGTGGTTATTAGGGGAGTGGAATCATCTCTTAATTGTTGTTGTTCCCATATTCAGCCTGGTCAAGGGTGGTAGCACCTGTTATAATGTCAGGTATTGCCAAATAATGGATCCCAAAACAAAAACAAACACTATGTAAGTATAAAAATAAGTTTATATAATAAAAATATCAGCAAGACATTTTCATATTAAAAATGACAGCAGATTATTTTTATAATAAAAATATCAGCAAAACATTTTTATAGTAAAATACCAGCAATATATTTTATAGTAAAAAGGACAGCAATACATGTTATAGTAAAAATACTAGCATTCATTATTTATATTAAAGATACCAGGAATACATTTTATATTATAAATGACAGCAATATATTTTATAGTATAAATACTAGCATTAACTTTTTATATTAAAAATAACATGGATACATTTTTATAGTAGAAATGACAGCAATATATTAACTAGCACTAATTTTCTTATACCGAAAATGCCAGGAATACATTTTTATAGTAAATATGACAGCAATACATTTTATAGTAAAAATATTAGCATTAATCTTTATATTTAAAATATTAGGAATACATTTTTATGGTAAAAATGCGAGCAATACATTTTATAGTAAACATACTAGAAATAATTATTTATATTAAAAATGCCAGGAATATATTTTTATAGTAAAAATAAAAGCAATACATTTTATAGTAAAAGTGACAGCAATACATGTTCAGGTAAAAATACCAGCAATATATCTTTTAGTAAAATGCCAACAATTCAATTTTATAATAAGATAACAGTAATTATTTTATAATAAAAATGACAGCAAAACATTTTAATGCAAAAATATCAGCTTTACATTTTATAGTAAAAATACTAGCAATACATTTTTATAGTAAAATACCAGCAATACCTTTTTTAGTAAAAACGACAACAATATATTTTAGAGTAAAAATACCAGAAATGCAGTTTTACATTAAAATACCGGCAATATATTTTAAACCTAAAATGACAACAATATATTTTAGAGTAAAAATACCAGAAATGCAGTTTTATATTAAAATACCGGCAATATATTTTAAACCTAAAATGACAGCAATATATTTTTATAGTAAAAAAACCAGCAATACATTTTTATATTAAAATACCGGCAATATATTTTAAACCTAAAATGACAGCAATATATTCAATAGTAAAAATACTAGCATTAATTTTTTATATTAAAAATACCAGGGATACATTGTTATAGTAAAAATGACAGCAATACATTTAGTAGTAGACGAACCAGCAATACATTTTTGTAGAAAATATCAGCAATATATTTTTATGATAAAAATACCAGCAATACATGTTATAATAAAATATCAGTAATATATTTTATAGTAAAAATACTAGCAATAGATTTTATATTAAAAATGACAGTAATACATTTTATAGTAAAAATACCAGCAATCTATTTTATAATAAAAGATCAGTAAAATATTTTATAGTAAAATATCAGCAATACATTTTATAGTAAAAATACTTACATATTCATAGTAAAATACTAGCAATACATTTTATAGTAAAAATGACAGCAATTTATTTTTATAGTCAAAATACCAGCAATACATTTTTATAATAAAATACAAGCAATATATTTAATAGTAAAAATACCAGCAATACATTTTTCAGTAAAATACCAGCAATATATTTTATGGTAAATATGACAGCAATACATTTTTATAGTAAAAATTTCAGCAAGACATATCATAATAAAAATACCTGCATTATATTTTATAGTAAAAATACCAGTAATACATTTTTATAGTAAAAGTAGCAGCAATATACTTTATACTAAAAATCACAGCAATACATGCTATAGTAAAAATACCAGCAATCTATTTTTATAGTAAAATACCAACAATGCAAGTTTATAATAAAATACCAACAATCTATTTGATAATATAAATGACAACAAAACATTTCATAATATATCAGCAATACATTTTTATAGTAAAAATACTAGCAATACATTTTCATAGTAAAATACCAACACTATGTTTTTTACTAAAAACGATAGCAATATATTTTACAGTAAAAATACGAGAAATACATTTTTATAGGAAAAAATACCAGCTATATAGCTCTATAGTAAAAATACCAGCAATACATTTTATAGTAAAAATACAGCAATACATTTTTATAGTAAAATTATCAGCAATATATTTTATAGTAAAAATACTAGCAGTACATTTTATAGTAAAAATGACAGCAATTCATGTTATCGTAAAATATCAACAACATATTTTTATAGTAAAATAACAACAATAGAATTTTATAATAAAATACTAGCAATCTATTTTATAATAAAAATGACAGCAAAATATTTTATAGTTAAAATATCAGCAATACATTTTTAATGTAAAAATACTAGTAATACATTTTCATGGTAAAATACCAGCACTACATTTTTTAGTAAAAACGACAGCAATATATATTTACACTAACAATACCAGCAATACATTTTTATAGTAAAAATAGTAGCAATACATTTTATAATAAAAACGACAACCATACATGCCATAGTAAAAAATACCAGCATTATATTTTTATAGTAAAATACCAACAATACAATTTTTGATAAAATACCAGCAATATTCCTCGTCTTCTTCTATGTGCCCTGTCCTTTGAGGACGTAGGCGATCATGGTTTTTCACGTCTCCCTATTTCTGGTGACTTTTTGTATGCTTTCTCTTGTTACACCACGCAACTCCCGTTCCGTCATCCACTTGATCAGGCCCTGCAAATATGTTATTCGCTACCTTCCTTTGTCTCTTTTTCCCTCTAACTGGCCTGTCAGTATCATGTTCTCCAAGCCCTCCTTCCTCATTGCATGTCCCAGGAACTTCATTTGTCTCTTCCTGATGCTCAGTATTAAGTTTCTTTCGGTTGGCGTTTTTTTCAACACCTCATCATTGCTCGCATGCTCGGTCCATGATATCCGCATAATTCTTCTGTAGGACCTCATTTCCACTGCTTCAAATTTTTTCGTCATCTTCGATGATATTGTCCAGCATTCACTGCCGTACTGAAGAACTGACATCACATAGCAATCTAGCACCCTCTTCTTTGTTTCTAGTAAAATTTTCCAGTGTCTTAATACTTTACTCAGCTTCTGGAATGCGTCCTTCGCCATTCCAATTCACCTTCGGATCTCTGTGTCACACTTTCCATCTCCTGTTAGAACACTTCCTAGGTATTTAAGAGTATTCCCCATCTGTATTTGACACCTTGGGATGCTCCTTTTGCCGATGACCATGCATTTAGTTTTCCTACAGTTTTTTGTAGTTATTTTTGTCACTCTCCACAGCTACCTTCTGTAGGAGGTTATGTAGTTTTCTTTCAGTATCTGCAATCAGCACCATGTCATTTGCATACCTTATGTTGTTCAAATTGTGCCCCCCAATAACTAATCCTGGCATAGCATTTAGGGTCCTATCATAAAAATGACAGCAAAACATTTCACAGTAAAAATATCAGCAATACATTCTTATAGTAAAAATACTAGCAACACATTTCCATAGTAAAATACTAGCACTATGTTTTTTAAACGACAGCAATATATTTTACAGTAAAAATACCAGCAATACATTTTATAGTAAAATACTAGCAATATATTTTTCTCGTAAAATACCAACAATACATTTTTATAATAAAATACCAGCAATACATTTTATAGTAAAAATACGAGCACTATATTTTTATAGTAAAATTACCAGCAATACGTTTTTATATTAAAAATGACAGCAGTAAATTTTATATTAAAAATACATGTAATATGTTTTTATTATAAAATTACTAGCACTATATTTTTAAAGTAAAAAATAACAAAAATAGCAGAATTACGAGCAGCACCTACTCATAGTGAAAAATAGCAACACTCTAAATACATTTCACTTTACGAACAATACACTTCATAAAAACATTATCAACAATACATTTTATCTGTCGCTGAATGCATACAATTGCGTTTAAAATATTTAAATTTCGGATTTAAACAACCCATAGAGATGTTGATATGCCCCTATACAAAATCAACCAACCAATTCCATAAATGCATGCCAGTTATAGACGCATGGACAAATTTTGTTTGTTGACAAGAATTTTGAACAGGGAATCAGCATTAAATCCTCTAAATTGGCAACACGCTGAATAATTTTAAATCATTGTGTTAGAAACAAATTAGGAATTTTGTGTTCTTTGGTGTAAATACGTTTTATGCACAAATATTATAATTTATTTTACATGGCTGGCTTTGGCTAAAACACTTGTTAAGTAGAAAGAGAAAAATACACGTTTTGTTATTTCTGAAAAAAAAAAACGAGCCTAAAATGGAAACAAACACAACATTAGTTGAGTAATTGATTGACTTGTGATGTTCTTAATCGAAAAGGTGTACACTTTCTTGTCTGAAATATATGTCCTGGAGAGTTTTCTACCGTAGCCTTGATTTATGCAGATAACCCACTCTTTCGATTGAAATTTACGATAAAGAATATCTTTATGTTTCATTATAAAAAAAAATAACCAATCCCCGGAATGATGCTCACGTAATCAAAAATCAATAAATTACTAAGGCATCTTTTATCAACATGGCATTGTTTCGAAAAGTATCTACTTTATCAACTCCAATTTAGGAAAACATAGTAACATAAAACATAACACTTAGAAAAGTATATTTGTTGTGGGCGCGTACCCACAGACACTTATGGACTCTTCCAGTTATTATGTAAAACATAAGGTTTATACTCTCAGAGCAGTAGTCCCAGTCGGCATTTGCCGCTGTTACTATGACACTGTCAGTTCTCTGCCTTCGGGCAGGGGGCGCTCTCTGCTTCCGAGCAGAGAGCACAAACCCAGTCGTGGTTCCGCCGAAGGGTAGAACCACGACTCGGTAAAAATAGACAGACATATTTTTGGCCCAGCTATATGGCCGGGAATTCCCACATTAAAATGACCATGTGTCACATCCGGGCTTGCGTGGGAAGCCTAGTAAATACAGTAGTTCCGGGAGCAGCCCGCCAGGTAGGTGTGGAATACTGCCACTCTTGTAGTTATATTTTTCTTTGTTAAATACAATATGTTAAACCTATTATCCGTTGTCCGAGTTATTTTTCGTGGCTCCATTATCGAATCCACATCAATATTAAAAAAGGAATTTAAAATTATTGTATTTCGAACTGTATATTTCTGAATTTCAACAGAACTACCATCATACGAGAGCTGACCAAAAATCATCAGAACTAGGGCTATAAAAAGAAAACTACAACATATATCAATTCGGCATTTAATCCCCTTCGAAGTAGTTCCCCATCACATTTTATCCAGTATCATTCCTATTGATGGGAGCATACATCGAACTCATTTTTGGAGGAATAGCGAGCAGGTACCTTGTTGTATTCTTTTGGATTTGTTCGACGACTAGTAATCTTGCTTCTTTCAAGTGGGATTTGGTTTTTGAAAAATGTAACAAAAGGGATAATCTGGAGAAAGTTTGGTTGTCGGATCTTGAGAATATTGTGCTTAGCCAAAACCTACTGCACACTGGTCTCCGATAGAATCTCTGTGGTATGATGAGGCGACCACACTCTACACACTTTCCTTCCAAGCACTTCTATGAACAAAAGAAGTGAGTGATAAGGTTATAACTTAGTTGTGCATACCCGACAGAGTTCAAAGTCAGTCTGTGCCAAGCGGCTTTCCTCTACGTAGTTTGTTGCCATTATCCAGCAACCTCTGGATAATTTGCTCGGACCACGTATATATTTTAATGCCTCGCCTTTTCAGGTTGTAGGGCGTCATGTCGCCCCACAGATGCCAAAAAGTCGTTGACCTGTCTACTATTTAAAGCTCTAGGGTTTCTTTCTCTTAGTGTGATTTTCATCCAAGTCCATAGTTGAAAGAAAATAAATAG
>JBBBDQ010000123.1:0-45000 GCA_037127315.1 Ascarosepion bandense | reverse complement strand
CTCACATTTTAACATCCAACCATCAACCAAATTGTGGGAACTTCAGTTGTGTTTGGCACAAGGCCAATTTGTCAACCAGACCGACGCCCGTACAAATATAGTTTTTGCGGTTTGTTCGGACGGAAATCCAGTCATGCTGGGACAAAACTCTAGCTTTGAAGCGCTAGCGAAAGCCCATGCACCCCACATCAGTGTTCCGCATTTTGTTCTGCACAGGCATGTGTTTGAAACAAAAACCTTGGTTCTAACCTGGTAGAAATACTGTTATAGACCCCAGGTAAAGATCCGAAAAGAACAACACGATGAAAAGGGTAGAAATACCAAATTTATATTAACAAGACGTAACAATACAAACTGTGGAAGATGTTAGTATGACTGTCAGACTGGTTTGGAGTGAACTATTACCAACTCGACTACCTCTCTCTCAAGAGACGTATTATAGTGTTAAGAAGAATTCATTTTGGAGTTACAGGTAAGGACCCATGACAAATTCTAAAACTTGTAGTAGAATGTCTGACGACGTGCGAAATAGTGTTATGAGCACAGCATCTTCAAAGAGGTGTCTTGTGAAATAGACTCTAAATTCAATGTACTTCTGGCTATCCTAAGGTTTGATAGTTATCCCGGAAAATGACGTTGGTGTGGAATTAGCTCTGTTTTTGCGTCATAGAGATTATTTCCAAAATTCGAAGTTCATTTATATTTTGGTCTACATGGCCGATATCGTCGGTGCTAACAATCATCTCGTTCGACAGATTCGGGACTGTGGAATCAATATTCTTGAAGCGGAAGAAAACCTAAAGGCATTTAAAAAAAATCTATCGTTATGTAAAGAAAGAAAAAACTTTCCTCTGCTTGACGACTGTGTAAGATCGAATAAATTTCTGTGCCCGGTGAACTGATTGCCATGAACTTAGATGATCCCGAGACGTCTTTTGACGGAGACATCCCCCACCAGAGAGTTATATCCAGCATGGATGAGACAGTCATTCAGGTTTAGTGTTACGACAGCAAATGTCAATAATGAATACGTCGGCGAAATCATTGAATTTCAGCAAAGCTTGGTTAAACAGAAACTCTTCAGATCAATAATGTCCCCAACATTTTGGTGTCACCAAATCATAGCGTACTCTTATTGCTAAAAAAGTTCTTGAGATATTAATATCATTTGTAACAATGTATCTTTGAGAGAAATCCTTTACAAGAATGGGAGATAGGAAAACGGAAAAGAGGAACAGACATTGTTTTTAAAATCATATGAGAGTGACAAGGTGAAGACACGCTTTTCTGGACTTGTATCTGAAAGACAACAACAAAACTCAAAATGATTTGCAGTAAAATTATCATTGAGTCATGTTTCAGTTTTTGCTTGAAAGTCATAGTTTTTTGGTTTTGTCTTTTGAATATAGTGATTAAGGTGTAACTGAATATTGGTTCATTTGTGTACTAATAAAATATATACCTCTGTTTTGAAAAAAATCATATTTTATTTTTCCAATTATGAAGGGTTCGGTGGATGCACAGATGAAACTTGTATGGGTTCTTTACTTCCAACAAGTTTAAGAACCATAGTGCCACAGAATTCTTCCCGCTAAATCTACAGTACTGTGCAAAAGTATTAGGACAAAAACTATTTCATCTTTTATGAGGCATATTAACAAAAAAATAAACAATATAATTAAAGTAATTTTACTTGATTTACTCAACAAATGCTTTAACAAGAAAAAATACTTGTTAGAAAATACATTTAATATTTAGTATTTTGCTTTGGTCACAGCCTTCATTCTGTCAGACATTGACATCGCAAGCTTCTTCAATGTATCTAATGTTATCTCCTGCCAAACAGCTTGTATTTGTTCCCAAAGTGTTTCTGGCAAAGTAACATTAGATTTAGCATTTTCTTAACCAAAATATCACATAGATGTTAAATAGGATTGAGATCAGGGCTTTGTGGGGGCCAATTCAAAATCCAAAGCTTTCCTTCCTCTGCCTTTTTAGTTAAATAATTTTTACAAAGGTTTGGCTTTTCACCCTGTGTTTGAATTTCAGTGAGTGCTAATCTTTGACATTGTTTCATTGAACAGATTACGTACTGTGCTCTATTCTCTATTCATAAACTATGGTGAACATGGTCAACAGCCATCATGAGGATTGTGACGACGAAACTGCAGAGGATCCTGGGAGAATCATTGATGTGTGGATGGAGGCGTTGCTGAGAAGCATAAGGTTAGTTTGACACTAGGGGTTTCATTTCGAAGGGGAAAACTTGTAGTTGAGTTTGACATAAACTTTTTGTGACTTCATTACTGTTTCCTTTCTTAATCACCTCATATATGTCTCTCACTCGTCCGTGCATCACCTGTAGATCAGGGCCGGTCTGTCTGCTATATATCTACAGATTCTTCACAAAGTCCAAAGATGAATCGCAAACGTTATCGGTCCTCTTCTGGCATCTCGGCTTCAGTCACTTTCCAGCAGCCAATATGGTTCTTGACAAAATACAACGGAGAATCTGTAATGTGATCGATACCGACTTGGCAGACCGGCTGCAGTCACTCTCTCACCGGCGTGACGTGGCCTCCCTGTGCTTCTTCTATAAATACTTTCACGGCTTCTGCTCCGATGAACTTAGTTCACTGGTGCTCCCTAGGTACGAATTTGCACGAGATACTAGATTAGCAACTACGTCCCACCCTTTTACAGTGAAACCGATAAAATGTAACCGCAATTTCTTCTCCAACAGCTTCTTTTCTTGCACTTCCCGCCTGCTGAATTCCCTTCCACAAGTTTGCTTCCCCGACAGCTACAACCTCCAGGAGTTTAAATGTAAGGTCAATAGACACCTCCTAACATACTAACTCGCATCCATTCTCTCAAACACTCTCTCCATCTACCCAAACCTCATCCTCGGTATCTTTACCTGTCTATCACCCTCCTTCAGACATTTCCTATATCTAACCACTCTTTCTGATCACCTTTCCCGATGTAACCCCCTGCGCAATAGTGGCAGTGGAATGCCTTGCTTGGGGTGAAATGATTAAAAACAAATAATTTTCCGTTGCCTCGTCCGTCTATATCTTTAGTGTAATTATTCTGGTGAATTTCCCTCATCAGTACTTTAACTTCACGATTATATATGCAGTGTGATTGTTATTTTCTGTCTCCTAGGAACATGTTATTTTATTGTCCTCTTTCTTAGTAACAATGAAGCTTTTTTCTTTCTAATCCATGTCTTAGTAGCATGTATGTCCGTCCTGTGTTTGACGATAAACTACATCTGGCAGCAAGGCCTTTAATTTGTAGGATTGATGAGCGTAGAACCACCTCTTAATTGCTGTAGTTCTCAGGTACACTCTGACCCGGGGTGGTGGTAAACGTTAGGATCCCAGTTATGGACAAATAGTTACCCCACAAACTGGGGTTAAAACACTATGAAAGTATAAAAACATATTTTTATAGTAAAACTTCCAGAAATATAACCAACAATACATTTTGGAAGAAAAATATTTCCAGCATTTTTTCTAAAAAAAATAGCAATAAAGCTAACTCTTCACAAAACTATCTTTACAAAAATACATCAATTAAACTTGATCTACAATCTACTTTTCAAAAAAATACAAAACGAGAAAACATCTTGAGTTTTCTAAAAAAAAAAATTTCTTTAAAATCTGATTAAATCTACTTTCTTCCTATAATGAATCATTTAAGAAAATACCCAAAAACCCAACTGTTTTGACATTAAATAACTCACAGAGATTAACATGCCGTTAAACTAAACTCAAACTGGAACTTAGTAAAGTGAATGTTGTAACTGACCTGAAAAAAGTTCCACACTGTTTTCACTTCGGAATCTAAACTCTAATCCTTAATGAATAAATGCTAGATAATTCTTTGAAATGTTACATTTCTCAGAGTTTTGATAGATTTCTTTTTAAATTTTGCGGTAGCTTAAGTGCTTGGAAATTGCATACTGGACTGAATTAGTTGTTCGCAGTTTCAGTTAATTATATATACAATAAAACTATGACCTATACATTTTTTACGTACGTCTAATAAATGCATTTATAATTATCAGGCTATTTTGGCTCTATTTCTGGTAGTCAAGAGATGGAAGAAATTGCCTCGACAGCTGACTATCTATTATTTAGGCATTATATGTATTAGCATCTGACATAAATTAAAGTTATCATTTTCTCCGATTAAATTTCTTGCAAATGGATGTCAAGTAATGTTATTGTAAAACCTGCCTGGTCTCCTTCCATATTCTTTTGTTTAGTTACAAATTACAAGAAATGTATCAATTTCTCATCATTAAAAGTATCCAAATGTAGATAAAATAACTTAAAATCTCTGTATATAGCAGACGACAATTTTCTTCCGAAAAGGTAACCATATTGTTTTGCGGTTGATCCATGTTCTCCTCTGATTGGTTAAAAGAGCGACTTAAGTATGATGTATCGGATTGACTTTACACGTACGAAGTTAAACGCATTTGATACACTTGCTTTTATCAGTTTTTAAAAGTTTTATTTCCCATTTTGCAAAGACAGGAAAAATAGATTAGCTCGTGAAAAGAGATAATAATTATAAAATATATTTCTCATAATTATCGTGCTATTTTGGTTCGCAAGCCGTTTGGCTGTCACAGGATGGAAAAATAGCAGAGGTAACTGACTATCTATTAGATACGTACCGTATTTGCCGACAGAGAAGATATATATTAAAAAACATTACATCCTAAATATTTCACTGCTTCCAAATGAGCTTCCGTTGCGAGGATGACGGGGTGAGTAGCGGAGCTCAAAACTGACAGCTGGATTATCCTACAGTGACAGTTCGTCTCCCAAATATCATTATAAAATATGTGCCTAATACGCAAACGGATACGATATTAACGTCTGTTTCGCTTTTACAACAGACCATATTTATAAATGAAATATTTTACAAACATGCGATACGCCTTATTCAATGCTGAATTAAAAGCCTTACCTACAAACAATTCTATATCTGTTCATTATAACTTCATTGGTTTAAGTGATAAATAATATCTGTTTTGGAGAACCAAATGTAATGGCGAATATATCGGATGCGAACTAATCGTTACTTTTTACGATATTTTCGTTTTTCGGACTATTATCCTCATCGTTATGACTGTTGTACGCTCAGGCCTTCCTCGGATGGCATATATTGAAATTTCCAATCGAAATGTGTATTTAGTCCACTGGTGTAGATTGTTCTAGTTCCACATGACATGCTCCTTCAGGATGTCCCAGTTTCAGTTATTTCTCTTTAGTAATTCAAGTTTTTGTTCATCTCTACAGTGGCCAGGTATTGAAAATAAATATTAGGAGAACAGTCCGAACAATGTAAATAGTTTCAAGAGTTACTATACCTCTCCTTGCACCTCTAGAAGGCCGTAGCGTACAACGACCGAAATGTCGTACAAATGTCAAGAAAGATGAAGACAATAGTCTGAATAGAGGAAAAAACTTGAAGCAGCGGAAATGTGGTTCTACAGAAGGATGCTGCGGATTTCATGGACCGAACATGTGAGCAATGATGAGGTCTTGAAAAGAATGGCAACGAAAAAAAAATACTAATAGTGATCATCAGGAAGGGACAACTGAAGTTCCTGAGACATGCACTGAGGAAGGAGGACTTGGAGAACCTGATACTGACAGGCCAGATAGAAGGAAGAAGAGAGACAGAGGAAAGCAGCGGATAACATATTTGCAGGATCTGGTGGATGACGGAACGGAGATTGCGTAGAGTCACAGGAGAAAACGTGGAAAGCCATGATCGCCTACGTCCTGAAAGGATAGGGCACAAAGAAGAAGAAGAAGAAGAAGAAGAAGAAGAAGAAGAAGAAGAAAAAGAAGAAGTGTAAATTTTATTACTATACCTCATTTCAGAAATATTGCAGATGATGAATTTAATGGGCATCATACGACAAAGAACAGCGCAAAAGACAAGGAAAAATATCCACAATTGACGCCCCCCCCCCAAAAAAAAAACCAAAAAAACAAAACCTAAAACGATCTCCACGAGAGAAATGTAATGTTTTCTGTGAGGGTATTATCCATTTAGAGTTCTTAAAACGCTATGATGTACGATTGTTGGTAAAACGAACAGACCAACATGCAAACTGCAGATTACAGCAATTTATATTGCCGGGATTGTATACAGAATAAATTGCCGGGATTGTTCCTCAATGTACATCGGAGAAACAAGTAGAAATTTAAAAAACGTACACATGAACACAAAAGAGACATCACTAATAATAATCTAATAAATGCGTTAGTGATTCACAGAAATAAATTCAACCACAATTTCGATTTTAAAAATGCCACACTAATAAAAAGAGTAAGTAATTTGTCCAGAAGAAAAGTTCTCGAGAGCGCCGCCATCCAGTGCAACCAAAAATTCAATTTGCGCCCCGGATTTTTTCCAATCTCACCTTTACACATGTAAATGTATATTTAAATTATTTAATAACATGAACCGAGATTTAAGTTAGTATTTCGATTCTGCAGCATTTTACGATGTTGAGCAAAACTACACCAAACGCAACCTATTTCACCTTGAATTTCCTCTTCTGATATACTACATTTATCATGAGTGATTCATACGCCGATGCATCTGAAGATTTTAGACTGTTAATTGTATACATTACGCATGAATAGTTCTCCTTATTATAAATGTTATATTTAGTATGTGTTTGAGGAAACCTCCTTTAATTTTTTAAACAGTGGAATTAATATCAACCGCCTTAGAAATCGAAAAGTCATACTAAAGAAAATGTGCCATCAGCCTGGAATCAAATCTTTTTACAAGGGAAACCAGTTTTCAGCCACGTTTTCCTTACTATCTAATCTAAACTTATTTATAAATGGAACTTTGTGTGTGTGTGTATGTCTGTGTGTGTGTGTGTGTGTGTGTGTGTGTCCGTTACCTATAGACTCCGAATGCCGACTATTTTTATTTAACAAGATTTCTCGAATGTTGTGAAGGTGACTTAACCATATGACACATGAACCCGTCCATTCTATATAAGCAGGTGTTCTGTTTTATAAAAGCAGAGAGTATGGGTAAGAATAAGAGTGACAGAGAGAGTGAGAGCGGAATCTATTTCAACAGAAAACAGCCAGACTAAACAGTTATGGCTAATAATTGTTCATTGGTATATGTTTGCACTACTATCTTTGCAATATATTTGTTTAACATTATTCCGTCTTTGTATCTTTAGTTTACGCTCCAAAGAAGCACAACAACTTGATGACGAGGTCACAACAAATATTCAGGCAGGCTGACGATAATGAATATACTGTTTAAAACGAAAAAAACAAATGTCCACTCAAATACGGGTATCCATTAAAAATAACGGATTCATAAATAAGAAATCCATTACTTCTTTAGAAATTACTTTGTTTACGTGTGGATAGAAAACAGAGCAAAAATGAAATTCTAAAAATATTTGATGAAAAAGATTTTGGCTAAAGGTACTATTCAACCTCGTTTGATCCGTAGTACCTTTTGTGTTTGAATAGGTACAAGCTTGTCGGATCAATCGATAGTTTTTTTTTCCTGACAAGTGGATCATAGGTTCGAATCCTCCCGGAGGGCGCAACTATGTTTTTTTTTATAAAAAAATTATAAATAAAAAGATAAAGATACTTCTCAATCCTGAGTAGAAGATTAGTTTGAGATATTCAAAAATTAATGACAATGAAAAAACTAAAAGATGATCAATGGTTTTGTTTTTTACGGCTTAACAACCTTTTGTAGGCTAGAACTTAAACATTTTTTATTGTAAGAATAATTATATTTCTTTTTTTCGAGTGAAGATTATATTAACACATTTTGTTCTGAGATTATGATGTTTTTTTAGTTAAAAGTCGCACTATTTAACCCATAGTTCAGAGGTAGTAGATGTGGATTCATTATCTTGCGCAGAAGCAAATGTAATGCACCCGACCGTAATTTGAACTCAGCTTTCTGATTTCTTGTTCCAAACCTTTATACTTCACACCTCTTTCACATGCAAGCTTACAGCAACTGGTATTCCCCAAATTGTCATGCATCTAGATACTGATCAGGCTCAAAGTTGCTTAGCTTCCGCGATCAGTCGCGAACAGTTGTTTGATCGTGATATGATCGTAAGCCTCCAGTGCTAGCAGTTTGAGGAGAGAATAAACACTGAATAAGATTGTAATTAATATTAACTCAGAACGGAACAAAGGATTAGACAAGAAAGTCAATAAATTTACAATGTAATAATCCCCATGTAAATTAGCACAACATTGCATCAACGCTAATAAATAAGATGTTAAAAATCAAACAGAATTCCTCAGTAAAACAAAAATGAAATCAACGGGCAAGCCATTAATGGCGGCTTGGTGTGGGTTTATTCGCAAGTAAATCGGATTCATTATTATTACTGGATACTGAGTTTGATCCTCCCGGGAAGCCGCCATATTTGTAGATTTGCGCCCAAATTAAGCTATCCTTAATAAATGACAATGGCTGCTGAAATGAGTGAAAGAAAGAATAAAGAAACGAGGGAGAAACAAAAATAAGGAACGAGTATCAAAGAACAAAAAAGACAAGTTTTGAAATAAAGAATGAAGAAAGGAGAAAAGAAAAAAAGAAAATAAAAAAGAAACAAAAAAGAAAAAAGTATACCACAAGAATTACTGATAAAGAAAAAAAGGAGGAAAAATAGAGAAAGGACAAATAAATAATAAAAAACGAACGAAAAATAACAAAAAAAATTTCGACAAAACTAGAGGAAGGGAAAAGTAAATGAATGAATGAAAACGAGGGAAAAAGAGAAAGAAGTATACAAAAGTTGTTGAAAAGGAAGACAAAGAAAGATTTAAAAATAGAGAAAGAACAAAGAAAGGATAGGACAAATGAAAAAAAAAAACGAAAAAGAGACAGAAGTAAATAACATCAACTCCTGAAAAAGAAAGTGAATCCTACCCCCATTAGCATGGATCAGGCTAGTCTCCCTTAAAGCGAAAAACTTTCACTACAGACATTAAGGGGAATAACTATATAGAATCCATAGCTAAATCCGCAGTTAAGAAAGTCGGTTCTCTGTGTAGGGCCAGGAAGTTTTTTCCCGCCTGAAACAACGATACACATATATTAATCTACCATCCGTCCGTGCAATGAATACTGCTGCCATATCTGATCTGGTGCTCCTGCTATCCACCTAGGTGTCCTTGACAAAATCCAACGGAGAATCTGTAATGAGATAGATCCCAATTTGGTGGTTCAGATACAGTTATTTTATCACCTGCTCAATGTGGCTTCCCTGTGTCTCAATACATTCACGACTTCTGCTTCGATGAACGTAGCTCACTGGTGTCCCCTATATATGAATTTACACGAGCCACAACATTAGCAACTACGTACCATCCTTTTAATGTGAAACCAATAAAATGTAATCGCAACTGCTACTTTAATACTCAAATTCCTTTCCGTTAACTTGCTTCCCCGATAGCTAGAATCTCCAAGAATTTAAATGTAAAGTCAATAGTCATCTCCTTTTTTTTTTTAATTCATTTCACCCCAAGCAAGGCATTCCACTGCCACTATTGCGCAGGGGGTTACATAGGGGAAAGTGATGAGAAAGAGTGGTTAGATATAGGAAATATCAGAAGCGGGGTGATAGATGGGTAAGGATACCGATGATGAGGGTTGGGTAGATGGAGAGAGTGTTTGAGAGAATGAATGCGAGTTAGTGTGTTAGGAGGTGTCTATTGACCTTACATTTAAACTCCTGGAGATTGTAGCTGTCGGGGAAGCAAGTATGTGGAAGAGAATTCCACAGGCGAGAAGTGCGAGAAAAGAAGCTGTTGGAGTAGAAATTGCGCCTATGACACTGACTTGCATCCTCTTTCTATCATGCTTCTTTCTCCGTCCACTCCACTCTCATCAGTATTCTCATCCTTCTCTTACCCACTTCCTGATATTCCCTATAACCTGTCACTCTTTCTCATAACTTTCCTCATATGTAAACCCCCGCAAAACAGTGGCAGTAAAATGCCTTGCTTGGGCCGATATGAATATAAAAAGAATCAACAAATGAAGAAAGGACAGAGAATATAAGGAATGAATTAAAAAAAAAAATAAAAGAACAAAAATGAAATGTATTAAGGAAAGAAATTATGTAATAAGTTGAGGAGGAGGAAAACGAGAAATATACTAATATAAGGCGAGAGAAAGAAAAAATGAAAATGGAGACATTAAAAATGAAAAAGAGAAAATTTGAAAAAATGTACCAAAAAGAAGACAAACGAATAAAAATTTAAAAACTAAATGAATTAAAGAAATTAGGATATCAGTCAGTTAAGTGCCATACGTGATACACGCTTGGGCGATCATGTCTCGAAAGAGACATGACTGACTGGGCAGAAGATTATCCCACAGTAGGTTGCCATTGCTTTTTGCAGTAGATTGGTTGCCGACCAAGGCTATAGAACCCAATCTGTCCTATTATTTAACCCATAACTGGAAGGAATAGACGGATTAATACATTTCCCAAGGGTATTTGCGCGTAAGTGAATGCAATGAATTCTTCTGAAATTCGAACTCGGTTCCCCGATTTCTCGTTCCGAGTCGATATCCAATGCACCACAACGCACATCCAAAACAGAGGATATAGAGAAACGAATAGAAAGAAAAAAGGAAGAGGGATAAAAAATCAAAGGCAAAAAGAAAGAAAATGGAAGGAAAAGTAATGAATGAAATTAAAAAAGAAATAAGGATTCAAATAAAATACTTTAAATGAAAATAAAGAAATAAAAAGTCTGATTGAAACATTAATAGGATTCAAAATGTTATGTGTGCGTGAGAGAGAGAGAGAGAGAGAGACAGACAGACAAAAAAGAGAGAAAGAGAGAGAATGAAAAACAGTGAATGATAATCGGAGTGTCTTGGGCGCGAGTGATAAGGAGACAATAATTAATAAAATTAGAAAATAAAATAAAAGCATAACGAAAAAAGAAAGTCTAAAAGAATAAAAGAAAAATAGAATAAAAGGAAATAAAAGATATAATAAAGAAAGAATAAAGAAAAAGAAACATGAAAAATAAGGAAAAGAAAAGAAAGAAAGAAAAAGAAAGAAAGAAAGAAAGAAAAAGAGAAAATGTCTTAAAATGAAAGTTAAAAGAAAGAAAATAGAAGAAAGAACAAAGAAAGAATAAAGAAAAGGAAAGACGAAAATTAAAAAAAAGTAAAGAAAGAAAAAAAGAAAAAGAAAGAAAGAAAAAGAGAAAATGTCTTAAAAATGAAAGTTAAAAAAAAGAAAATAGAAGAAAGAACAAAGAAAGAATAAAGAAAAAGAGGGATGAAAAAGAAGAAAAAAGAAAAAAGAAAAATAAAGAAAAAGAGAAAATGTCTTAAAAAAAGTTAAAAGAAAGAAAATAGAAGAAAGAACAAAGAAAGAATAAAGAAAAAGAAGGATGAAAAAATAAGAAAAAAGAAAAGAAAGAAAAATAAAGAAAAATAAAGAAAAAGAGAAAATGTCTTAAAAATGAAAGTTAAAAGAAAGAAAATAGAACAAAGAACAAAGAAAGAATAAAGAAAAAGAAGGATGAAAAATAAGAAAAAAGAAAAGAAAGAAAAATGAAGAAAAATAAAGAAAAAGAGAAAATGTCTTAAAAATAAAAGTTAAAAGAAAGAAAACAGAAGAAAGAACAAAGAAAGAATAAAGAAAATGAAAGATGAAAAATAAGAAAAAAGAAAAGAAGGAAAAGAAAGAAAAAGAAAGAAAAATCGCAAATGTCTTAAAAATGAAAGTTAAAAGAAAGAAAATAGAAGAAAGAACAAAGAAAAAGAGAAAAAGAAAGAAAAAGTTAAAAGAAACAAAATAAAAGAAATCAAAGAAAGAAAAAGAGAAAAGAAAAAAGAAAGAAAAATAAATAAAAAAGTAAGAAAATGAAAGAAAAAAAGAAAGAACATGACAAAAAAGAAAGAAAGAAGAAAATGAAAAAGAAAAAAGAAAGAAAGAATATGAAAAGACAAAAATATTGAAAGATGCGTAACGGAATAATATTTTATTTCTAATTTAAATATTTGAATTATTCATGAAGTCAATGCTGAAGAATTGTGCCGTGTTTCGCTTTAGAGGTTTGAATCCGTTTTCATTGAATTTTATTCTATGACGGAGTTTATTTCACCCAGCATTGGTTTACAAATGAACTCGCCTTTTCCTTTCTTACCCATTTCTTTCCCTTGAATCATTCTTTCCTCTTTCTCTTCATTTCTATCTCTTTCTCTATATCCTCCTTCTTTCCTTTCTCTATTCCATTCTGTCTACATTATAGGTTTTCTTTCTTTCTATTTCCGACACTTTCCCTCTCTCACCGACGACTTTCTTTCCTCACCACAATTTTCTCCCTCCTTTTCTCTCCCACGTTCTTGATCTTATTCTTTCCACTCACTCACTCACTCTCTCTCTCTCTCTCTCTCTCTCTTTCAATCTCTTTTCTATCTATCCTATTTATTTTTTACTTTTTTTCTACTTCGTCTGTCTCCTTTCTTTCTATTTCCGACACTTTCCCTCTCTCACCGACGACTTTCTTTCCTTACCACAATTTTTCTCCCTCCTTTTCTCTTCCACGTTCTTGTTCTCATTCTTTTCCTCCCTCCCTCCCTCTCTCTCTTTTCTGTCTCTTTTCTCCCGATCATCTTTCTTTCCTTTCCCTATTTATTTTTTACTTTTTTCTACTCCGTCTGTCTTCTTTCTTTCTTTCTTTCTTTCTTTCTTTCTTTCTTTCTTTCTCTCTTTCTTTCTTTCTTTCTCCCAATGACGATTGCTTTCTTTACCCTGCTTTTTCTCTTTCGCTTTCTCTCTCTCTCTCTCTCTCTCTCTCTTTCTCGATTAATTTTGGCGATTTCGGTTTGGAAGCAGACTGACATGTTTAGACCAATGGTGGGTTTCGTGGAAGGGGTTGACGGTGTAAGAGGCGCAGACTTGCAAATTAATCTGAAAACATGATAAGAAGAAAATTGATTTTTAAACCCAAAATAACTGACTGAATTTTTGTAAATAATCGATTAAAAAAACACCGCTCCTGTGTATGCATTTGTACAAAGATATGAACTTTTTAAATGGTCTTTTTGTATATTTATTTTATTTTAAACACATACACGCCCACACCCTCACACAGACGCGCCGACACAAACAAATATTCAAGGCATTATGAAATTTTTGAATTTATGTATCATCGTTTTATATATCTCGAACCACGAACGGACGACTAGACCATTCTAAACTCCCACACCACAGTTATCTACATCGTTCTCATTAACAGCGACGCCACTTCCATCACATCCAGACAAAATAAATAAGTAACCTGTCTTAAACTAAGCCACCTCTCCTAACCCATATCTCTAAGACTACAATACGGCCGACAGAATCAGAATAAGCTCCCAACCCCACTTTCACTTAAACATCATATCACCACAAATAAACCGTTTTCACCATTTAATTTTCATTACAACTTTGTCACCCGATGAGAAGCACGCAAAACAGCTTGGAAACGCGAAAATTTTTGTGTAGTGTTAATATGAATTTATAAACCATTGTAACAACTATTACAATATAACGCTCTACGTTGTATCGAGCACTTTTTATAAAAGAAAATGCATGAACAACAGGTAAAAAAACCTACGAAATCCACAACTTTGTTACAATATATATATATATATATATATATATACTGCTCGGAAATTGACATTGATAATTTATGTATTGCCGAGCATCGAATAAGACGAGAATTCCGAGAAGTTATATATAAACAATTTACATTGTTCGGACTATTGTCCGCCTCTGTATTGTCATTTTCACGATGTATCGGCTGTTGTACGCCTCGGTCTTCTAAATTCGTGAAGAGGGGAAATCTGGATGATAAGCTCGTTAGAGTAGAAGCCGTGAAAATATTTGCAGAAAAAAACAGGGAGAAGCCCCACCCCGTCGGTGAGAAGCCACATCCCGTCGGTGAGAAGCCACATCCCGTCGGTGAGAAAGTGACTGAAGTCGAGCTGCTAAATCGGGAACGATTACATTGCAGATCTTCCTTTCGATTTTGTCGAGAATCCAAAGATGAATGATAGGAACAGCCGACCAGATATTGCAGCAGTAGTCAATGCACGGATAAATGGTACATTTGTGTATGTACAGGATGGATTCTGACGAGAAAAACAAAAACTTCCTGGCTCAACACAGTGACACGACCTTCCTAGCATTTGATGAGGTATTGCGACTATTTACACTATTTATATCGCTCTGACTGCTATCCACATCTTTATTGCCATATTCACGATGTTTGTCTTTGTATGCTGCAGTCTTCTTCGGGTGAGAATTTCGAAACGAACCTTTTATTTAGTCTATGGCAATATATTTTTCTACAGTATTTACATTATTCGGACTATTGACCTGACATTTGTTGCCATTAGTACGACGTTTCGGCCGTTGTACGCTTCGGCCTTCTTCAGGTGCTAGAAATTTCGAACCGAAATCTTTATTGCAATCACTGAGGTATATGAACTCCATTTCTTGCGTTGTAGTACCTCTTTTGGTAGTCAGGTATTATCTCCCTCTGGCCCTTTAAGTTACTTGTTCACCACTGTTGTAGCATGGTATTGAACTCACAACTCTTTTGGTCAAGTCACAGGAACTAACCAACGTTTATATCTACTGGGCCATGTGTCCTTAAGATGAGGACAATAGTCCGAATAATGTAAATCTCAAAGATATAGACAAATATATTGTTCTAGTTCCATATGGCATGTCTTTTCTGTATATCTCAATATCAGTTATTTCCCTTTTAATATCTCAACTCTTCAAGTTTTTGTTCTCCTTTGCTGTGGGCAGGTATTGAATTCAAAACTTTTTTGGTCACCAAAGACACGTGACCCAGTTTATAAAAGCGTTGGTTGATATAATCAATTGACTTGACTCAAAAAGTTAATGTTATGTTCCTTAATGTCATGTTCCTTCATGAAGTAGAGAATCATGGCTTTTCGGAGTTTCCTCTCGTTTAATTATCTGTTGATTACTCTGACTTCTTGGGAAAGAACTGACTCCTCTACTGTTTTCAATTCAGACTTGTCTTTATTTATTATCTTTAAAATGCTATGACTTCTGGAAAAAGATGGTGGATCGGTTCTCTTTTACACAGTGCGGAATTTAGTGTTTCCTTATCTCAGAATGGTTGTCTCTCAAGACTAGAGAACCCAGTCTAAACAGCTATTTAATTTGGTAATAGATTGAATATATGAGTGAAAATTAACACGGCAGACTAGGTTGGAATTTGAACTCTTCTCGCCGATTCTACAATATATGTGCATAACCCTTGTGGAGTTGTTGCAGGGAAATCTTTGTTGACACGTCATTGTGGCCTGTTTGTGCCAGGAAGAAAGACACAGAAAACAAAAAGTTAGTTTCAAACTGTGTATTATAATAACAAGTACATAGATACAAATTAAAGAGTTAGTAATCAGCAGATAGAAATGTAAGTCCGAACGGTATAGTTAAACTGCGTCACAACTGCTTCTGGACTGCGTCTCAGCTGCCTCCCAGGAAGTCTCTCTGGTTAGAATTTATTGACGGAGGAAGAGTCCATTCCTATATATAGGGCAACATAACAATGAACATTAAACTACTCGCAGAACTCACCTCTGATAAATAACATTATAAAACCCAATAAAAGTTTTGAGAGACAATCAGAATTATAACATGAGGTTGTTATAAAGGTATAAAGAAGGGCAGTAAGAAGGGCATATTATGTGGATATGTAGGATAAATAGCAATTGACCATAGACATAAAAAAGGTTAAGTGAGCGACGAAGTTTTCTTGCAGAAGAAGTTTTGAAGGATTGAGGAATGGAGAAAAGGTAAGGTGGATTCAAGAAGACAGATGGCGATTGACGTTGCATTTAATTTTTTGAAGATTGTAGCTGTCAGGGAACGGAAGAGAATTCCACTAGTGGGAAGTGGGAGAAAAGAAACTGTTCGAGTAGAAGTATCGGTTGCATTTAACTATTTCAACAGTAAAAAGGTGGGACCTAGATGCTAATCTAGTAGTCCGCTTAAATTCACGTAGTCGGGACACCAAAGAAAGAATCTCGTCAGAGCAGTTGCTACGAAAATATTTTCAGAAAAGACAGATATGATAAAATATTTTATACGAAATATCCGATTAATATACAGTTGAAATTGATTCATGCAACCGTAAGTTCTACGCTAATAGGTTCTTCTGCGTTTCTCACTTGCAGAAATTTCTTTCGGCTCAGTCAACTTTGAACTTAAAATTTAAATCTGATATCAGTTGTTATCTTCAGTCAGTTAAATTTCATACGTCATACACGCTTTTGGGTGATCATGTCTCGAAATTGACATGACTGACTGGTCAGAAGATTATCCCGCAGTAGTTTGCCATTGCTTTCTGTGGTAGACTGGTTGCCAGCCAAGGCTATAGAACATAATCTGTCCTATTATTTAACCCATAACTGTAGAGAAACTGTATTTAACCCATAACTGTAGAGAGGTATTTGTGCGTAAGTGAATGCAAGGAATTCAACTCGAATTCGAACTCGGCACTCCGATTTGACGTTCCGATTCGATACTCCTCATCTTCAGTCGTCTCAATTCATCTACTTTTTTCGTTCTCACTCCTTAATAATGTCATCTTTCATCATATTATCCCTCATTTTGGCCTTTTACATCTCCTAATGGCTCTTAGAACGCTTTCTCCTGTTACCCCATACAAACCTCTCTCTGCCATCATCGACTTGCTCAAGCCCGTCAAGTATGTTAGGCGTTGTTTTCCCCTGTCTCTCTTTCTCTCTACCTGACCCGTGAGTATCAGATTCTCCAAGTCCTCATTCCTCATGACATGATATGATTAGGCTGAAATTATCAACAACAGACACAAGAAAAGAAAACTGTCATCGAGAACAGTGGACAGGATAGTAGCAAAAATCGGGCTTGCAAAATCTTCTCTTTCTCTTTTTCTTTCAACAAATAAAAAATGAGAATGAAGAGACTTCCTAACATAATGCAATCTAGCCGTTGTTAAAATCACCCCAATGGCTTTTTCGCCTTTCAGACGCATGCGCACAAAAAAGTAAGACATTCACCTGCTTGACGTGTCATGCGGACCATCTTCTCCGAACCTGCAAAGACATATTTCCTACGAGTAAAGACATTGCTTTTTTCCCTTGTAATATGATCCTTGAAAAATTAAGCTGCTACTCAGAGGCTGAGTATTATCTTCTTTATAGAATCTTTAAAAATAATTATAAACAAAATTCTTTGTTAATAGATGGTAATTGAAATTCCTATATCTAAACTTATTTATAAATGGAACTTTGTCTGTGTGTGTGTGTGTGTGTGTGTGTGTGTGTGTGGGTGGGTGTGTGTGTGTGTATCCGTTACCTATAGACCAGAAATGGCTGAACCGATTTTCTTAAAAATTTACACAGTTGTACTATAAGCGTCGCCGAGTGTTCTTAGCTAGGTTTTGTGTCCAGGTACTCCCAATAAATATCGAAAATCGATACTCGCAAAAATCGGTTTATAGAAGGAGTGGTCCGATTTTAATCAAATTTGATACACTCATAGACAAAGACATAAGAAACGATATTCAGAAGTATCAAGGTTGCAGTTCTTACAATAGTGCAGAAAATCGATAATATATATATAAAAGGCAAGATGTTTGTGTGTGTGTCTGTTTATCTGCCTGTATGTCTGTATTTTTTCAGCCATTTTATTTTAGTTTTTGCTTCGGGTTTGGCTCTAAGTATGTATAATTATAGTTCCTAGTCTCAGCCATGATACCATTTACTCAGAGCCTTCAAAATTCAGTTTACGACGAAAAAAACTTATTTGATATTGATACCAGGAAATCAAAATTTGACTTACATCCATTCATTTTTCTTTCAGTCTACGGTTTCGCTTTAACTGGAAACAACTACTGCTTTTTAGTCTTTGGTGCTGATGTCCAAAGAGTCTGAGTTCCAGGACCATGGATTAGTTTTAAAACTTTCATTACACCCGAGCAACGCCGGGCTATACTGCTAGTCTGATCTAAGAATGAAATCTTTTAGCTTTACTTTAACAAAAATAATAATAACTAGCGGAATCCATGGAATTTCCACTGAAGGGTAATGATGATTTCCTGGAAAAATTTTACTTTGTCAATTCGCGTACGGATCTCTGTGCCTCACTTTCTGTCTTCTGTTAGCACACTTCCCAGATATGTAACCTTCTGTACCTGCTGTATCCCCTACCTGTATTTGGCATTTTGGGCTGCTCTTTTTGCTGATGACCATGCATTTTGTATATAATTTTGTTATTCCAATACACAATTCAAACTACTTTCTTATTTTCATGACTTTCTTCCTGGCCATAACAGGCCACAACAGCATTGCATATAGGAGTTAGATAATAAAATGGTGTTGTCCATTTGGCTTTTATTCAATTCCTGTATTAATTAGAGAAATCCGTAATTCCTGTTCAGCCGAAAGAAAAGATAATCTGTATGACAGAGACATAAATAACACAGTTAGCAACATATACGTGATATTTCAGCACAGTTAAAATAATGGGCAACTGACGATGGACAGAATGTACTTGATCGAAACATTGTATTTGTAATAACAACAAAGATGAGAAAATAGTTCGAGGTAATCAGATATATCAACACATTTCTAGTTGTTTAAAAATAGGTGATGCGATAGAAAGTTGTGGATAAACATGATCGCCCACGTCTTGAAAGTACACGACACATAAAAAAAAAGAAAAAAGAGAAAGAGAATGCGACACTAAAATTTAACAGCTCATTGGAATGTCACCAGATGCTTTCAAAAATCGAGGGAACATATTATGAAAAAGGAAAATATCACTTCAAAGAAAAAGGTACTAAACTGCTATGTAATATATATATATATATATATATATATATATATATATATATATATACTTCGTATACATGCCTGTTTCGCTGTATCAGAGCACATCAGTTCGGCTAGATAAACCGTTCACTTCAAGTCCGCACTGAAACCCGACTGATTTGTTAACAGTCGATGATCCACTCACCAAGCTATCGGCGCACCACAGAGAAAGGCAGATTTCATAGCGGGTAATATTTTTACAAAATGTACATACGCCAGCAGATAGTAATATTGTTAATATTAGAGTTTTTAATAAACACATTTTTCCACAGTTTATAAGAATTTTTTTTTCGCTGATTACTAATATAATAAATGCTACGAACTTTGGAGTGACATTCCATTAATTCGTACTGCTACTACTACTAAGATATATATACAAGGGTCATTCAATAAATAAGGTAAATTTTTCGGTATAAAGACTTGTAATACAGATAGACGTTTTTTTTTTTCAACGGAGTCTCCCAGCAGTGTCACACACTTTGCTCACCTGTGCAAAAGCTTCCGTATTCCTTCAGCGTAGACATTTTTGAACTGATGTCTCAGCCAATCGCTCACAGCAATTCATAGTCACTTTCAAACTTCGTGCCTCTCGTGAAGGTTTTTAAGGGACCAAACAGGTGAAAGTCTGAAGGGGCAATGTCTGGGCTGTAAGGGGGATGAGGGAACAGTTCCCAGCCTAGCTCGTTGATGGTCTGCACCGTTTGGGTTGCTGTGTGAGCTGACAATCCAGTAGGCAAGTTAATCATGGACAATTCTGTTGGCTGTCCCAATAGATAGTCCTTACAATATCATCCATTGTCACCCTTCTCTCAGACTGAATGAGGTCATTGACTGAGTTGATCACCTCAGGGGACCTCACTTCTGTAGGCTTCCCATGCCTGTCTTCAGTCTCATCACTGCTCCGTCTTTTTTAAAACAATTTAGCCCACTTGCAGACATTTTTTGGCTGAAACATGTGGCACCATACGCAGTTGACATTTACCTATGAATTTGAACTTCAGCAACCAAAAACTTGATAACTGATTACTATTCAATCCTAGAGCATGCTTCTTGGTCGGCCATCTTTGTTAATCTCCAAAACTCTCAAAATTTTTTTTCAATATGCAAAAACATTAAATCCCTTTGAAAAAGAAGTAAAGGAAAAAATTTAAAAAAGTAAGCTTCTATATATATATATATATATATAAGCTTACTTTTTAAAGCTTGTTTTTACTATATATATATATATATATATATACCAAAAAATTCACCATATTTATTGAATGAGCCTTGTAATTATTGCAACGTGTGCGGGGTTTTCGCCCCTGATCAATCACCACGGGAGAATTTTTGCCGAAGTTGTTTGTTTCTTCAGTCTATTTTTTACGGATGAAGCAATATTTGGAAACCCTTGAATAATAAATTTGCGTAATCAACATTTGTGGGCGGGTCGAAATCCCATAGTACAATACAGGCTAGACACTAGCACCAGTTTACGATTAGTGCGTCGGCTGGAATTGTAAGAGACTGTCTGGTAAGTTCAGACATTTAACCAGCACATCTTAAAAAAGTCGTCTACAGAGACATTTTTGTAACTCTCTTCCAGACCTGCTAGAAGATCTACATCTGATAATACGAAGATGTTTGTGGTGTATGCATGATGCGGTTTCAGCACAATTTAATCCCATTGTTCGCAATGTACTGACTGAGTCGCTTCACCAACGCGTCATGCGAACCTGAGAATCTATCTGAAAATGTATGGGAATATTTGAAAGTGACATCTAGTCAATGCTCCAAATAGTACATGCGTTTGAAGAACACAGCAGAGTACATTGCGATATGTGACATATTAGGGCTGTTTGACGTATGCTGATACTGGGATTGTTTCCAGTAGCTTGTAGAATATGTTATTAGTGGTTAGATGTACGAGCGTATCCTGGTCTTCGCTCCATATTTTGTGGTGCTATGGATCCTGTCTCATCAATGTGATGATAAGCAGGCGAAAAGGTTTGATGACATCGCTGCCTTCGGTTGGGAAACGCAATCTGATACAGCCGTGCAGCCTTACGTCCATTACTATTTGCGCAGCAGTATGTGAAAATCATATCTGCCTGCTTACGATATGAATACCCTGCCATTGTTAAACGAAACAGTTCTTAGAACCTTGAACTGTTGCCCTTGCCATCTCCAAAGCTTTTGACAGAGTCTGGTATGCTGTCCTTCTACGCAAGCTGCGGAGCTTTGGTATAACTGGGCAATTGCTTAATCTAATACAGTTAATCCCCTCAAATCACACAATGCTCCTTGGGCTTCCCGACAAGGTACAGCGGAGGGTCTGTAATGTGATCGATACCGACTTAGCAGACGGCCTGCAGTCTCTCTCTCACCGGCACGATGTGGCTTCCCTGTGTCTCTTCTATAAATACTTTCGCGGCTTCTGCTCCGATGAACTTAGATCACTGGTGCCCCCTAGGTTCGAATTTGCACGAGATGCTAGATTAGCAACTAGATCCCCCCTTTTACAGTGAAACCGATAAAATGCAACCGCAACTTCTACTCCAACAGTTCCTTTTCTCGCACTTTCCGACGTGGAATTCACTTCCACAAGACTGCTTTCCCGACGGCTACAATCTCCAGGAGTTTAAATGTAAGGTCAATAGACACCTCCTAACAAACTAACCCGCTTCCATTCTTTCAAACACTCTTCCCACCCACCCAACTATCTACCACCCCGCTTCTGACATTTCCTATATCTGACCACTCTTTCTATTTACCTTCCCCCATGTAGCCCCAAGCGCAATAGTGGCAGTGGAATGCCTTGCTTGGGGTGAAATGATTAAAAAAAAAAAGAAGTAATGAACGGACATGCTTCCCAAAAATACCATACGAACGCGGGCATCCCTCAAGGCTCTATTCTAGGTCATACGCTTTTTCTGATCTACATTAACGATCTCCCCGATGTAATAAGATCCCAAGTAGGCATGTACGCTGACGGCACCAACGTTTAATAATCCTAATATAATACTCCCATAATACTACCATTCATATAGTAATATAGTACTGGAAGAGTCCATGATGTAGGTAAGTATTGGTCTCACAACACCCCCCTTCCAAGAGTTTTCCTCTTTTTTTTTTTTGAAAGGAAAAGAAAAAAAAGTAAAACTCTTAATACTTTTTTCTCTTAGGATTCACGTCGAGTGGTTGAGAAAATTTTTTCTTTCTCCCCGTATTTCCGGAGAGATTTCGGGTGTGTCAAAATCGAAATGTTCGAATATTACGTCGATCGGCTCTTCGCAGATATTTTATGGTGATTTCTCAGATTCATTCAAACGGCATTTCCTGAGCTGGTTCATATGGCATTTGTGGGTGTTTTTTGCTCTTTGGACAATATAGATCAGTTCGTCAATTCTCTGTTTGATGTTGCCTACTTCCCAGAATGTAATTTTGTTTTTGTAAGCTTTAAAAAGGACTTTGTCGCCAGGATTTAAGTATTTCTTAGGGAGCGAGCCGGTTTTCTTGAACTTCGCTTGCCGTAGAATGAGTTTATCAAAGACGGACTTTATTTTTCTTGCGAACATAGGCGTGTTAGGATTAGGGGTTATCCTATACATCTGCAGAAACTGTTGTAATGCTTTATCCGTCGGTGTGTCTAGTGGCTTTTTTAGAGCTTTTTTAGGGTGTTCGCGAACCTCTCGGCCTGACCATTCGACCTGGGAGGATACTGAGGCGTCGTAATGTGGTCCACTTGATACGACTTGCAAAAGTCTCTGAATTCACTTGATGTGAATTGTGAGCCATTATCTGTCACTAAACAATCTACCACGCCAAAACGCGCGAATAGCTCGTGTAAAAATCCGATCGTGCAGTTGGTGGTTGGTTTTTTACATTGCAGGACTTCAGGCCATTTTGAGTGGTTATCTACAATAATAAGGTAGTACACGTTGTCTAGAGCACCTGCAAAAATCCACATCAATTCAATGCCATGGATGGTCTGTGTTTGGCCGGGGTTTGCATGTCGTGGTCGGAGATTTTGCTGCAAGCGCGCATCCCTTAGAAGATTCTATCATGTCTGCTATATCTTTGTCCATATTTTGCCAATATACTTAGCAGCGCATGAGGCTTTTCGTACGGCTCTTCCCCGGATGTCCCGTGTGAAAGTCCTTGAGGATTTTTCTTTGTAGGCTATTTGAAATCACTACTCGGTTATTATACAGAAAAACATCCTCACAGAGGGAGAAAACTTCAAGCACATTTAGGTCTTTGTTGCGAAATTTGTTTTTTATATTTTGGATGAATTCATCCTCTTGAGACTCCCTTTTTATGAGGGCAAATTAACTAGAAACTCTCTAATTGTATTCGCAATCATATTTTTTGATTTCATAATTCGTCCTTAGTGTAGCAATGAAGGAGTTTTCAAAAACGTCCGTATTTTTAGGGACGAGTCGCGATAAACTGTCTGCATGATAAATATTTTTAGATGTTAGAAACTCGATCTTAAAGTTATAATTCAAGAGAATCGTTCGACAGCTAAGTAGTCTATTCGCCGTATATATCGGTAGGCCTTTCTTGGAATCAAAGATTGTTTATGGTAAGTTTGCAGTATGAAACGTCTTCCATGTAAGTATCGATGGAACTTAGTGACGGCGAATATTATCCCTATAGCCTCTTTCTCTATTTGTGAATATTGTTTCTCTGATGGTAGTAAAGATTTAAATGCGTGTGCTATGACTTTTCGCGAACCATCTAGCAGTTTATGGAGAATGCAAGCACCGATGCCGTATGGGCTTGCATCAGTTGCGACTATGATGTCGAGATTAGGGTCGTAGTGGTTGAGGTAGAGATACGAAGTAAGTGTTTTCTTGATCTTCTCGAATGAGTCTTTGCATTCAGGGGTCCATAACCATGCTTTATCCCTTTTAAGAGCTCGTTGAGAGGTCCTTTCAAATTCTGCATGTTCTTAATGAAACCTCGGGAGAAGTTAGCAAGGGCGACGAAGCTTTGTAACGATTGAACGTTAACTGGGGCCGGCATGTTTCTGATCGCATTAGCTCTTTCTGGATCCGGTTGACCTAGGTATTTGATCTCTGGTAAGAAAAAGTCACACTTTGCTTCCTTTTAAGCCCGTATTCTTGTAACTTCTTGAATACGTTTATTATATGGTTCCGATGCTCTGCTCTGGTCACCAGTATATTATCTAAATAGGTTGTTGCGTAGTCAAGGTCGCCCAGCATGGCGTCCATGACATGCTGAAAGATTACAGGCCCAACCTTGACCTCAAAAACCAGTCTGTTATATTTGTACCTACCTTTATGGGTATTTATGCAGAGCAATTTGGAACTTTCTTCATCCAACCCTATCTGAAGGTAAGCGTCTGAGAGGTCTATTTAGGAAAAGATTTTTCCCCATTCAATTTGTTGAAGATTTCCTCAGGGCTTGGGAGGGGATAATGGTGATCCTGCAAGGCATCGTTTAGCCCTGTGGAAAAATCTGCGCATACTCGTATTTGGTTGGACTTCTTTCTGACATAGACCGTTGGTGCTGCCCATTCTGCAAAATCTATTTTTGATAAAATACCCGCTTGTTCGAGTCTATCTAATTCTTTGTTGATCTGCTCTAGAACAGCGAAAGGGACATTCCGTTTCTTTTTGAAAACTGGTCTTCACATTGAACTTAGCTTTTAATTTAGGACATTTCCCAAGACCAACAGAAAAAAAAACCTGTGGAAATTGTTGTTTGAGTTCGAATTGGACGTTTTACTTTCTATTTTTTTGACAAACAGTGCTCATTTGGCAATCCCATAGATTGAATTTTTCTATCCAATCCGTTTCGAATAGGTTATCCGAATTTTTTAGTACGTAGGCTTTCAGGTTTTTCGTAATCCCCTTTAGCGTTACTGTAAGGATCACCTCTCCTAAGATGTTAATATTCTCGCTAGTTACGGATTTTGCTGTTTTATCCGTCTTTAATAGGGTCGGCTTGTTTAACTTTCGTCAAGTAAGCCAGTAGGTGATCAATAGATCAGAACTCGAATCACGCTGAAATTTTATAGAGTTATTGAAAATATCGACAGTCACATATTTTCTTAAGTTTCTATCAACTATGTTGTCTGATTGGGCTTGCCTAATTTTACTTTTCTGTTTCCTAGTTTTGTTGGCGTACCAGTTAAGTTATGGCCATTTTTATTTCAACTTAAGTTAAGTTATGATTGTTTTTATTTCAACTTTTGCAATATGTTTTCATCTTGGATGGACAGAATTGCATCCAGTGTCATTTTCCACGATGGTAACATGGTCCAGGAGGTTTCTTTAGCCTATTCGTGTTTTGTTTATTGCGGGATTTAGAACATGAGATTTGGCTTTTGTCTTTTTGCAGGGAATAAGAGGTTGGGTTGCTTCTGATTTTCCTAATCTGAGCCACACCTGATTCCTTGATCGTTTTTGAGTTACACTTGACAGAATTTTCTCTTTGACAATCCTCTTCCAATATTTGGAGAGTCAATCCCTGTCCGTTTTCGAGTTTGGTAAGTACCGACGTCTGAGCTCGGCGTCTTCTACTGATAGTAGACCTTGTGCGAATATTAAACACTTGAAATCGTCGGCAGTCTGCTCGGCCAGTTTGAAATCATTACAGAGCTTGTTTACCGACGCTGCAAACGTGAGAAAATCTTGCTGGTTGTCCTTGACTGTGTTCAGGCATACCCAACGTTGGTGGAACAAGGTTATGTTAGGTCCGAATAGTTCCGAAAGGAGCTTAATAGTTTTTGAAAATCTTAAGTCCGTAGTTTTCGTGGGTAATATGTAGTCTACGAACCTACTATGTTCGACGTACCTTTTTCTCACTCGGCCATTGTTCACAGTCTACGTTGAAAATATCTTCATAGCGTCTGTAAAAAGCCTCGAATGTTTTGTTTTCTCTGGTACGGATTCGAATGTTTCAATCGAGTCGTAAATCGTACTCTAGGAAACTGTTGGATCTTTTTCAGAGTTTTTAGAGCCGTTAAATGAATTTACAAATAATTCTTCAAGTTGTTTTTGCTGTAGTTCTGTTTTCTGAAGTGTAAGTCGTTGGAATTCTATTTGTTGTTTATGTAACTCTATAAACAATTGTTGCTGACTTTCGTCTGATTTTTGTTGGTAAAATTGTTGTCTTTCTTCGCTTTTTTGTTGTTGAAGTTTCTGTTCTGTTTGTTGGTCTGTCTGTAATTTGAGGAATCTTTCTTCCAAATTTCTGCTGTCTTTCGTCCGATTTTTGTTGGTAAAATTGTTTTTTTTTTTTTTTTTTTTTTTTTTTAATCATCTCACCCCAAGCAAGGCATTCCACTGCCACTATTGCGCATGGGGCTACATAGGGGAAGGTAAAGAGAAGGAGTGGATAGACATAGGGAATGTCAGGAGGAAGGTGACAGATGAGTAAGGATAGCGAGGATGAGTGTCGGGCAGATGGGAAGAGTGTTTGATAGAATGGGAGCAGGTTAATGTGTTAGGAGGTGTCTATTAACCTTACATTTAAACTCCTGGAGATTGTAGCCGTCGGGGAAGCAATCTTTTGGAAGAGAATTCCACAGTCGGGAAGTGCGAGGAAAGAAACTGTTGGAGTAGAAGTTACGGCTGCATTTTATCGATTTCACTGTAAAAGGGTGGGATCTAGTTGCTAATCTAGTATCTCGTGCAAATTCGTATTTAGGGGGCACCAGTGATCTAAGTTCATCGGAGCAGAAGCCGTGAAAGTATTTATAGAAGAGACACAGCGAAGCCACGTCTCGCCGGTGGGAGAGAGACTGCAGGCGGTCTGCCAAGTCGGTATCTATCACATTACAGACCCTCCTCTGAACCTTATCGAGAAGCCCGAGGAGAACAGCAGGGGCACCCGACCAGATATGGCAGCAGTATTCAATGCACGGGCGGATGGTAGATTTGTAAATGTGCAGGATAGATTTAGACGGAAAAAACTTCCGGGCCCTACACAGAGAACCGACTTTCATAGCAGCGGATTTAGCAATGGATTCGATATAGTCATTCCATTTGAGGTCCGCTGAAAGTGTGAGACCAAGGAGGCGTAGTGTTTTACTCTCTGGGAGGCAAGCCTGGTCCATGCTAATGGGAGGTAGGTGAGATTGTCGATGATGGTTAATTGACAGTAGTTTCGTTTTAGAAGCATTAAAATTTACTAGCCATTTCTTACCCCAGTCCAGTTGTCTTTCTTCGCTTTTTTGTTGTTGAAGTTTCTGTTCTGTTTGTTGGTCCGATGTAATTTGAGGAATCTTTCTTCCAATTTCTGATGTCTTTTGTCTGATTTTGTTGGTGGTCCATCTGGATATTTAACATTTGGACAATTATTTTTTGGAATTCTTCCATATTTAGATAATAAAAAATGACAGCGATTTTATAATAAGTAGAATAAAGAGATGAAAGATTACACAAAACAGAAAAAAATGACAGCAATTACTGCTGCTTTGAAAACCCGTGTACTAAGGGGAGGGTACGCAAAAAACTCTAGACAGATATTTTTCTCTTTTGTAAAAAAAAAAAAAAAAATGGACAGACAAGTAATAAAATTAAGAAGAACTACTTACTGGTTTAGATCTTTCGAGATACCGTTGTTCCGTTAATTTCAATGTGACCATTTAAATTTTCTCCACACTTATTATTTTTTTTATTCTAGTAAAAAACAATTTCCGGAGAAAAAATATTATTTCTTGGTAGGCTCTCAACAGTTCATTTGCATAAGTATTTGCAATTAAGCAGGTTGTTTTTTCTCTTTTCTTTCTTTGGCCGGAAGACTATTGTAATTGTTGACAAAAAAAATTTTCTTTTTTTTTTTAGAAGTCTGGAGAGAAGAATATCACAGACAGTAAAAAAAAATAAATAAAAAATAAATAAATAAAAGCACTGGATTTTTTTTTACTTCTTTTGGGAGAACCTTTTTTTTTTAGAAAATATCACCTCGGTGAATTTGAGGGGAGGGTAATTTTATGCACGAGATTTGTAGGAATTCAAATCAATTCCATAAAATTTTAAACGCTTTGCTGAATTTGCAAATTGGTGAATAGTTTTTTCTAATTTGAGTCAAACGTAGTACTTCGAGCTCTTGAGTTTATCAGTTTGTTTTGTGCACAAGCTTGTTTTTTTAAAGCAGTCGTTGTCGATACTTGGTTACTCGTTTATTGTTTGCACATACTTGAGTAACCTTGAATATTATTTGTAAAAGGTAGCGTTTCGTTCGCTGATGTAGTAATGCTAGCTCAAATTCTAGTTCAACACTGATGTGGGAACCAGTGGGGTTAAACGAGTCCTCTGTCGCTACTGATGTGGGACTGGGACTTTGGGTTTTTGCGTGGGTTCGTGTCTCGAATTCTCTGTCGTCACTAATGTGGATCCAAAGTGGGGGCCACGGAGGGAAAACACGGAACACGGGTTAGAGGTAAAGAAAGATATATTAAACAGAAAGGTCACAAAGAATAGTGTAAGAGTAAGCAGAGCTTACTAACCAGTGGTGTCCGATATTGGTAGTCCTACGCGGCTGCGCACTACTGGTGCTACGGTATTTAGTCGGCCTTCCCACTTAAGGCGAAATGTGACACAAGGTCATTTTTATGTGGGTCTTCCGGGCCATATAGCCCGGCCAAAAATATCTGTCTATTTTTCTCCAGTCGTGATTCTACCCTTCGGAGGAACCACTACTGGGTTATTGCTCTCTGCTCGGAAGCAGAGAGCGCCCTCTACCCGAGGCAGAGGGCTGACAGTGTCAATAGTAGGACTACTGGCGCTACTCACACAATACTACCATTCCCATAGTAATATAGTACTGGGAGAGTCCATGATGTAGGTAAGTATCGGTCTCACAACAGATACACAATAGGAACATACGTTATTTAAATGAGCAGACAATAGTTTTTAGCATCAGAGTTGTTTTTTTAAAATTTGATTTTGTACTCGCTTATCTGTTAAAGGGGCTGGATTGTTTTGGTTAAAATTAGAATTAAGTAATTATGGTATAGTAAGGTTTATTAGAGTTATGAAAAACAAATAAGTATTTTGTGGAACATTAATTTTAGTAAAGTAATTTTTTAGGTAATATTAAAGCATAAGTTATAAATAAACAATTATAATTAATTAAATGTTAAAGACAAATATTTGCGGTGTTTACATAAAACCGTCAGTTCATCTGTACGTTATAGTAGTACTTGAATTTTAGAGAAGCTTATAATCTGCAGATTCTTGTTTTTTCTAGAATTTTTCAATTTACTTTAGAGTTTTATTTGTATTTTTTCATTGTTTAAATATGCAGAAAGGTATATTTGGCTTCAGTACACGCTATTTTTTTAAGGAAGATAAATGTAAATACCATCTCTGTTAATAGTTTTCTTAGTCGATCCAGTGTAAACTTTTTAATAGTTGGGTTTTCATTTGATGATATAGTACATTAGTAAACAATACAATTTGTTAGACACCTATTTTCCAGTGGGCAATTGTTAAGATTTCGACAATTACATAAATTGGTATTATTGCTATTTTCATTATTAAGAAAATTATTGTTAGTTCGATTTGTGTGTTGATTTAAAATATTATTATTATAATTTTTGACAATTTTTCTACATTATTTGTACAACTATAACCTAATTTAAGGATATTTCTATTAAAAATTTCACTTAGAGGTTATGATTAGGGAATATTTAAAATGTGGAACTTCAGCCCTAACTTAGTGCTAACTGTAACAGTAAGTTTTAATCTATCTGCTCTTTCACTTACTAGTTAGGTTAAAAGTAGTCTGTAAAAATAGATGGTAAGATAAGAAAGACATTGTAAAAGATAGATAGATAGATAGATAGATAGATAAAGAATAGTCTGTATGTTAACGATATATATATATATATATATATATATATATATAAGCATGCAGTGTGGGTATAGAAGAATCCAAAGGAGTATCCTGTATACAGTGGTAGGATAACTCTCTAAGAGAGCTCTAAACATATATGCATATAAATACATATAGAGCAAATATAACAAAAATTAAGGCAGATACGTTATCTCACGGTGAATCGGAAGTGTGCGCCTATTTCAGGCGAACCATCCTCAGCTTCTTTCGTTATTTAACAAAGGATTTTACACAAATGCTTAACAAATTTTGCATAATTTACAAATTTGGATAAAATCCTTTGTTAAAGAAATACGGAAGCTGATGATGGTTTGCCTGAAATAGGCCCACACTCCCGATTCACCATGAGATAACGTGTCTGCTTTAATTTTTCTTAGATAGATAGATAGATAGATAGATAGATAGATAGATAGATAGAGCAATTTTATTTTATTTATATTTTAAATAAGTTTCCCTTCACATAGAGAAAATATTTAAAATTCATGGCTATTCATGCCCCTGTTCACACCCATGAGAAACTAAATGTCTAAACTGTTTCTAAAAGAAAAATTGCGTTTTTACAAGCAATTCGTCATAACAATAACGCGTACACCTTGCGACACACTTCTTGGAACGGCACACGAAATATTCTTGCAGGATTTCATATTTTCGTCGTTCTAAAAAGAAACCTAATTATCTAAGACCTTAACAATCAACGTCACTTTTGAGTATAAAGTGTCGAATCACATCTTAAAAGCCTCATTTCTATAGAAAACTAAATATATATAAGCAAATCTATGAAACAGTGAACGACGTTCGGCACAATCGTCTTCTGCTTCCTTCATTTTTCTAACCGTATTGATTTTGAGAGGAGTTCTGTTTCTTTATCTTTTTTTTAGATTTAAATGACATTTTTTTATATCTTTTATTTTTGCTATCATTAAGTTTTTAGAGATTTCTTTTTTTTTTTACTTTTAGGAAAATTCATTTTAGAATCAATTTAAAGAAAATATGTTTCTTTGTCGTGATTTTTTTGTTATTGAAAAAATGTCTTATCTTATAATACACAACTGACAGCCACGTGACTTTAATTACATCAGAGCTGAAAACTAGCGGCATGGTTTGAAAGAGAGTAGTGACTATAAGAGAAAAAACGTTGGATAAAGATGAGGGGAGAAGTGTGAGAAATGTCCAGGCATGTTATTAGAGAGAGAATGAAGGAGAGAGAGAGAGTGAGAGAGAGAGAGAGAGAGAGAGAGATAGTGAGAGAGGGAGAGTGGAGGAAGAATTGTTTAAAGAGAATCGAATATGGAATAGGGAATTGGAGGAGGAGGTGAAAACCCTAACGAATTTAACAAGGAAATAAAACATGGTAGAAAGATAAAACGATGAAAATAAAACATAAAAAAAAAACGAATAATAAGTGGGTAACTTGGAAAGAAGAGAAGAAAAAAGAAAGATATAGAAATGAGAAGGATAAATGAAGACAGAAGAATGAAAGTGAAAGACAGGTGTAGAAAGAAAAGGAGAGAGAAAAAAATGAAGAGAAAATGCGAGAAGGTGAGAATAAAATGTAATGAGTAAAGAGAAAGATTGAATGATGAAAGAAAGACTGAAAAATGAAAGAAAGGCTGAAAAATGAAAGAAAGACTAAAAAAATGAAAGACAGGCTGAAAAATGAAAGACAGGCTGAAAAATGAAAGAAAGGCTGAAAAATGAAAGAAAGATTGAAAGATGAAAGAAAGGCTGAAAAATGAAAGAAAGGCTGAAAAATGAAAGAAAGGCTGAAAAATGAAAGAAAGGCTGAAAAAATGAAAAAGATGAATCAAAAAGAAAAAAAAATGAAAAAAAAGCAAGCGTAAAAAATAGAATGAGATCGATAAAAAGAAAAGTAAAGTATAATGATAGCGAGAAGAAATCACAGGGACTGAGTGAAAGATTCAATAGAAAAAAAGCGCATGAAAGAAAGTAGGCAAAATGCGACAAATGAAGAAACAATGGAGGCGAAAGAAAAAAGCAAAAGTGTATTGTCGACATATTGGAAGAAAGGTACGAGGAGAAAGTAGTAGTGTTTAACAAAAAAACCCCAAAAAAAAAAACAAAAAAAACACAAATAAAAATTTAAAAAATTCAAGCAGAGTCTAAGAAGAGAATTAAGGAACCGACGAAAAGCATTGAAAAACCAAAACATACAAAGTAAATAATATAAAATCACAAAATTGCGTTTACAAAATTCGTCTTGATTGAAAGAATATGACGGTTTAAATTTTCAACCCTTATATTTCAAAAAGGACCATTGAGTGGATGTAGGTAAGAACAAAAGGAGGAGAATAACCCCCCCACACACACACAGACACACACACACACATATATATATATATATATATATATATGGGTTTTCTTATATATATATATATAACAAAAAATATATATATAAGAAAAAAATATATATGTATATATTAGGTTGTTACATATATAAGAAAAGCCATATATCTAATATATATATATATATATATATATATATATATATATATATAGGTTGTTACGTATATAAGAAAAGCCATATATATTAGGTTGTTACGTATATAAGAAAAGCCTATATATATATATATATATATATATATATATATATATATTAGGTTGTTTCTAAAATAATCGAAGCTCGAAGTGTATTTTTGAAAGGCATTTTAACATAGTATTCACGGTATATATTAAGTGAATTCTGATATACATAATAATTAATGAGTGCTCATTAATAATTTTCAACTTCTTTTCAGACAAAAATAATCTTGAAGCATAGAAGCTTTAATTATGAACATGACAAAACATGATCTTTATTTTCTTTTCGTGCATGAGTTCAAACTTGGCTACAATACCTTCTAACCTTCTGTCAATATCAAAAGAGCTTGGGGGAGATGGGTCTACAAGTGATCGGGCAGTACGAAAGTGGTTCCAGAAATTCCATACTGGTGGTGAGAGTCTTGAAGATGAAGAAGGTCGAAGACCGTCATGCAGTTTGACAGCGAACAAGCGCAAGCTGTTGTAGAGCAAAATCCACATGAATGTGTCAGAGAAATGTCTCAGACGCTTGGTGTCAGCACTGCAACAGTCTCATGCCATTTACAGAGTATTGGCAAGGTTCAAAAGCTCGATAAATAGGTTCCTCATCATTTTAATGAAAATCAAACTTAAGCGTTTTGATGTGTGCCCGACGCTCTTTCTGCGTAACAGCAATGATCCTTTTCTTGAATGAATAGTCACTGATGAAAAGTGGATTCTTAATGATAACAGCAGAAGATTAATGGCTTAATTGTGATGAATCTCCCAAACATTTTCCAAAACCAAAGTTGCATCAGCAAAATATTATTGCGACTATCTGTTGGTCTGCAATTAGTGATTTCCACTTCAGCTTCCTGGAAGCCAATCAGAGCATTAATGCAGAGCTTTACTGTAATTAACTTGATGAAATGCATGCACGCCTGCACAAAATTTGACCTGCATTAATGAATCGACGTGGTCCAGTTCTGCTTCACAATAATGCGCAGCCATATTTGCAAGAATGACTTTGCAAAAACGAGTTTACCACATCCTCCATATACTCCTGATCTTTTGCCCACTGATTGTCAGTTTTATTTTTTAGGCGCTTAAATGGTAAAACTTTTAGGTTCAAATCGGAGTCTACGGCTATATCGTGTTGAATATACCGGTTTCCGTCCTATCACCGAAGTTAAGTAACATCGAGCTTGTTCAGTACTTAAATGGGTGACCATTTGGGAATACTAGGTACTGTAAACGTAAGGACCAATAATGGTCCTCCAGGTTTGGGGGTTGAGTGCAGGGTTAATCAACCTTGTTTCGTAAGAAACAGTTTGTTACAGGAACAACAACAAAAAGTTGCTACCCTATGCACCATTGAGTGTGATGGATAAATGATGATGATATGTTGCAAGAATGACGTTGCAAAAACGAGTTTACCATATACTCCATATACTCCTGGTCTTTCACTCACTGATTGTCAGTTTTATTGTTTAGGCGCTTAAGCACATTTTTAAATGGTAAAACTTTTAGGTTCAAATCAGAGGTGGAATCAGCTTTCAAAGATTTCGTTTCATCACAGCCAATAACCTTTTATCAACGAAGAATATATAATGCAGAACTGCATATATTCTCAAGGCTCGTATTTTGACTAATTTCAACATTTCTACAGTTACATTTTTAGGACCAATTTATGTTTCTGAAATTGGCCATTTTTTGTAACAATCTAATATAAGAACGCTCATATATATAATATATAATTATTGTTAATCAGTTTTTCCTCCTAACTGAATTAGACCCGTACACAATTGTATTAGGAAGTGCTCAAAACAAATATATTATAAAACTTTTTAATATTTTTCATTTGAAAACGAGTTATTTCCGCAACCGAGGTTTCAACCTTTCGGTATCTTCAGGTGATTTATGATAACTGATTTTCTAACGTTTCCAAACGTACAACACAGATTTTGACGAACGTGCGACTGGAATTTAAAAAAAAATTAAATTAGGCAGAAGTTACTTAAGGATCTTAAACACTATCATCTAGGTTTTTATGATCCTAAATTGTATTTTTTGTGTGTATGTGGTTACATCTGGGCATTATTTCTGATCTTTTATTTGTAATCTTTTTTTTTGGGGGGGTGGGGTGTTTGTTCTTGCGATTTTTCAGTATTTTACTGGTTAAAATGCCTTCTACGCAGGAGATTTTTTGTCATAAATTCCTCAATATCATGGTGAGGATAGACGGTCGGTCTCTCTCTCTCTCTCTCTCTCTCTCTCTCTCTCTCTATATATATATATATATATATATATATATATATATATATAATTCCAACACCAAGGAAATTCAATGGAACTTCATTAAACGTCAAATAAACACAGCCAAACAGGAATTACAACTATTCAACACTGAAATTGTGCGTATTAAAAGAAATCTTAAATCTTTGATATGTCCCGGAAAGGGATATATATATATATATATATATATATATATATATATATATATCATTCGAGGTAGTTCATTATTGTTATGGTGAAACGCACCTATTCCTCAGATAATGGACACTCCCTCATTTATTAATAAAAATTAACAGAAAGTTAACGGAAGAATTACTTGGGAAGTTCATGAGAATTCTTTAGACTTCTATTAGAGTTCAGTAGAACTACTAGGCAGTTGATATTAGTCGGCAGTTAGCCGAATACTAAGGAGTCAGTTTCAGTGTAAGATTACCAAGTTCCTAATATTTTGGATGCATTAAGTCGATTAGCAACCGACATAGCACGATTATAAACTTCAGTGCGAAAACTACTCCACAACAATTATATAATGCAACACAAAAGAAAATGAATCCCATAAAAAATTCATCCCAAAAAAAACTAAACAAATTATATAAAGGAAAAATACTTTAACGAAACATTAATGACAACTTCATTAACATATCGGATTACCAACTAACTTCAGATGAAGTGGAACTCTTTAATCTCGGAATAAATTTACATGTCGCACAGAAACCTAATTCAATGTTTAAACAAATGCAAATTGAAACTTTATACCAACAAATACATTTAATGGAACACTACAACCATATTACTACACAGGAGTTCTGGAAAGAATTACTCAAAACTGAATCAAACACCGTTACTATAAAAATCCTAATGATATTAAAAACACTCCTCTAATAAAAGCAGCCAGACGTCTAAAAAATAACGAAATTGTTGTTATCCGACGTACATATAAAACTAATACATTTGCTATTTTGAACAAACGTGAGTACTACTCGAAATTATCAGCCATTTTGGACGATCACAAATTTCAAAAGCTAACTAAAAATACCACCTCCCAACTAAAAAATAAAAATCATATCTATAAACTTATTACTGCTAACAATACTGAAGCAGGATCTTCTAAAATTAAAAATTATAGATGACTATTAGCCTGGCTACCCTTATAGAAATGTAAATATCCATGAAAAGATTGTCCCCTCCGACCTATCAGTTCACAAATATCCACCAGTATATCAGTTAGGTAAGTCCCATACGTGATACACGCTTGGGCAATTATGTCTCGAAAGAGACATGACTGACTGGGCAGAAGATTATCCCGCAGTAGGTTGCCATTACTTTCTGCGGTAGACTGGTTGCCGACCAAGGCTATAGAACCAATCTGTACTGCTATTTAACCCATAACTGGAAGGAAGAGACGGATTAATATCTTTCCCAAGTGTATTTGCGCGTAAGTGAATACAATAGATTACAAGTGGAATTCGAACTCGGCTCCCCAGTTTCTCGTTCCGAGCTGAGATCCACTGTACCACAACGCACATCGTCACCAGTATGTAACCTTCCCAAAACCATTAAAAAATTAAAAACTCTCTACCTCCCAAGTAAATATGGAATTAACTCCACAAACGATTTCATACAAATTCTTCATTCTGCAAAACCAAACAACCAAATAATCGCATCTTTGGAAGTACAACATTTATTTACTAACGTTCCCGTCAATGAAACAATTGATATCCTTATCCGTGATGTATACAGTCATACTACTCTTTCACCAATCAATATTAAATCCACTATTTAAAAGGTTGAGGATGTGCGTTGTGGCGCAGTGGATATCGGCTCGGAATAAGAAATCGGAGGAACCGAGTTCGAATTCCAGTTGAATTCCTTGCATTCACTTACGCGCAAATACCCTTGGGAAATGTATTAATCCGTCTCTTCCCTCCAGTTATGGGTTAAATAATAGGACAGATTGGGTTCTATAGCCTTGGTCGGCAACCAGTCTACCGCAGAAAGCAATGGCAACCTACTGCGGGATAATCTTCTGCCCAGTCAGTCATGTCTATTTCGAGACATGATCGCCCAAAGCGTGTATTGCGCATGGCATTTAACTGACTGACCATAAAGTACCTTTTCATGGCAACCTAGTTAATATTCATAATCAAGTAGATGTTACTGCGAGAATGTTTCCTTTAGGTCCCCTCTTTTCTAATTATTATATGGCACATTTAGAAAATAAAATAATTAATGACAACAATAAACCCTCAATATATGGAAGATACATAGAGGACATTTTCATTTTAGCTAAAAATATTGATCAAATTACACAAACAAATGTGAAAGTCACTCTGTCGTCAAATTCATATTAGAACTTAATATTAATAATAAAATTCGATTCTTTGATGTCTTTATTGATTCCAGAACACATAGATTTACTACTTTGATATATAGAAAACCACCTAGCATAAACTAGTCTCTTCTTAATTATAATAGCGAATACTCTTTACGATATAAGTTAGCTGTTAAAAAAAATCTTTATTCAACGCACACAAATGATGTTTTCTTTGAAATACATATTCTATAAAGCATTACATAATATTAAACAAACACTTATTAACAATTGATTTCCTTACTCCGTCACTGATCATCAAATTGAAATGTATCTCAATAAATTTAATAATACCTCCAACAATATCAATAATATCTAAACTTATTTATAAATGGAAGTTTGTCTGTGTGTGTGTGTGTGTGTGTGTGTTACCTATAGACGCCGAAACGGCTGAACCGATTTTCTTGAAAATTTACACAGTTGTACTATAAGCATCTGTGAGTGTTCTTAGCTAGGTTTTGTGTCGAGGTACTCCCGATAAATATCAAAAATCGATAATCGAAAAAATCGGGTTATAGAAGGAGTGGTCCGATTTTAATCAAATTTGATACACTCATAGACAAAGACATAAGAAACGATATTCAGAAGTTTCAAGATTGCAGTTCTTACAATAGTGCAGAAAATTTGATATAGATACCAGGAAATCAAAATTTGACTTACATCCATTCATTTTTCTTTCAGTCTACGGTTTCGCTTTAACTGGAAACTACTGTTGCTTTTTAGTCTTTCATGCCAACGTCCAAAGAGTCTGACCCCCAGGACCATGGATTAGTTTTAAAGCTTTCATTACACTCGAGCAACTCAGGGCTATACTGCTAGTCATTAATAATAATGTACGTCAAAATAAACATAGCACTATTAACTAATGTCATTGCAACAAAATGCATATAAATTACAAACATGATAAAACAACACTCAAAAATGCAATAGGTAGAAATGTTAAAGCAATTAAGAATAAAAAACAAATAAAGCTGATCGAAATGTCCGAGAATACTAATTCTGAGACGCGATACGGAGAAAATTGTAGAAAAAAACGCGCATATATGCGGAAAAATGTGGAAGAAAATTTAATCCATGATTCAGATGTGAAAGGTTACATCTCAGAGACGACTTCCCCTTTAAGAATTTAAAGTGCGAAAAATGTTGAAAAGTGGGAATAAAAGATTACACAGTAAAACTAAAGCAAGGATAAGTTCTCACAGAAAAAATTCTCACACAGCGTTGAGACGAAAAATAATTTTCAGAAAACCAAAGAAAATTCGTGTATGGAAAATTGATAATTTGAATGTAAAAATTCATCTGGATACTGGTAGCAATATCACAATAATCGACGAAGTCATATGGGAAGCAGGCGGAAGGCCTATATTGAAAAGAAGATCAAAGATCGCACGTGGCGTGTCGGGTGAGAAATTAATCGTTATTGGTGAAAAGACTTGCAACGTTCCTTTTCGTAACAACTGTGTAAAATTTGAGGCTTATTTATTAAAAAATATATAAAAAAATTATTCACTATTGACTGGATGGATTTATTTGAGTTATGGGATTTATCTTTTAAATATTTACTGCCAAAAAATTGTGCAAGTGACCAGTTAAAAGACTTTAAATTTAACAAGAGTTAAATTTAAAGGAAGAATTGAAAAAATATTTTCCGGATGTTCTTCAAATGAGTTCCAATGTCAGAACAAAACTTCATGTGGAAAATTGGTTGACGCATGTATGTTATCCGAAACGTAGTGTACCGTTTGGATGTGCGTTGTGATGCAGTGGATATCGACTCGGAACGACAAATCAGCGAGTCGGGTTCGAATTCCAGTTGAATTCCTCGCATTCACTTACGCACAAATAACCTTGGGAAAGGTATTAATCCGTCTCTTCCCTCCAGTTATGAGTCAAATAATAGGAGAGATTGGGTTCTATCGCCCAATAATAATATGGGATAATCTTCTGCCCAGTCAGTCATGTCTCTTATGAGACATGATCGCCTAAAGCGTGTATCACGTATGGCACTTAACTGACTGACTGAATATAATAGTTGAAAACATTAGTAAGGTATTTACTAGGCATAAAATGGGGGATAAGTTTTATATTGTTATGAAGTAATAAACTGATCCCCCAATAATTACTACTTAATAATATAATACATTTCTTCACCCTCTAGCTATGATTCAAATAACAGGACAGATTGGGTCCTATAGGCTTTGCTAGCAACCAGTCTACCGCAGAAAGCGATGGCAACCTACTGCGGGATAATCTTCTGCCCAGTCAGTCATGTCTGTTACGAAACATGATCGCCTAAAGCGTGTATCACGTATGGCACTTAACTGACTGACTGAATATAATAGTTGAAAACATTAGTAAGATATTTACTAGGCGTAAAGTATAAGAGCGGTAATTCTACGTAAGGATGATGATGGTAACATAAAAGCAGTCGCCCAAGTTACGCGCTCGCTTCTACCAGCAAAAAAAAAAAAAAAAAAAAAAAAAAAAAGCTACAGTCATTTAAAGAAATGAGGCATTTCAAAAATTTATTCAGGGAAGAAGTTTTCGCTTACAGACAGAGCACAGATCTCTAGTATCAATTTTTTGTTCTAAAAAAGGAACTACTACGTATCTAGAGAATAGATTAAAACGCTGTGAGTGCCACTTTATTAATTTACGGCTTTAGGTTAGATTACCAACCGTCCAATAAAATTAGGACCTGCGGATGTTTTATCAAGTTTAATACTAAAGTTTGAGGGTACGCTGATTGCAATATTAAAAAATGAAATAGAATTTAAAAATATATTTTGCAATATAATATACGAATTATCAACTATCCTGGAAGAAATTAAAGTAAACGCAGAACACGACATGTTTATTTCGAAAAAAACAAAAAAACTAGAAGAAATTACGAAAGACGATTTTTAGAACATAATATAAACTTTAACGTTTATTTACAATGTAAACACTCGCAATGCCCCACATTAAAAACCACTTACGTCATACTCCGTCGTCAAATTTATATTAGAACTTAATAATAAAATTCCATTCTTTGACGTATTTATTGATTCCAGAACACATAGATTTACTCTTTCGCTATATAGAAAACCAATTAGCATAAACTCGTGTCTTCTTAATTATAATAGTGAACGCTCCTAACGATGTAATTTAGCTGTTATAAAAAAAAACTAATTCAATGCACATAAATATTTTCTTCCAAAGACAACTTCTATAAAGAATTACATTAAACAAACACCTGTTAACAACGGTTTCCTTACTCCGTCATTGATCAACAAATTAAAATTTAATAATACCTTTAACAATAATGAAAATATAATTTAAATAATAATAGTGTACGTCAAAATAAACATAACATGGACCCAAAGTAAAAAAAAACAGAGTTCCACTCGAACTTTAAACTGTCAGACAAGCTCTCTGACTTTGGGCAAAAAGTTACTTAGTCTGGTATTGGTCTAAGGGTTGAAACTCGACTGAGAAGCACAAAAACCCTCTCTGCCATCACACAAAGTTCGTGGATAAATTTTGACCCTTGACCCAAGTGTTCGTACTCGGGTTATCCACGTAAAGCCCGGATATCCCGTCTCAGTCGGAGAACTCTGGGTAAATACAAAGAAAATATTCAAAGTACCCGATACCGTGATTGTCGTGATTGGGCAAATTTTTCCCGTGGAAAGAGTGTACACGCAAGAATTCCACTGGTTAAACACGGTTTATGACACAAGTGAGTGACTTTGGTGTGGGTGTTGTGGCCTGTTAAGTCTAGGAAGAAAGACACGGAAACAAGAAGGAAGGTCTAGACTGCCTCACGACTGCCCCACGATTGTCTCACATCAGCTTCATAACTGCCTCACGACTGCCTCACAACAGCCTCACAACTGCTTCAACGGAAGTCATGCAGGTTAGTATTTATTGAAGGAGGCAGACTCCATTCTACTGTAGATAGGGCACCATAAGATTTTGTTAAATTTCAAAAGTTCCATGCAATTTTCAAGATCTCTGTCTTCTTGTAGAGTACGACTCACTCAGGACCCTGTATACAGACGAAAACTCGACTGAGAGAAAAAAAAAACACACATCGCAATGTACTCGATCCCCCGGTTACGGGATCTGAATAAATTTTGACCCTTGCCCTGAGTGTATACACTTGGATTCCTTACATAAAACCCGATCCTATGGTACATCCCGGCACAATGGGGAGTCTTTGGGCAAATATCCAGAGTTCCAATTGATTTCAGATAGAGTGTTCGTTAGAGTAAATTTGGAGTCAATGAAAACAAAATATAATAACCATTAATAGCGATTCATAACAATATGTCATACACATTTATAAATATATTATTCATCCATGCACTGAATATTACCGTTACATATGGTCTAGTGCTTTTGCTACACTATCGGCCATAATTAATAGGCTACCCCATCTTTTTAAAAGAAATAATGTATCTCACACTATTTTTAGTATTTATTGCCAAGTGAATGATTCTAAATGAAAATAAAATAGTTGTTTTGTTATGATTATTTTGCAAAATTTTACGAGGCAAGAAAGCAACAATGAACTCGTCCGAATTGCCGAAAATTTTCTTCATTCTTTCATTGATGAAACTGCAATATAGGTAATTAGTAAATATTTATAAATTCATTTGATGCATATGTTATTGTGAAGTATTAACAAAAGAATCATTCTATTTTTACTTACAATTATTCACTTGGTAATAATTACTAAAAAATAGTATGAAATACATTAATTTTTTAAAACACTGGGGTGACCTATTAATTATGGCCGGTAATGTATGTATTTAAAGATCCTTGATATAATCTAAAGAATCTGCTATGTTATCGTTCCTAACCTGATATCTAGGCCTAAGTCAATTGACCATCGCCGTAATGTAGGTTCTCTGTAGTTTTCTTTAAATATTTTAATAGTAATTTTTCTAATGAACTTTCCTCTTCAGAACAATAACTTGGCAAATTTAAATGCAGTATTAGATTAGAAGCTAGAACTCATGGTTTTACAGATAAATTGCGAGCTGTAGTCGCAAGTTCTATGCTAAAAGTTTCTTCTCACGCACGTCTCGCTTGTGGAAGAGCCCGGATTCATACTTTCTTGTCAATTTTTATCTTCAAAATTCAGATGCAATGTCAATCACTATCTACTATCTTTCTCTTAAACCTTGTTCTTTCAATGTTTTCTCTCCTTAAGAGTATATTTTTCTCATATTTTCCAACATTCAGTAACCCCTTGCATTTATAGACTGACGGAAAATTCCCACGATCAAGTTACACAAGTTCCAGTTGCATTTCATTCACACTGCCTTTCATTAGCTTTGTCACGTTGATTATCAGTACAAGCTTTTTTCTCAGGACATATACATTGCATAAAGACATAATATTTTTTGGAATTTTTTAACATTTTATACTTTTATATCAGTTACGTGTCATGACTGATTAAGCAGATGATTTTCCCGCAGTAGGTTGCCATTAGTTTCTGCGGTAGACTGGTTGCCAACCAAGGTTACAGAAACCAGTTTGTCCTGCTATTCAACCCAAAAGGGTATTTGCGCGTATGTGAATGCAAGGAATTCAATAGAATTCGAAATCGGCTCTCCAGTTTCTCGTTCCGGGCCAATATTCCCTGAACCACAACGCACTTTTATATAATTTAAAAATATATTTTTTTAGAAAATAGAAAGCTTGTCTAAATATTGTTAAACAATTTAAAACACAGCGTCTTTCTTTGTCTTTTACTTATATTGATTCGCGCCCTTTTGCAAATTTTACAAAATATTAAGTCACGTCAATCATTTTCTATATTATTAAGTCAATTTTCATCATATTTTGATTTCTTCTATGGTCGCACTACCTACCAAGTCTGCAGGAAGACCTAAGGCAGGTCGTGGTGTGTTGTTATGGCTCCATTTTATGTTTTCTTTCTATCTCCCATAACATCCCTAGCGTCACATAGACAAAGTTTTCCTTAGTGTGTGGGCTGTACTTAACAAGACACTTTTTTATATATCTCTTAAGCTGGGGTTTCCAGGGATTCGTTCAATGTGTTGTTTTGTTCCATTTTTTATCATTCCAAGTGCATCTACTATCACTGGTACGATTTTCGTTTTCAATTCCCACATTTTTCTTTCTATTTCAATTTCCAGATCTTTATATTTTGACAGTTTTCGAATTCCTTGGTTCCTATGTTACAATCCGCTAGACAAGCCATATCAATTAATAGGCAAGTTTTTTCAGTTTTGTTTTTAGAAATAATGTTCGGCCTATTTGCTTCATTTTTTTCTGTCTGTGTAGATGGTGTAATCCTATAGAATGGTGACATCTTCTATTTCTGAAACCGATGCTGGGTGATGTTCATACCAGTTTACATATTTATATATTTACATATGTTTACATATTTTCCATAGTGTTTGCACGTTGCCCAGTGTAAATATTGCCCCACTCTACCGTGACAATCTTTATATTCATTTGGGTCAAGTACAGAACATCCTGAGATTAGATGGTTTGTTGCTTTTGGTATTTATCAAAGAACCTGCATTTGAGATCCACATTATTATGTATAATATTTGCCTGAAAGTTCCTATTGAAAATTCATTGGTCTTGCGCTGCAAGAATAAAGTCTTCAGTTTCAGTCTTTAATCCAGATGCACGTAACCATCGATGAGTATTAACTTTATCAACATTGAGTTTATTAGCATGTTTTGGATATTGGCCATGCAGAGATTTGTCTTGCCAGCGTTGCTTTATCTGTTCAAGGGTTTTATCTTGGTTTTCTTTTTCACGATTTTTTGCTGCAGTAGTTGGTTCTCGGTTTCTGTTTCGCTTTTCTACAGAATCTACTAAATGCAAATTTTGTTTGTATTTACTGCCTTCTTTCATTATTGAAGTTTTTTTTTCTGTTTTCATGTTGTTTGACTAATTGTATAATCCAGTCCTTTGTTGTTTCTATGTATGTTAGTAAGTTAATATTTGTTTTTTATGACAATTCTAGCTGAATAAGAAAACCTCTTCCACCTTTTTACGGGGTATGTATAGACGGTCCACATCAACCTTTGGATGATGCATCTCATGTTTAGAAAGAAGCTTTCTTGTCTTAGTATTCATTCGTCTGATGCTGTTTAGAGTCCAATTCAAGATGTTGAAACTATATTAGACCACTGGGATGGCAAGGTTATTAATGGCCATAATTCTGTTCTGAGAATTCAATTCAGTTTTTAATATAAGTCGTAGCCTTCTATAGTACTCTTTACGCACTATTTCTTTAATTTTTTTGGTGAATTCTTTAACTCTCATTTACACCTTGGTACTTATAAGCTTCTTCTTGTTCTAAATCTTTTATTCCTACAGCAGGATCTATGGTAATTAAAGATGTTTGTTGTAGCGATCCTCATAGAACTGTAGCTTTAGCACATTTATTAAAATTGAATTTGATTCCAGTGTCTTCGCTGAAGCATTTTACAGTTTGCAGAGGACCTTCCCGCTCATTGTCATTCTTAGCATACAACTTTAAGTCATCCATTTAAAATAGATGGCATATTTTCTTTTGAGCTATTTTATAACCACATTCTGTCTTGTTAAATTGGTTCGTTAATGCTATTACTGAAATGCAAACTCCCCTCCCCTGTATAATCTTCACTTTCTCTCCGCCCATGTATCTGTCATTGCACCTGCTTTCTCAGCTTTCTATTGTTCCTTTCTAACTAGCTTGTACTCCTCACTCTTTTCTAATTAATCTTTTTACATTTATGTAACCCCCTGCACATCAGTGGCGTTTCTGCCTTGCTCGGGGTGAAATAATAAAAAAAAAAAAAAAAGACAAAGAGTCAACTAGAAATATATCTCTGTTGATGTTTATTTTTACCAGACTTATAGGTTCCACTTATAAGATTGAGGTAAAGCGTTGTTTTCCATATCGAAATACATTATTTGATGAAATTGATGATGACGAGTGATACCTTATACATTATTATTATTATTATTATTAT